>OX365960.1:20772532-21157189 GCA_947247005.1 Spisula solida | reverse complement strand
AAATCGTGCACAGACATAGCCTATGTATTAAATTTAGAACAAAACTGGTTTTGCCTGGTCTTATTAGGGGAAAATAAATGTACACCAACATATACAAATACATGTATTGCATTTCTTTCCGAGGTTTTAATTAAGTTCTAAATTATTTTATAACACAAAACAATACTTTTGTGAATTAGAAAGCTTGTTCATTTTGTTTAAATTCTATCAGATATCCAATACACGGTCATACTAAACTTGTTGAAATAGACCAACTTAGAAGAACTGCATACTTAGAAGCGTGTGTAACAAGGTTGGGTATATGCAACTTCCGTGATGAAAAATAGAATAGATTTAATAGGCGGCTGTTGGTGGATCTAACCCTGTATTCCATGGTCACATCTTTTTATGTACTATCAGTAGTATGTTTCCTACATCCTGAGTGTATACAATCAAACTTGTCCACAATTGGGATATTGGGATACGGTTTGCAAATTGAACCATTTTCCAAATCACCCGTGGCGTTGAACCCGATCTTGATCAATCGACGATCTTGATACTGCCCATAAACTATTTTCCAACTAGTTTTTTATCAATGAATTATATATCTATGGAGTACTGGGTTACTGTTTAAAGAGTAGGATGACCGTTGTCACAGGTCGGACTGTTGACTGTTTCTAGACTCTCATTTATTGGTGCTTTCTCATTGGACATGTATAAGTCACATGGTGATCATGTGACCTATTACGTAATGATGCTAGCTCTGTTTATGTAATATCTGACACACAATTTTTTTATGGGTCAGGTGTCTAGTAATACAATTATAGTAGCATCGTCTGAAGTGTATTTTATCCTGATTATGCCACAGTCTTTTGAAGGAGGTAAAAATTGCGCTGCGCATGTCTGTTGGCAGAACGAAATGCTGAATGATTAATAACTAACAAATACGCCTTTATATAACATTTCAAGGTTGATCACGTATTGACCTTGAGTTCACAAGGTCAAAAGTCAAGGGGGACATATGCATCGTAGCCACAACTTTTACTATATTATCATTGTTAGTAAAACATGTCATGTATTTATTTTTCAATATAGATAAAGCATGTTTATTGAATGAAATACTACTTTATAAAGTATGTATATTACTTTTGTGCCACGTTGTTGCCCTCTATGAGATGTTGTTTGTTCTTTTATCACTTCAGTTCACAGTTTTGATTGTCATGTATACTGGACGACAGATATATTTGTACACGATACAAACTGTTTAATAAAGGTTAAATGATTGAACTTGTTTACTCCATACACCAGTTCACGCCTTTACCCCTTGTTCATCATCAGTTATGTTCCAATAATGAGTAAGGAGGTAAGCATATCAGGACTCCCCATCATGGGAGATCATTCTTGATATGTGTCACAAAAAGCTGCATATAAGATGTACACACATTAGTTGATCAATTATCAAACTAGATTAGGGTGTATGGAGTAAAGAGTTAGAATGACAACATTGGTGCAACACTTAATCTGTACTTGCGAGAAATGTTCACATGATGTTTGGGTAGGTCTAAACAGGAAGTATCCTGTGGACAAAACTGTAGTAATAAAACCAATGTATGTGTTTTTGCATTAAGTGTATTTGCGAGCTCAGGAGCAATATTGTAACCATAACATGAGAGTGTACTGTCTCGGAGCTTCTGAATCAAATCAACAACTATTAATGCAAGTATCTATTTGAATACTGCAAGGTTGGCTATTGTACTGGGACATTATCCACAAACTTTTTAAGACTGAAACTCAGAAATTTTCCTTTCACTCTATGCTGTTGTAAAGGTGTCAATTTTGATATAAACAAAGTGTGCAGTGGGTCACAACAATTATACAACCGACAAAATGTCATTGGTTTAGATCCATTGTAAGAGAAATGCTAATAAATGGAACTTCTGCAAACTTTCTGTCCGAGTTCCAGTCTTAAACTATTTGTGAACAAGGCCACAAGATGTTACAATTGTGGTATGATTAGCTTAATAGTGATGACCCCTAACTCGTGTAATTCTCCAGCAGCAGCTGCTAACTGGTGCATTGAATATGTTAACATTTGTCTGTGTATTGTTTTAGCATTTGGTTGGGCCTTTTAATTTTGAACCTATCAATATGTGTACTTGCATTGTGTATATATACTAGGAGGAGGCAATAAAGTTATGAATATGTTCATATGTTCCGTTTTGTGTTTTATATCTAAGTCCATCCTTTTACCTATCATGTCATTGCCCCCATTCCAAAATGTTCAAACTTGTTTTGGTAAAAACAATCACAACTATTGTCACTTCATAAGTATACTTCATGACAAATGGTATTACATGCTGTTATGTTGTAACAATGTACAGCTCCCCCAACCCACTTTGAACAGCAGGGATTTTATAAGGACAGTTCCAGGAAACAAGATCGGGAGGAGTGCAAGAAAATACCAAAAAACTACCCCACCCCAAGAACTCTTCTGACAACCATACACATACCATTCCTCGACACTTGTAGTTACTAAATTCATCTTCAGTCGAATGCCACCAGGCCTTTTGCCCTTACACTATTTTTTACATAAATTACAGGAACAGTATTTATTAACCCCAAACAAGGTCAAAACAAAATGTCATGATTCTGGTAACATGCTGAAATGAAGATAAAAGAGCTCAAGAAGGCTGACTGAGTCGTGCTACAAGCAGCATTATGTCCTTGATCCGACTCACCATCTGCAGCTTTGTTTTGTTAGCTCAATAGGAGGAAACATAGAGCAGCGTCCATTGTGTGGTTTTTTCTGAGAATTATTGTACAGTAGATTATACATGAATTAAATGGCTGACAATCATAAATAACAAACAAAAGTGTCATTTAATTAATCCAGATTTTATTTATTCCATAATTATGAACAAACTTGGTGGTTATTTGCACTTCATACGAATAGTTTAGAACAAAGAGTATTACATTCTGTTATAATATCACATTGTAATCATACATACCGTACCTTCACACATCTGCACATTGTAGAGGTCCCACCATCAACCGTAGTGGCAATATTTAGGACTGTTCCAGGAAACAAGATCAGCGAGGAGTGCAGAACATCCAAACAAGTACACAGACCATGATTTAGTCACCTTGCCTTTTTTGAAACTGTGTTCATTTCGGTGCTTTTTCTTTTTCGTTTGTTCCTTTATGTGACTTGCGTGCCCTGTTGTTTCTGGTGCTACTCTTTCCAATCCCCTAGTTTCGCATTTTAATAGAAATTACTAGAAAAGGGTGCAATATCTGAATTTAAGCTCCAAAACCGCCAACTGTATTAGTTTTCATACATAAATGATCAATCAAAAATCAACAATTCTCAGTATACCTCATTTTCTACCCGGCCACTTTCATTCAAAGCTAGCAGTTTCTTTTCGTATATATACTCTTCTATTTTGGAAACCATTTACGGCTCATTATCGGTATTTCCACAGGGTAGTAACGCATATTATTTTATGTGCGTGCGACCGCATGATGACTTATATGATATATAAGGCGGTCGCACACACTTAAAATAATATGCGCCAATACCCTGTGGATATTTCAATAGGTTGCAGAATTGTCAAGTTATATTTTCTGTTGTTTATTTTTCAAAGTGTTATACCAGACCTGTGTGTATTCTTTGTGTATTTTAACTGTGTTTGTATTTTTAGATGCAAAGTTTTTACTGTAAAATCATTAAGAACCACTTTGCGTGTATTTGTTTGTCCAATTTACTTGCGTATAATACAATGACAACCCTTTTTACTTACACCTTATATACCTGGTTATATTACTCAAAATGTTTCATGCTGTATCAACTCAACTTGAGTTCCAAAAGTTGTGCACCATGGAGTATGGGGTTCAAACTAAATCTGTTGATATTTCTCTGCTCACATTTGTCCTCGAATTTAAAAGTTTTTTGCTTCATGTAAATATTGATTGTTCTGTTGTTATTAGTGTGGCTTTCGTCATCATTTATCATATAGCATTACATCCGGTGCAACATAATTATATTATCTGATGATATCATAGAATCATTTGTCTCTCGTTTGATATCAATTATTGTAATTATAAAAACATGTCGTGATAATTAATTTTAAAAAAGAAACATGTTGTTATTCAATATGCTTGAATAAACAGTTACGAAATGAATAACTGGAAATTTCTGCCAATTAAACCTCTGCAATTATTATGAAATCGTGCACAGACATAGCCTATGTATTAAATTTAGAACAAAACTGGTTTTGCCTGGTCTTATTAGGGGAAAATAAATGTACACCAACATATACAAATACATGTATTGCATTTCTTTCCGAGGTTTTAATTAAGTTCTAAATTATTTTATAACACAAAACAATACTTTTGTGAATTAGAAAGCTTGTTCATTTTGTTTAAATTCTATCAGATATCCAATACACGGTCATACTAAACTTGTTGAAATAGACCAACTTAGAAGAACTGCATACTTAGAAGCGTGTGTAACAAGGTTGGGTATATGCAACTTCCGTGATGAAAAATAGAATAGATTTAATAGGCGGCTGTTGGTGGATCTAACCCTGTATTCCATGGTCACATCTTTTTATGTACTATCAGTAGTATGTTTCCTACATCCTGAGTGTATACAATCAAACTTGTCCACAATTGGGATATTGGGATACGGTTTGCAAATTGAACCATTTTCCAAATCACCCGTGGCGTTGAACCCGATCTTGATCAATCGACGATCTTGATACTGCCCATAAACTATTTTCCAACTAGTTTTTTATCAATGAATTATATATCTATGGAGTACTGGGTTACTGTTTAAAGAGTAGGATGACCGTTGTCACAGGTCGGACTGTTGACTGTTTCTAGACTCTCATTTATTGGTGCTTTCTCATTGGACATGTATAAGTCACATGGTGATCATGTGACCTATTACGTAATGATGCTAGCTCTGTTTATGTAATATCTGACACACAATTTTTTTATGGGTCAGGTGTCTAGTAATACAATTATAGTAGCATCGTCTGAAGTGTATTTTATCCTGATTATGCCACAGTCTTTTGAAGGAGGTAAAAATTGCGCTGCGCATGTCTGTTGGCAGAACGAAATGCTGAATGATTAATAACTAACAAATACGCCTTTATATAACATTTCAAGGTTGATCACGTATTGACCTTGAGTTCACAAGGTCAAAAGTCAAGGGGGACATATGCATCGTAGCCACAACTTTTACTATATTATCATTGTTAGTAAAACATGTCATGTATTTATTTTTCAATATAGATAAAGCATGTTTATTGAATGAAATACTACTTTATAAAGTATGTATATTACTTTTGTGCCACGTTGTTGCCCTCTATGAGATGTTGTTTGTTCTTTTATCACTTCAGTTCACAGTTTTGATTGTCATGTATACTGGACGACAGATATATTTGTACACGATACAAACTGTTTAATAAAGGTTAAATGATTGAACTTGTTTACTCCATACACCAGTTCACGCCTTTACCCCTTGTTCATCATCAGTTATGTTCCAATAATGAGTAAGGAGGTAAGCATATCAGGACTCCCCATCATGGGAGATCATTCTTGATATGTGTCACAAAAAGCTGCATATAAGATGTACACACATTAGTTGATCAATTATCAAACTAGATTAGGGTGTATGGAGTAAAGAGTTAGAATGACAACATTGGTGCAACACTTAATCTGTACTTGCGAGAAATGTTCACATGATGTTTGGGTAGGTCTAAACAGGAAGTATCCTGTGGACAAAACTGTAGTAATAAAACCAATGTATGTGTTTTTGCATTAAGTGTATTTGCGAGCTCAGGAGCAATATTGTAACCATAACATGAGAGTGTACTGTCTCGGAGCTTCTGAATCAAATCAACAACTATTAATGCAAGTATCTATTTGAATACTGCAAGGTTGGCTATTGTACTGGGACATTATCCACAAACTTTTTAAGACTGAAACTCAGAAATTTTCCTTTCACTCTATGCTGTTGTAAAGGTGTCAATTTTGATATAAACAAAGTGTGCAGTGGGTCACAACAATTATACAACCGACAAAATGTCATTGGTTTAGATCCATTGTAAGAGAAATGCTAATAAATGGAACTTCTGCAAACTTTCTGTCCGAGTTCCAGTCTTAAACTATTTGTGAACAAGGCCACAAGATGTTACAATTGTGGTATGATTAGCTTAATAGTGATGACCCCTAACTCGTGTAATTCTCCAGCAGCAGCTGCTAACTGGTGCATTGAATATGTTAACATTTGTCTGTGTATTGTTTTAGCATTTGGTTGGGCCTTTTAATTTTGAACCTATCAATATGTGTACTTGCATTGTGTATATATACTAGGAGGAGGCAATAAAGTTATGAATATGTTCATATGTTCCGTTTTGTGTTTTATATCTAAGTCCATCCTTTTACCTATCATGTCATTGCCCCCATTCCAAAATGTTCAAACTTGTTTTGGTAAAAACAATCACAACTATTGTCACTTCATAAGTATACTTCATGACAAATGGTATTACATGCTGTTATGTTGTAACAATGTACAGCTCCCCCAACCCACTTTGAACAGCAGGGATTTTATAAGGACAGTTCCAGGAAACAAGATCGGGAGGAGTGCAAGAAAATACCAAAAAACTACCCCACCCCAAGAACTCTTCTGACAACCATACACATACCATTCCTCGACACTTGTAGTTACTAAATTCATCTTCAGTCGAATGCCACCAGGCCTTTTGCCCTTACACTATTTTTTACATAAATTACAGGAACAGTATTTATTAACCCCAAACAAGGTCAAAACAAAATGTCATGATTCTGGTAACATGCTGAAATGAAGATAAAAGAGCTCAAGAAGGCTGACTGAGTCGTGCTACAAGCAGCATTATGTCCTTGATCCGACTCACCATCTGCAGCTTTGTTTTGTTAGCTCAATAGGAGGAAACATAGAGCAGCGTCCATTGTGTGGTTTTTTCTGAGAATTATTGTACAGTAGATTATACATGAATTAAATGGCTGACAATCATAAATAACAAACAAAAGTGTCATTTAATTAATCCAGATTTTATTTATTCCATAATTATGAACAAACTTGGTGGTTATTTGCACTTCATACGAATAGTTTAGAACAAAGAGTATTACATTCTGTTATAATATCACATTGTAATCATACATACCGTACCTTCACACATCTGCACATTGTAGAGGTCCCACCATCAACCGTAGTGGCAATATTTAGGACTGTTCCAGGAAACAAGATCAGCGAGGAGTGCAGAACATCCAAACAAGTACACAGACCATGATTTAGTCACCTTGCCTTTTTTGAAACTGTGTTCATTTCGGTGCTTTTTCTTTTTCGTTTGTTCCTTTATGTGACTTGCGTGCCCTGTTGTTTCTGGTGCTACTCTTTCCAATCCCCTAGTTTCGCATTTTAATAGAAATTACTAGAAAAGGGTGCAATATCTGAATTTAAGCTCCAAAACCGCCAACTGTATTAGTTTTCATACATAAATGATCAATCAAAAATCAACAATTCTCAGTATACCTCATTTTCTACCCGGCCACTTTCATTCAAAGCTAGCAGTTTCTTTTCGTATATATACTCTTCTATTTTGGAAACCATTTACGGCTCATTATCGGTATTTCCACAGGGTAGTAACGCATATTATTTTATGTGCGTGCGACCGCATGATGACTTATATGATATATAAGGCGGTCGCACACACTTAAAATAATATGCGCCAATACCCTGTGGATATTTCAATAGGTTGCAGAATTGTCAAGTTATATTTTCTGTTGTTTATTTTTCAAAGTGTTATACCAGACCTGTGTGTATTCTTTGTGTATTTTAACTGTGTTTGTATTTTTAGATGCAAAGTTTTTACTGTAAAATCATTAAGAACCACTTTGCGTGTATTTGTTTGTCCAATTTACTTGCGTATAATACAATGACAACCCTTTTTACTTACACCTTATATACCTGGTTATATTACTCAAAATGTTTCATGCTGTATCAACTCAACTTGAGTTCCAAAAGTTGTGCACCATGGAGTATGGGGTTCAAACTAAATCTGTTGATATTTCTCTGCTCACATTTGTCCTCGAATTTAAAAGTTTTTTGCTTCATGTAAATATTGATTGTTCTGTTGTTATTAGTGTGGCTTTCGTCATCATTTATCATATAGCATTACATCCGGTGCAACATAATTATATTATCTGATGATATCATAGAATCATTTGTCTCTCGTTTGATATCAATTATTGTAATTATAAAAACATGTCGTGATAATTAATTTTAAAAAAGAAACATGTTGTTATTCAATATGCTTGAATAAACAGTTACGAAATGAATAACTGGAAATTTCTGCCAATTAAACCTCTGCAATTATTATGAAATCGTGCACAGACATAGCCTATGTATTAAATTTAGAACAAAACTGGTTTTGCCTGGTCTTATTAGGGGAAAATAAATGTACACCAACATATACAAATACATGTATTGCATTTCTTTCCGAGGTTTTAATTAAGTTCTAAATTATTTTATAACACAAAACAATACTTTTGTGAATTAGAAAGCTTGTTCATTTTGTTTAAATTCTATCAGATATCCAATACACGGTCATACTAAACTTGTTGAAATAGACCAACTTAGAAGAACTGCATACTTAGAAGCGTGTGTAACAAGGTTGGGTATATGCAACTTCCGTGATGAAAAATAGAATAGATTTAATAGGCGGCTGTTGGTGGATCTAACCCTGTATTCCATGGTCACATCTTTTTATGTACTATCAGTAGTATGTTTCCTACATCCTGAGTGTATACAATCAAACTTGTCCACAATTGGGATATTGGGATACGGTTTGCAAATTGAACCATTTTCCAAATCACCCGTGGCGTTGAACCCGATCTTGATCAATCGACGATCTTGATACTGCCCATAAACTATTTTCCAACTAGTTTTTTATCAATGAATTATATATCTATGGAGTACTGGGTTACTGTTTAAAGAGTAGGATGACCGTTGTCACAGGTCGGACTGTTGACTGTTTCTAGACTCTCATTTATTGGTGCTTTCTCATTGGACATGTATAAGTCACATGGTGATCATGTGACCTATTACGTAATGATGCTAGCTCTGTTTATGTAATATCTGACACACAATTTTTTTATGGGTCAGGTGTCTAGTAATACAATTATAGTAGCATCGTCTGAAGTGTATTTTATCCTGATTATGCCACAGTCTTTTGAAGGAGGTAAAAATTGCGCTGCGCATGTCTGTTGGCAGAACGAAATGCTGAATGATTAATAACTAACAAATACGCCTTTATATAACATTTCAAGGTTGATCACGTATTGACCTTGAGTTCACAAGGTCAAAAGTCAAGGGGGACATATGCATCGTAGCCACAACTTTTACTATATTATCATTGTTAGTAAAACATGTCATGTATTTATTTTTCAATATAGATAAAGCATGTTTATTGAATGAAATACTACTTTATAAAGTATGTATATTACTTTTGTGCCACGTTGTTGCCCTCTATGAGATGTTGTTTGTTCTTTTATCACTTCAGTTCACAGTTTTGATTGTCATGTATACTGGACGACAGATATATTTGTACACGATACAAACTGTTTAATAAAGGTTAAATGATTGAACTTGTTTACTCCATACACCAGTTCACGCCTTTACCCCTTGTTCATCATCAGTTATGTTCCAATAATGAGTAAGGAGGTAAGCATATCAGGACTCCCCATCATGGGAGATCATTCTTGATATGTGTCACAAAAAGCTGCATATAAGATGTACACACATTAGTTGATCAATTATCAAACTAGATTAGGGTGTATGGAGTAAAGAGTTAGAATGACAACATTGGTGCAACACTTAATCTGTACTTGCGAGAAATGTTCACATGATGTTTGGGTAGGTCTAAACAGGAAGTATCCTGTGGACAAAACTGTAGTAATAAAACCAATGTATGTGTTTTTGCATTAAGTGTATTTGCGAGCTCAGGAGCAATATTGTAACCATAACATGAGAGTGTACTGTCTCGGAGCTTCTGAATCAAATCAACAACTATTAATGCAAGTATCTATTTGAATACTGCAAGGTTGGCTATTGTACTGGGACATTATCCACAAACTTTTTAAGACTGAAACTCAGAAATTTTCCTTTCACTCTATGCTGTTGTAAAGGTGTCAATTTTGATATAAACAAAGTGTGCAGTGGGTCACAACAATTATACAACCGACAAAATGTCATTGGTTTAGATCCATTGTAAGAGAAATGCTAATAAATGGAACTTCTGCAAACTTTCTGTCCGAGTTCCAGTCTTAAACTATTTGTGAACAAGGCCACAAGATGTTACAATTGTGGTATGATTAGCTTAATAGTGATGACCCCTAACTCGTGTAATTCTCCAGCAGCAGCTGCTAACTGGTGCATTGAATATGTTAACATTTGTCTGTGTATTGTTTTAGCATTTGGTTGGGCCTTTTAATTTTGAACCTATCAATATGTGTACTTGCATTGTGTATATATACTAGGAGGAGGCAATAAAGTTATGAATATGTTCATATGTTCCGTTTTGTGTTTTATATCTAAGTCCATCCTTTTACCTATCATGTCATTGCCCCCATTCCAAAATGTTCAAACTTGTTTTGGTAAAAACAATCACAACTATTGTCACTTCATAAGTATACTTCATGACAAATGGTATTACATGCTGTTATGTTGTAACAATGTACAGCTCCCCCAACCCACTTTGAACAGCAGGGATTTTATAAGGACAGTTCCAGGAAACAAGATCGGGAGGAGTGCAAGAAAATACCAAAAAACTACCCCACCCCAAGAACTCTTCTGACAACCATACACATACCATTCCTCGACACTTGTAGTTACTAAATTCATCTTCAGTCGAATGCCACCAGGCCTTTTGCCCTTACACTATTTTTTACATAAATTACAGGAACAGTATTTATTAACCCCAAACAAGGTCAAAACAAAATGTCATGATTCTGGTAACATGCTGAAATGAAGATAAAAGAGCTCAAGAAGGCTGACTGAGTCGTGCTACAAGCAGCATTATGTCCTTGATCCGACTCACCATCTGCAGCTTTGTTTTGTTAGCTCAATAGGAGGAAACATAGAGCAGCGTCCATTGTGTGGTTTTTTCTGAGAATTATTGTACAGTAGATTATACATGAATTAAATGGCTGACAATCATAAATAACAAACAAAAGTGTCATTTAATTAATCCAGATTTTATTTATTCCATAATTATGAACAAACTTGGTGGTTATTTGCACTTCATACGAATAGTTTAGAACAAAGAGTATTACATTCTGTTATAATATCACATTGTAATCATACATACCGTACCTTCACACATCTGCACATTGTAGAGGTCCCACCATCAACCGTAGTGGCAATATTTAGGACTGTTCCAGGAAACAAGATCAGCGAGGAGTGCAGAACATCCAAACAAGTACACAGACCATGATTTAGTCACCTTGCCTTTTTTGAAACTGTGTTCATTTCGGTGCTTTTTCTTTTTCGTTTGTTCCTTTATGTGACTTGCGTGCCCTGTTGTTTCTGGTGCTACTCTTTCCAATCCCCTAGTTTCGCATTTTAATAGAAATTACTAGAAAAGGGTGCAATATCTGAATTTAAGCTCCAAAACCGCCAACTGTATTAGTTTTCATACATAAATGATCAATCAAAAATCAACAATTCTCAGTATACCTCATTTTCTACCCGGCCACTTTCATTCAAAGCTAGCAGTTTCTTTTCGTATATATACTCTTCTATTTTGGAAACCATTTACGGCTCATTATCGGTATTTCCACAGGGTAGTAACGCATATTATTTTATGTGCGTGCGACCGCATGATGACTTATATGATATATAAGGCGGTCGCACACACTTAAAATAATATGCGCCAATACCCTGTGGATATTTCAATAGGTTGCAGAATTGTCAAGTTATATTTTCTGTTGTTTATTTTTCAAAGTGTTATACCAGACCTGTGTGTATTCTTTGTGTATTTTAACTGTGTTTGTATTTTTAGATGCAAAGTTTTTACTGTAAAATCATTAAGAACCACTTTGCGTGTATTTGTTTGTCCAATTTACTTGCGTATAATACAATGACAACCCTTTTTACTTACACCTTATATACCTGGTTATATTACTCAAAATGTTTCATGCTGTATCAACTCAACTTGAGTTCCAAAAGTTGTGCACCATGGAGTATGGGGTTCAAACTAAATCTGTTGATATTTCTCTGCTCACATTTGTCCTCGAATTTAAAAGTTTTTTGCTTCATGTAAATATTGATTGTTCTGTTGTTATTAGTGTGGCTTTCGTCATCATTTATCATATAGCATTACATCCGGTGCAACATAATTATATTATCTGATGATATCATAGAATCATTTGTCTCTCGTTTGATATCAATTATTGTAATTATAAAAACATGTCGTGATAATTAATTTTAAAAAAGAAACATGTTGTTATTCAATATGCTTGAATAAACAGTTACGAAATGAATAACTGGAAATTTCTGCCAATTAAACCTCTGCAATTATTATGAAATCGTGCACAGACATAGCCTATGTATTAAATTTAGAACAAAACTGGTTTTGCCTGGTCTTATTAGGGGAAAATAAATGTACACCAACATATACAAATACATGTATTGCATTTCTTTCCGAGGTTTTAATTAAGTTCTAAATTATTTTATAACACAAAACAATACTTTTGTGAATTAGAAAGCTTGTTCATTTTGTTTAAATTCTATCAGATATCCAATACACGGTCATACTAAACTTGTTGAAATAGACCAACTTAGAAGAACTGCATACTTAGAAGCGTGTGTAACAAGGTTGGGTATATGCAACTTCCGTGATGAAAAATAGAATAGATTTAATAGGCGGCTGTTGGTGGATCTAACCCTGTATTCCATGGTCACATCTTTTTATGTACTATCAGTAGTATGTTTCCTACATCCTGAGTGTATACAATCAAACTTGTCCACAATTGGGATATTGGGATACGGTTTGCAAATTGAACCATTTTCCAAATCACCCGTGGCGTTGAACCCGATCTTGATCAATCGACGATCTTGATACTGCCCATAAACTATTTTCCAACTAGTTTTTTATCAATGAATTATATATCTATGGAGTACTGGGTTACTGTTTAAAGAGTAGGATGACCGTTGTCACAGGTCGGACTGTTGACTGTTTCTAGACTCTCATTTATTGGTGCTTTCTCATTGGACATGTATAAGTCACATGGTGATCATGTGACCTATTACGTAATGATGCTAGCTCTGTTTATGTAATATCTGACACACAATTTTTTTATGGGTCAGGTGTCTAGTAATACAATTATAGTAGCATCGTCTGAAGTGTATTTTATCCTGATTATGCCACAGTCTTTTGAAGGAGGTAAAAATTGCGCTGCGCATGTCTGTTGGCAGAACGAAATGCTGAATGATTAATAACTAACAAATACGCCTTTATATAACATTTCAAGGTTGATCACGTATTGACCTTGAGTTCACAAGGTCAAAAGTCAAGGGGGACATATGCATCGTAGCCACAACTTTTACTATATTATCATTGTTAGTAAAACATGTCATGTATTTATTTTTCAATATAGATAAAGCATGTTTATTGAATGAAATACTACTTTATAAAGTATGTATATTACTTTTGTGCCACGTTGTTGCCCTCTATGAGATGTTGTTTGTTCTTTTATCACTTCAGTTCACAGTTTTGATTGTCATGTATACTGGACGACAGATATATTTGTACACGATACAAACTGTTTAATAAAGGTTAAATGATTGAACTTGTTTACTCCATACACCAGTTCACGCCTTTACCCCTTGTTCATCATCAGTTATGTTCCAATAATGAGTAAGGAGGTAAGCATATCAGGACTCCCCATCATGGGAGATCATTCTTGATATGTGTCACAAAAAGCTGCATATAAGATGTACACACATTAGTTGATCAATTATCAAACTAGATTAGGGTGTATGGAGTAAAGAGTTAGAATGACAACATTGGTGCAACACTTAATCTGTACTTGCGAGAAATGTTCACATGATGTTTGGGTAGGTCTAAACAGGAAGTATCCTGTGGACAAAACTGTAGTAATAAAACCAATGTATGTGTTTTTGCATTAAGTGTATTTGCGAGCTCAGGAGCAATATTGTAACCATAACATGAGAGTGTACTGTCTCGGAGCTTCTGAATCAAATCAACAACTATTAATGCAAGTATCTATTTGAATACTGCAAGGTTGGCTATTGTACTGGGACATTATCCACAAACTTTTTAAGACTGAAACTCAGAAATTTTCCTTTCACTCTATGCTGTTGTAAAGGTGTCAATTTTGATATAAACAAAGTGTGCAGTGGGTCACAACAATTATACAACCGACAAAATGTCATTGGTTTAGATCCATTGTAAGAGAAATGCTAATAAATGGAACTTCTGCAAACTTTCTGTCCGAGTTCCAGTCTTAAACTATTTGTGAACAAGGCCACAAGATGTTACAATTGTGGTATGATTAGCTTAATAGTGATGACCCCTAACTCGTGTAATTCTCCAGCAGCAGCTGCTAACTGGTGCATTGAATATGTTAACATTTGTCTGTGTATTGTTTTAGCATTTGGTTGGGCCTTTTAATTTTGAACCTATCAATATGTGTACTTGCATTGTGTATATATACTAGGAGGAGGCAATAAAGTTATGAATATGTTCATATGTTCCGTTTTGTGTTTTATATCTAAGTCCATCCTTTTACCTATCATGTCATTGCCCCCATTCCAAAATGTTCAAACTTGTTTTGGTAAAAACAATCACAACTATTGTCACTTCATAAGTATACTTCATGACAAATGGTATTACATGCTGTTATGTTGTAACAATGTACAGCTCCCCCAACCCACTTTGAACAGCAGGGATTTTATAAGGACAGTTCCAGGAAACAAGATCGGGAGGAGTGCAAGAAAATACCAAAAAACTACCCCACCCCAAGAACTCTTCTGACAACCATACACATACCATTCCTCGACACTTGTAGTTACTAAATTCATCTTCAGTCGAATGCCACCAGGCCTTTTGCCCTTACACTATTTTTTACATAAATTACAGGAACAGTATTTATTAACCCCAAACAAGGTCAAAACAAAATGTCATGATTCTGGTAACATGCTGAAATGAAGATAAAAGAGCTCAAGAAGGCTGACTGAGTCGTGCTACAAGCAGCATTATGTCCTTGATCCGACTCACCATCTGCAGCTTTGTTTTGTTAGCTCAATAGGAGGAAACATAGAGCAGCGTCCATTGTGTGGTTTTTTCTGAGAATTATTGTACAGTAGATTATACATGAATTAAATGGCTGACAATCATAAATAACAAACAAAAGTGTCATTTAATTAATCCAGATTTTATTTATTCCATAATTATGAACAAACTTGGTGGTTATTTGCACTTCATACGAATAGTTTAGAACAAAGAGTATTACATTCTGTTATAATATCACATTGTAATCATACATACCGTACCTTCACACATCTGCACATTGTAGAGGTCCCACCATCAACCGTAGTGGCAATATTTAGGACTGTTCCAGGAAACAAGATCAGCGAGGAGTGCAGAACATCCAAACAAGTACACAGACCATGATTTAGTCACCTTGCCTTTTTTGAAACTGTGTTCATTTCGGTGCTTTTTCTTTTTCGTTTGTTCCTTTATGTGACTTGCGTGCCCTGTTGTTTCTGGTGCTACTCTTTCCAATCCCCTAGTTTCGCATTTTAATAGAAATTACTAGAAAAGGGTGCAATATCTGAATTTAAGCTCCAAAACCGCCAACTGTATTAGTTTTCATACATAAATGATCAATCAAAAATCAACAATTCTCAGTATACCTCATTTTCTACCCGGCCACTTTCATTCAAAGCTAGCAGTTTCTTTTCGTATATATACTCTTCTATTTTGGAAACCATTTACGGCTCATTATCGGTATTTCCACAGGGTAGTAACGCATATTATTTTATGTGCGTGCGACCGCATGATGACTTATATGATATATAAGGCGGTCGCACACACTTAAAATAATATGCGCCAATACCCTGTGGATATTTCAATAGGTTGCAGAATTGTCAAGTTATATTTTCTGTTGTTTATTTTTCAAAGTGTTATACCAGACCTGTGTGTATTCTTTGTGTATTTTAACTGTGTTTGTATTTTTAGATGCAAAGTTTTTACTGTAAAATCATTAAGAACCACTTTGCGTGTATTTGTTTGTCCAATTTACTTGCGTATAATACAATGACAACCCTTTTTACTTACACCTTATATACCTGGTTATATTACTCAAAATGTTTCATGCTGTATCAACTCAACTTGAGTTCCAAAAGTTGTGCACCATGGAGTATGGGGTTCAAACTAAATCTGTTGATATTTCTCTGCTCACATTTGTCCTCGAATTTAAAAGTTTTTTGCTTCATGTAAATATTGATTGTTCTGTTGTTATTAGTGTGGCTTTCGTCATCATTTATCATATAGCATTACATCCGGTGCAACATAATTATATTATCTGATGATATCATAGAATCATTTGTCTCTCGTTTGATATCAATTATTGTAATTATAAAAACATGTCGTGATAATTAATTTTAAAAAAGAAACATGTTGTTATTCAATATGCTTGAATAAACAGTTACGAAATGAATAACTGGAAATTTCTGCCAATTAAACCTCTGCAATTATTATGAAATCGTGCACAGACATAGCCTATGTATTAAATTTAGAACAAAACTGGTTTTGCCTGGTCTTATTAGGGGAAAATAAATGTACACCAACATATACAAATACATGTATTGCATTTCTTTCCGAGGTTTTAATTAAGTTCTAAATTATTTTATAACACAAAACAATACTTTTGTGAATTAGAAAGCTTGTTCATTTTGTTTAAATTCTATCAGATATCCAATACACGGTCATACTAAACTTGTTGAAATAGACCAACTTAGAAGAACTGCATACTTAGAAGCGTGTGTAACAAGGTTGGGTATATGCAACTTCCGTGATGAAAAATAGAATAGATTTAATAGGCGGCTGTTGGTGGATCTAACCCTGTATTCCATGGTCACATCTTTTTATGTACTATCAGTAGTATGTTTCCTACATCCTGAGTGTATACAATCAAACTTGTCCACAATTGGGATATTGGGATACGGTTTGCAAATTGAACCATTTTCCAAATCACCCGTGGCGTTGAACCCGATCTTGATCAATGATGATCTTGATACTGCCCATAAACTATTTTCCAACTAGTTTTTTATCAATGAATTATATATCTATGGAGTACTGGGTTACTGTTTAAAGAGTAGGATGACCGTTGTCACAGGTCGGACTGTTGACTGTTTCTAGACTCTCATTTATTGGTGCTTTCTCATTGGACATGTATAAGTCACATGGTGATCATGTGACCTATTACGTAATGATGCTAGCTCTGTTTATGTAATATCTGACACACAATTTTTTTATGGGTCAGGTGTCTAGTAATACAATTATAGTAGCATCGTCTGAAGTGTATTTTATCCTGATTATGCCACAGTCTTTTGAAGGAGGTAAAAATTGCGCTGCGCATGTCTGTTGGCAGAACGAAATGCTAAATGATTAATAACTAACAAATACGCCTTTATATAACATTTCAAGGTTGATCACGTATTGACCTTGAGTTCACAAGGTCAAAAGTCAAGGGGGACATATGCATCGTAGCCACAACTTTTACTATATTATCATTGTTAGTAAAACATGTCATGTATTTATTTTTCAATATAGATAAAGCATGTTTATTGAATGAAATACTACTTTATAAAGTATGTATATTACTTTTGTGCCACGTTGTTGCCCTCTATGAGATGTTGTTTGTTCTTTTATCACTTCAGTTCACAGTTTTGATTGTCATGTATACTGGACGACAGATATATTTGTACACGATACAAACTGTTTAATAAAGGTTAAATGATTGAACTTGTTTACTCCATACACCAGTTCACGCCTTTACCCCTTGTTCATCATCAGTTATGTTCCAATAATGAGTAAGGAGGTAAGCATATCATTCTTGATATGTGTCACAAAAGCTGCATATAAGATGTACACACATTAGTTGATCAATTATCAAACTAGATTAGGGTGTATGGAGTAAAGAGTTAGAATGACAACATTGGTGCAACACTTAATCTGTACTTGCGAGCAATGTTCACATGATGTTTGGGTAGGTCTAAACAGGAAGTATCCTGTGGACAAAACTGTAGTAATAAAACCAATGTATGTGTTTTTGCATTAAGTGTATTTGCGAGCTCAGGAGCAATATTGTAACCATAACATGAGAGTGTACTGTCTCGGAGCTTCTGAATCAAATCAACAACTATTAATGCAAGTATCTATTTGAATACTGCAAAGTTGGCTATTGTACTGGGACATTATCCACAAACATTTTAAGTCTGAAACTCAGATTAATGACTTCAAAATTAAATTTTCCTTCCACCACTCTATGCTGTCGTAAAGGTAACAATTTTGATATAAAAAGTGTGCAGTGGGTCACAACAATTATACAGACGACACAATTTCATTGGTTTAGATTCATTGTAAGAGAAATGCTAATAAATGGAATTTCTGTTAACTTTCTGTCCAAGTTCCAGTCTTAAACTATTAGTGGACAAGGCCACCAGATGTTACAATTGTGGTATGATTAGCTTAATAGTGATGACCCCTAACTCGTGAAATTCTCCAGCAGCAGCTGCTAACTGGTGCATTGAATATGTTAACATTTGTCTGTGTTTTGTTTTAGCATTTGGTTGGGCCTTTTAATTTTGAACCTATCAATATGTGTACTTGCATTGTGTATATATACTAGGAGGAGGCAATAAAGTTATGAATATGTTCATATGTTCCGTTTTGTGTTTTATATCTAAGTCCATCCTTTTACCTATCATGTCATTGCCCCCATTCCAGAATGTTCAAACTTGTTTTGGTAAAAACAATCACAACTATTGTCACTACAAAAGTATATTTGATGACAAATGGTATTACATACTGTTATATTGTAACAATGTACAGCTCCCCCAACCACTTCGAACAGCAAGGATTTTATTAGGGCAGTTCCAGGAAACAAGATCGGGAGGAGTGCAAGAAAATACCAAAAACTACCCCACCCCAAGAACTCTTCTGACAACCATACACATACAATTCCTCGACACTTGTAGTTACTAAATTCATTTTCAGTCGAATGCCACCAGGCCTTTTGCCCTTGCACTATTTTTTACATAAATTACAGGAACATAATTTATTAACCCCGAACAAGGTCAAAACAAAATGGCATGGTTCTGATAACATGCTGAAATGAAAAGATAAAAGAGCTCAAGCAGGCTGACTGAGTCGTGCTACAAGCAGCATTATGTCCTAGATCCGACTCACCATCTGCAGCTTTGTTTTGTTAGCTCAATAGGAGGAAACATAGAGCAGCGTCCATTGTGTGTTTTTTTCTGCGAATTATTGTACAGTAGATTATACATGAATTAAATGGCTGACAATCATAAATATCAAACAAAAGTGTCATTTAATTAATCAAGATTTTATTTATTCCATAATTATGAACAAACTTGGTGGTTATTTGCACTTCATACGAATACTTTAGAACAAAGGGTATTACATTCTGTTATAATATCACATTGCAATCATACATACCGTACCTTCACACATCTGCACATTGTAGAGCTCCCACCATCAACCGTACTGGCAATATTTAGGACTGTTCCAGGAAACAAGATTAGCGAGAAGTGCAGAACATCCAAACAAGTACCCAGGCCATGATTTAGTCACCTTGCCTTTTTTTAAACTGTGTTCATTTCGGTGCTTTTTCTTTTTCGTTTGTTCCTTTATGTGACTTGCGTGCCCTGTTGTTTCTGGTGCTACTCTTTCCAATCCCCTAGTTTCGTATTTAATGGAAATTACTAGAACATGGTGCAAGAACTGAGTTTAAGCTCCAAAACCGCCAACTGTATCAGTTTTCATACATAAATAATCAATCAAAAATCAACAATTCTCAGTATACCTCATTTTTATGTGTCACAAAAAGCTGCATAAAAGATGTACACAGTTGATCAATTATCAAACTAGATTAGGTTGTATGGAGTAAAGAGCTAGAATGACAACATTGGTGCAACACTTAATCTGTACTCGAGAGAGATGTTCACATGATGTTTGGGTATGCATAGGCCGGAATAGTAAGTATCCTGTGAACAAAACTATAGTAATAAAACCCATGTATGTGTTTTTGCATTAAGTGTATTTGCGAGCTCAGGAGCAATATTGTAACCATAACATGAGAGTGTACTGTCTCGGAGCTTTTGAATCAAATCAACAACTATTAATGCAAGTATCAATTTGAATACTGCAAAGTTGGCTATTGTACTGGGACATTATCCACAAACATTTTAAGACTGAAAATCAGATTTATGACTTCAAAATTAAATTTTCCTTTCACTCTATGCTGTTGTAAAGGTGTCAATTTTGAAATAAACAAAGTGTGCAGTGAGTCGCAACAATTATACAAACGACAAAATTGCATTGGTTATGATCCATTGTTAGAGAAAATTAATGATAATAAATTGAATTTCTGTTAACTTTCTGTCCGAGTTCCAGTCTTAAACTATTTGTGAACAAGGCCCCCAGATGTTACAATTGTGGTATGATTAGCTTAATAATGATGACCCCTAACTCTTGTAATTCTCCAGCAGCAGCTGCTAACTGGTGCATTGAATTGTTAACATTTGTCTGTGTTTTGTTTTAGCATTTGGTTGGGCCTTTTAATTTTGAACCTATCAATATGTGTACTCGCATTGTGTATATATACTAGGAGGAGGTAATAAAGTTATGAATATGTTCATATGTTCCGTTTTGTGTTTTATATCTAAGTCCATCCTTTTACCTATCATGTCATTGCCCCCATTCCAGAATGTTCAAACTTGTTTTGGTAAAAACAATCACAACTATTGTCACTACAAAAGTATATTTGATGACAAATGGTATTACATACGGTTATATTGTAACAATGTACAGCTCCCCCAACCACTTTGAACAGCAAGGATTTTATTAGGGCAGTTCCAGGAAACAAGATCGGGAGGAGTGCAAGAAAATACCAAAACTACCCCCAACCAAGGAACTAAAAGTCTTCTGACAACCACACAAACATAATTTCCCTCGACACTTGCAGTTACTCAATTCATTTTCACTCGAATGCCACCAGGACTTTAGCCCTAACACAATTCATAGAGCAGTTGAAAATTTCACTACATGTATATTTTTTTCCACTATTATTTTCTACTTTTTTTCTGGATTTTTTCTGTCATTTATTACCGTTTCTTAGAACTGAGTTTAACAACATCACTTTCACCTTATTTTTTTAACTTTCCCTTTTAACTACCCTGCTTATCTTTTACCGTTTCTTCTTCGAATCATGTTTAGCTTTATTCACTTTGTGCGACTTTTGTCTCTGTTGTTGGAAAGCTTGCTTTTTATATTTTATTTTTCGTTCCTTCATTATCTGTTCCGGTCTCTTAATCTCCGACTTCCTCTTTTTGAATTTATCTCGACTGTTTCCCGGCTTACTGTCCTCTGTGCCTTTAGTGTGTCCTGTAATTTATACAAAATTTATTATCACCAAACATAATTTTTTGATCTATTTGTAAAATATCCCTAAAAGGGGATCATTATAATATTTGTAGATAGTTCAGGAGTGCAAGAAAATAGCAAAGATACCCCCACCCTAAGACCTTGTTAGGTCGAAATATTGAGCAATTAGAGTGAACTATCTACAAATAATAAAACAAATTGAAGTCATGGTTACAAAGTAAAATTGTTTGTATGTAGGAAAACCTTTTTTTTTATTTTAAATTGGTTTTATGCACTGGAAAATATCTTAAGAAAGTACCGGCCGAATTTTGAGCTATATATTATGGAAATGAGGATAGTGACCAAGCTTCATAAAGATCAGGTCAAAATTGTGACTTCAATTGTATTCACAAGGAGCAGGGTACTGTTTTACCAAAGCACTTACGACAATCGTAAACTTACGTTCAAATTTAAATTCTTTATAGCTCTTTAACAGATACCAATTGTGATAAAGGGTTGTTTAATACTAAATAATAATCAGTCAATGAACTCGTACAAACAATATCAGTAACCAATATGTAGGTTTTAAAGATTAATTAAGAATTTAAATTTGGACGTAAGTTTAAGTTTTCCGTAAGTGCTTTGATAAAACAGTACCCTGGTGAACAATGATGTAAGGTACAACATACAAAAAACAATCACAAAAGCTCCTCCCATAGCGACCGGTCATCTAAAAGAAATGAGTACTTACGGCGGCGGTAATCTGTAACCCCTAATACAGCCAGTCTATTTTTAGCACCTCCAGGGCCCTTAGTCTTTTCATCATCTTCATTATCATCATCATCTTTCTCCACCTGAGTGTCAATCTTTGCCTTCTTCACCCAATCTTTATATGTGATCAACGTTAAGGATATATTCCGATATAAACATTCTGAGAATTATTGTAAAACATCAACTTATCATCACAGTTCACTGGCTTAGAATGAGAAGGTCGTAAGTACAAAATCGATATTTTGAAAAACAAGAAAAAACTGTCTGAAAACTACTCTTTGCTTATGGAAAAACAAGCTTTTCAAACTTCAGTTTTGTCAACATAACCATATTCGATTTTCATTAAAATAGGCCTATAAGAAGCCACTTGCAATGCAGATTTCAGATATTCATGAGTCTTATAAGGTCGTAAGTAGCACTTATGACCTTCTCATTGTAAGTCATAAACTGTTCATTGCACACAGATAATAAATGCTGAGAGAAGAATCAGAAAAATGAAGTCCAAATTGTGAAAAATACAATGACAATTGGAAGAAAATAGATGAATTTTTGACAGAAAAACTTGTGTCTCCCACAAAGGGCCATAACTCTGGCCAAAATCATTTGACCTAATATTCCTGACAATATTCACAACAAGGCTTAGTACAAAGTATTCATGTGTTGACTATGCCGAGTGTCAAGATGCATTTTAAGAGGTGGCCTGGGATCAAACCAGAGGCATATTGCACTCAAAGCTGACTTTTACCACTTAGTCTAGGCTATCGTGGCAGACGTCAGTACCATAAACACATTCACTGCCAGGCCCTCATAACCTGATAAGCCCAGCGCCAGACATCCTGAGTAGAAATCTGGTTATAATTAGTGTAGTTATATAAATGGCAGTAAGATCATTTTTCTTGGCCAATTTAGTGGAAATTTTCAACACTTACTCTTAACAGTAAGTTGATTTTTTATAAAAAAAATGAAAATTATTTTTAACTGAAAATAATTTTTTCAAGATTTTTGTTAGTTAAATCATACCACATACTTTTTTCGACTAAAGTCAAAATTGGCAGTGAAAGAGTTAACAAGGAATGATATTGAACTACAGAGAAAGGATATGCATGTGATTTGTATGAAGCAGGGATCCACGCTCCACTCTCTGTTCGAATCTTCTTCTTTTTCGGATCTTCATTATTATCTCGGACATATTTCTTCTTCTTTCTATCCCTGTAATAAAAATAAAAAAAAACATATTTAAAATAAATATTTCTTTATTTCTGTGTTTGGTGTTTATTTATAAGACTTACATAATTATACAATGTATAAACAAATTCCATGTTTTCCGGACAAACATAATTTAATGACTTTTTTCATTACATTTCCATGAAAATCTCAGTCTTTCCTGACATATTTTATGTACTGACAATAGAGGACCTTACTGTTACATTGTTTAGACTTGAAAATGTTTTGTACGGATATTTTTGTAATTGGAATTTCGTCTTGAATTTCGGATGGTATCAATATCTTTCAAAGATGTTTTTTATATTTTCAAGGCAGGAAAATTTAACATAGAATAGATATGAGATGTTTGTAAATCATGGCATGCAAATAGTCATTTTTGACCTACTGACCTCATTCACATTTAGGTCATTGAGGATCATCATTTAGCCACAAATCTAGTTTGACAGTCCAAGACCAAACCTTTATTTAATATCTGCCGTCCTACAGACTAGCAGTATCAACAAAATATATTTTACCATCTCATAGAGTTGTTTTTCTGTCTTGAATTCTTTTCATCATCCCCAGTAAGATCAAAGGTCGCACTCGACGCAGCACGGTCAAAGTTGCTTCCAAGTTTCAATCTGAAAACAAAAATGTTACAGAAATACATTATACAGTCAAATGTATATTCAGCGACCATTCTGCCTTAAACGGCTAATTTCAAAAAGGTGGAAAACACCACAAGATTGAAGACAAAGAAAGAAAACCTCCAGTTGATTTGTAAAAAAAATAACGAAATGTAAACAATAAATGCATAATTTAAAGTCTAAGGGGAGCAACTCTTACAAAACTATTATTTTGTCATCCATATCTTTTTCCTAAATATGATTTTTGGAATACTATTTCAACAGATATAGCTAACAAATTTATGAAAACAAGAAATTGCCATTTTTACATAAAAGCTCCGCGAGTCGCAAGTGTCGCCTGACGAAATGCACATTTGTCATGGAAAACTATCCAGTATTGGGCTACATATTTGACTCACAAGAGTTCTCTAGTCATCTAAACTAAAAACGACAAAGCGATGCTGACTGGACAAAAAAATGTCCTGATAAAATCAATCTGAAGGGAATCATTCAAACACTACACAAGCTAGAGTTATGATTCTTGCGCACTGTACTTCATGTCACAGCAAAGAAACATGCATTCCTATTTTTGAGTCATTAATAGTTATGCCACGGACAAGAAATGCTTATAAAATCAATGAAAGGGAAAAAATTGAAAAATGGCACAAGGTAGAGTTACGGTTCTTGTGTACTGCACTTGGACTTTTGGTAAGAAACATGCATACCAAGTTTCAAGTCATTCAACCTCATGGTGACAAAGTTATTTTCTGGACAAGAAATGCTCAAATTAAATCAATATAAGGGAAATAATTAAAAACGATGCAAGGCAGAGTTATGGTTCTTGTGCATCGATTTTGGCTTATTGCAAGAAACATACATACAAAATCTTGAGTCATTTGAACTTAAGGTGACAAAGTTATGCTCCGGACAAGAAATGCTCTAATAAAATCAATCAAAGGGAAATAATTCAAAAACTATGACAGGTAGAGTTATGGTTCTTGCGCACTGCACTCCGGCTTATTGCAAGAAACATGCCTATCAATTCTTGAGTCATTTGAACGTAAGGTGACAAAGTTATGCTCCGGACAAGAAATGCTCTAATAAAATCAATCAAAGGGAAATAATTCAAAAACTATGACAGGTAGAGTTATGGTTCTTGCGCACTGCACTCCGGCTTATTGCAAGAAACATGCATACCAATTCTTGAGTCATTTGAACTTAAGGTGACAAAGTTATGCTCCGGACAAGCAATTTGTGACGCCGCGACACAAAAATCTATTCAATTTAATGCCCACAAATCTTAATGATTTTACAAATATCATGTGTTCCATAAGCATCTGAATCTGAATCCTTTTGATAATTTGGACTACTTTTTACCCTTTTATAGGTGAAATACCCATGATTACTTTTTACCCTTTTATAGGTGAAATATCCATGCTTACTTTTTACCCTTTTATAGGTGAAATATCCATGCTTACTTTTTACCCTTTTATAGGTGAAATATCCATGCTTACTTTTTACCCTTTTATAGGTGAAATATCCACGATTACTTTTTACCCTTTTATAGGTGAAATATCCACGATTACTTTTTACCCTTTTATAGGTGAAATACCCATGCTTACTTTTTACCCTTTTATAGGTGAAATATCCATGATTACTTTTTACCCTTTTATAGGTGAAATACCCATGCTTACTTTTTACCCTTTTATAGGTGAAATATCCATGCTTACTTTTTACCCTTTTATAGGTGAAATATCCATGCTTACTTTTTACCCTTTTATAGGTGAAATATCCATGCTTACTTTTTACCCTTTTATAGGTGAAATACCCATGATTACTTTTTACCCTTTTATAGGTGAAATACCCATTATTACTTTTTACTCTTTTATTGGTAAAATACCCAAGATTCTTAGAGAAAATGACCCTCCAAACCAAAATCTTGAGGGTCAAAAGGTGGCTTTTTGGCAATTTCGAGGATCAAACCCCTACTTCCGAGTCAAATGAAACCCCTGAATATGTGACATCAGTATACCCTTGTTCTGTCTCATAATCGGCGGGTCTGTATGATATATAATTCTCTTCATCTCTAACTGGTTCCTGTTTCTTTCTCTTTTGTGTCCTTGAATCTGATTGGCTACTTGACGTTGTTGAAGACCTTGACCGACCAATGACAACGCTGAATGCATCCTAAAATCAAAAGAATCAAATATCAATGCTTAAAAACAAATGCAGGGGTGTCAACAGAGCCAAATTAAAAATCCTGAAAATCAGATGCGGCTGACCATTTTTGACAAACTAGAGGCCATCAACCATGTATAACTATGTTTTTCAAACTTTATTGAAGAAAATCCTTCAGAGCAGATACAATTTACCATAACTTTGCCATTTCTTGAGATATTTTCATCAAATAACTTTTCTTTTGGTCAGAAAGCATAGCTCTTCAAAGATAGACAAATCCGGAATCTCGGATAAATCCGGAAAATTGACACCCCTGCAAATGGTATGTTTAATCATGAAATCTCAATAACTTACACGGTGGTACTTTGTGTACATGAATCCGATTGGCTACTAGCCGTAGTTGAAGTGTATGATCGACCAATGAGAATACTGAATACATCCTTATATTTAAAGAATCAAATATCAATGCTTCAATTATCAATTTACTCTGTTGACATACAATAAAACCTACTCAAGTGAACATCTGTAATTGGTGACCACCTTCTGTATGCAACCATTCTATATTGAGTGACCCATCACTGATGGCAACCAATGACAATAATATTTGTACTCCAGATGAAAGTCAAGAAACCATTTTACATGACAAACCGACCCTAATTAACAATTGATCATTGCCACTAGCATAACTACACATATCAACAATAGATGTTTGTAAAACACATATGCCCCATGGCAGCCCAATAGTCAGAAATGGTAAGTCAAAGTGACCTTGATCTTCGACCTACTGACCACAAAATTAAACAGATTCATCAACTGTGGATGACTAACCTCCATGTAAAGTTTGAAGATCCTAGGGCTAAGCATTCTTGAGTTATTGAATGAAAACCATTTAAATAGTCAGAAACGGTAAAGGTTACAGCGACCTTAGACCTACTGTCCTCAAATTCAATTGGGGTCATCTACCGTTGATGACCAACCTCCATGTAAAGTTTTAAAATCCTAGGGCAAAGCGTTCTCGAGACTCCCCCCTCTTCAAAGATTGGGGGGGGGGGGGCATAATTAATTTTCCTGTGAAGTTTGATAAATTGGTTAATACAAACAAACTCCAGTCTCCATTTGACGTTTTGACTTAATCAAGTTCTCATCAGGAATGTCATTTTAGAAATTTGTGAAGTTTAATGACAGTCACTGTAGCTCTGACACTTTAAAGTACAACCTCTGTAGAGCAACACCCATTGGGTGCAGCAAATATTGGTCATTGTTTAGCGGTTGTTGCTCTACAGAGGTTAAATATACAGTAAATAGTGACCTAGGGGCCGCTCTATGTGTGACAGAACAGAACAGACTGACTGGACTGGACCGACTGACCTGACTGACCTGACCGACCGACTGACCTGACTGAGCAAATCTACATGCATCTCCAACCACTGATGGGGGCAAAAAGACACCACAACATAGACAAATATGTTACTATGACAACCACGATGACAACGTACCTGGAGATCGGATTCTACGACACCTTCACCTAATCCAAGACCTTCAGTATCATCATCTGACATATATCCTTTATCTTCCATATGTTGATGTCGATGGTCTATTACCTGACCATGGTAGTTTCGCTTTCTCTTCATTACATTAAAACTACTGTTCTTCGCGGTGGAGTTGATTTCAAATATTGTCTGTAAAAAGGTTTAAAAAATATGGTACAGCAATATCATACCAACTACTTAATCCATTATCATACCAGTTTTTGAGGGGCGCTTTCAGTAATTCAGCTTTCAGCCACCCTTTGACATGTTTTCTTCCCCTGGTTATTGGGTTCGAGTCTCCCTGGGGAGACTATTTCTCTCCTGGCTCACAGGTACCAATTCCAACCTTGGTCAAGTGGAGCATTTTTGCTCAAAGAAATTATCCAGTAGGACAGACAGGGATTGAACCCAGGACCTCTCTATCACAAAAAAGTGTGCATCCTACCACTAGGCCACTGCTCCCCATGTAAATCAATTTTTTACAGAAGACATGGTGGCAGAGTGGACAACACTTTTGACTACCAATCCAGAGGTTCCTGGTTCGAAACAGTTCTCAGGGTTACCACCAATTAGAGATTAATTGGTTAGTGACCTAGATGTAGTCATGTGTGTACCAGTACTATATCCCAGGCATGTTAGAGATCAAGGAGTCTGTACCAATAGTATGGTGGCATATTTCTGCCACCAGATAGCAGCATACTTATGTAGATAATTAAGTGGTTAACACGTTAGGTAACTAGATAATAAGTTAATTCATAAACAGTATCTTATCTAGAAAAAAACACATGATACTGCCACCAACTGCCAGTTCCTACCTCTTTAGAAAAGTGTTAACTTGACAACGTGTTATGTATCTAGTTAGCATGATAATTAACTAGATAATTAAGTGGTTATCTAGTTACATAACGCGTTAACCACTTAATTATCTAGAAAATTAAGTTGTTATGTTATAAACGCGTTAGGTATCTAGTTAACCAGATAAATAGCTGCATAGTTATGTCGCTAACTAGATAAGTAACTAGTTAATCAGATAAATATCTAGATAATTATGTGATTATCTTATTAACGCGTTAAGTAACTAGTTAACCAGATAAATATCTAGAAAGATATGTAGTTAAGTTACTAACTAGATAAATAACGCGTTAACCACTTATCTATAAATAGACATTGCGAAATAACTACCATCCAGTCACTTCACGGGAAAAGAATAGCGGGGGGAAATGTATCAGCCAGAGCGAGCATAACATAACATTTGTACACAAAATTTAAATATCTTTATTTCGAATGTTACATTGTTGTAAACACTACAACATTCACTGCTATTCTGTTGATACTGCAACTCGACAGTAAAATATGGATGATAATGCGAGAATACGATGGCACGATAACAATAATACGATAGTACGATGATTAAAATACGAGAATAGGATAGTGATAACGCGAGAATATGACAGTTCGATAATGACAATGCGATATAGTATCGCGTTATCATTATCGCATTGTCGCATTATCTCTATCGTACTGTCATTTTCTCCTATAATTACCATCGTACCATCGTATTCTCGTATTATCATCATCGTACTAGCGTATTATTACTATCGTATTCTCTTATTATCCTCGGATCTAACATTTTATGGAGACGTGTCCGTCAAGATATTTCTTTCTTATACCTTATTAAATATAAAACGATGCCCGTACGGATATCGCACGACTGTATTCTTTAAAATCGTACGGGGTACACACGAGCTGTGACCACACGCTACGAATGTACAAAAACCGTTAGGATTAAAAAAATTGTGGACTCGTACGAGCTTTGTGTCCGTATCATAATTCTACAACGTGTAGTCATGTGTGTGACGTAAATTAACGTCAACGTCATGTTACAACATTGTGCGTAACGTCAGTACAATTGTTTCCATGAACAATGTGTTCAACAACAAATTACCAGAATTAAGAGTCAGGTTTCATATTTCACTGTGTTTATCAAAAAGCAGACAGCTTTTCTCATCTTAGCTTTTCTTATCTTAGGTTGGGGTGTTGTAAATATAACAGTATATCAAAATAGACTATAGGCTTTGTTTTATCATTCTGTATTGTTGTATAAATGTTTAAGTTGTACTCTGATATGTAAATTAACGTTAAACACCTTTCACAATTGTCGTACGACGGACGTGCGACGGGTCTACGATGCAAATTTGGGACAGTAATATTAACTGTTCTATCCAGGAGTATATGAATGACAAGCAATGCATTCTAACTATTTATTGTAAATCACTAAGAACGAGCTAACATAAAAAGAGACAGAGTAGAGTATTTATATATGACAGGCTAGAGTATCATGTTACATCTCCTCTCTCGAATTCCTTGAATCAACATATGTACTTAAACATGTCAAATTAAACATGATGATAAAATACACTAAAGTTAAAGTTCACAACTGATACTGGTATCGGTCATAGAACTATTCTCACAATAATTTATGAATATTTTGGGAAAAAGGCAGCCATCAACACTTCTTTATTAAATGTACTGTGTTCCGTGTTTGAGCGACTGAACATTCCTATATTCCAAACAAAAGACATGCGCGAGGTTTTCCGAATGAACGTCTATTTATAGATAAGTGGTTAACGCGTTATTTATCTAGTTAACCAGATAAATATCTAGATAATTATCATGCTAACTAGATACGTAACGCGATGATAAGATAACTACTTAATTATCTAGATAATTATCAGGTTAACGCGTTATTTATCTAGTTAACCAGATAATTATTTGGATATTTATCTGGTTAACTAGATACTTAACGCGTTAATAAGATAACCACTTATTTTTCTAGAAAATTATCATGCTAACTAGATACGTAACACGTTAATAACTTAGTAGTTATATGTTGAAACGGTTTAAGTAGTGGCAGTTACTTGCACTATCATGCATTTTCTCCCTGTTCAGATATTTATTTTGCTTGAAATATTATCTAGTTACCTAACGCGTTTACCACATAATTATCGAGATAATTAAGTTGTTATCTAGTTACCTAATGCGTTAACCACTTATTTATCTAAATAATTAAGTAGTTATCTGGTGGCAGAAATATGCCACCATACAATAGAGCTAAGGTATTTCATCGAATTCAATGTATCCCACAACAGCCTCTTCCGTCAAAGCCTGAGCTCATTGGCCAATCTAGTAGGGGAAAAACGCACATACAGCCACAGTTAAACACAAGTACATATTATATATACAGCACTTACTGTATTTGCCTTATACGACTTCAAAGCATTTAACAATTTCAATCTTTCAGCTTCCCCAGTGTTCTGTTCCGCACCTACAACATATACAGCACAGACAATAACTACTATCCTTAAAGGATAAAGGTGACCATTACTCTGTAGATCATAAACCAAGCATTGTGAAAGGGTTCACAGGCCACAGTGTAACTGTACCTCTTTAGAAGTTTTCTTAACCATTTGTAAGATACGACTCTTGACAGACAGACAGAGATGAGCAATCTATAAGCAAGCACAAAGTGTGGAGCACAAAAATGACAAATACAGGGTGTTATTCACAAAACACCGTAAGGGAAAACTTAGAATTTTCTAAAAATCTTAAAATTTCCTTAAGTGTATCAACTAAACAGGAAAATCAAGATTATCAATATTTTGCGTGGTTTAGAAGCATTATGTAAAGAGCTTCAATAATCAGAAAGAAAACATGGGTTATTCTTCGCACAAAAATTTCCTATCATTACCAAATAAGGGATGTACGCCAATATACTGCCCCTGTTTCTCCATGTCTTTCACACGTTTCACACACTCCTGTGCTGGTGGTGGTCGTGATCTGATATATTGTCCGTATGCGTTCTTACATACCTTCACCATAGCTTCCTGAAGAAATAAAAATCATTTTTTTAACAATTTAAAAATGTCCAAGTCCCAAGGTCAACAGCATTTCAGTCATATGGAGACTACCCAGTCATATTATCCTGACAACGGGTGAACCAGCAGTTACCTGGAACTAACTATGCTAAGCGTCTTGCAAGAGAGATAATTCTACCAGTACCATTTTTAATAACACAGCCTGGGTTTGAACCAGAGACCTCTCACACAGGAAGTTATTGCTCTATCTCTTGGCTATCAAGGCAGGCTTTAGCAAACAAATCATTTTAATAAAGTGATTGGGTAGAAAATTTACAACAAACTAGTATTCAGGCCTGTAATTGCTGTGAAAAAGGGGCAAGTTTTGATGAGAGGTTTGGGGCTACTTAAGACCCCCATTGGGGATAAGGGGCAATGCCCTTGTGGGACACCAGGGGTTGAAGGAAAATTATTTTGTACCATTTTGGAATGGTTTCTTGTTTTTTTATGGCAATTAACAGTAGCACATTCTTGAAGGGATGTTTTGTCAAATTTTCATCGATCCAAAGAATCAGCCAATCCCCACCACAAAATTTTGAAACTGTTGACTAATGATGCAAGTGATTCCAGTTTCAATGCAACAGTATTAATAGTCAATGAGATATAGTGACATGTGCGTCTGAATGCAAAAACTGGCCAAACCATTCCAAGTTCAAAGGGCCTTAACTCCTTATATAATCTCCCTACAGTTATGGCACTTGACTAACACTCATTATCATCTTCAGTTACACAGAGGTTTTACTGAGGCCTAATGCCCAATCCTGAAAATAAGCCGCACATATGTTTTGGATGCCATTAGCACACATCCCAACACTAAACGTCTGTTTCAAACATTGTTCTATTGTCAAAATTAAGCATATAGAATTTCAAATGACCATAACTCAGTCAATACTTGGTATTATTTCATCAAATAACTTTCATTTTTTGAAGAAAAGTTCATTCTTTCTAAAGCAGCAAATCCGGAATTCCGGATTAACCAGGAAGTGTAGAACCCCTGGTAACAGCATCACTCATTTCTAGTATGCTCAAGAATATGTTAACTTAAACTTACTGACTTGGATTTAGCAACAATTTAGCCAGAGTGGATGTCTTAGTAGAGCAGTCCAACCACTCTATAACAACACCCTCAAACTTTTCTTTAGCAAATATTTACTATAATTTCAAGCTCTGTAGAGCAACAACCTCTAAACAACAGTTAATATTTGCAGCTCCTAAAGTGTTTTACAGAGATTGTACTGTGTTGTGTAAAATGTAGTGAAAGAATTTACTATATCATAGTCCTCTGTATGCCAAGCTCGAAGTAATTCATCGACTTCATCTATAACAGATTGTGGTACACATCCATATAGTCCGTCATCATCTGTAATATGTACACATACAACATACATGTATACATTGATTTAACATACACTGCCCACCAAAAACAAGTATACAGAGATTGTTTCCCAATTTACTCATTTGTAATAGCACTATTTGTAGAACAGTGAAACAACATTTGAAGACAAGAAATATGTTTGTATATTAAGTGTAAAAAACATACATTGATTGGTACCCTAGCTGCATAATATAAATTCTCTTTGTCTAGCGTCAATGGTCAAAGGTAACTTAGTCATACAAAGATGAAAAAATCTGCCTATTGGATCACATGGTTTATTTGTTTTCCGAACATCTTCATCTTTATTTCTATCTCTATTTTGACTCATTTAGTAACTGTAGTTTTAGAAACTAGTATAGTTGTGACCGTCTACCTACCTACCTAATCCTCTTTGGGCTGGTTTAAATTGCCCCTCTGATAAACATATATTGAAGAATTTGACCAAGTCCATTATATGGGTTAAGTAAAGTATCAAGTTAAGAGTTTTTTCAGCATCCAGCCGTTTACCTCCCCCCTTCCCCAAATAATTCAGTCGCAAATCAGCTGTTTCAGTATTTTCCCAGTCCAAAGGCAGAACAAGACAATGAAACTGTACTGTATTTTCTAAAATTAAACAAAGATAAATGAACAATAGACGTTATGTTAATTGGCAGAAAATATTTTTTATTTTTTTTATTTTCCAAAATTAAAATACATTGATCACCTTTTGCCTGTTTTCCAAGTTGTACAAATTTCACAGCTCGACCAAGAAACACATGTAAATCTAATACATAAGGTAATTCATCGGAAGCTACCAAGGAATAGGCCACACCGCTTCTGCCTGCACGTGCAACTCGACCTGAAAACATACAGAAACATGAAATAAAAGATGCTGAAACATTACGTAGGTAAATGCCTGAGTGGAATCAAAGATCTAAAAATACAGAGATTGGAAAGATGTATCAAATCTCACAATATCTCGTAGCAGTCTTCTGAAATCTCACGAAATCTCAATTGTTCTTAATACCTTATATCTCCTGGTTTAATATTCATTGGAAACAAGACTGCGTTCAATAAACGCTTATGCCCCCATGGAAGCCTTGCCCATAAAAAGATAAGTCAATCAGGGGCCATAATTCTGTAATAATGTTGGATAGTGTTTCATGGCTTTGATAATGTAAGGGGCTTATGATGTTAAACAAGTATGCCAAGTTTCAAGACAACGCCATGATGGACATGATGTAAAACGAAACTGTCAATTTGATTTAACCAAGAAGTAGTTGCTTAATAAGTCTAAGTCCAAAATTAGGTTAATGTGACGGTCAAAATTAGGTTAGGTGATATAGGTGTATAGAGAATGTTCAAATACAACAACCATGCAAGTATGAAAGCTTTGTAGCAAGCCATATTAATGCTAGAAGAAACGGTCAATTTGGGTTAACCAAGAATTTAGCCCTCCAATAAGTCTAAGTCCAAATCAGGTCAAGGTGAAGGTCGAAATGGTGTCAAATGATACAGGTGTGTGGAGAGTGTTCATATACAACAACCATGCAAGTATGGAAGCTTTGTAGCAAGCCATAAAAATGCTAGAAGAAACGGTCAATTTGGGTTAACCAGGAATTTGACCCTTCAATAAGTGCAAGTCCAAAATAAGTTCAAGGTGAAGGTCAAAATGGGGTCAGGTGATACAGGCGTGTAGAGAGTGTTCATATACAACATCCATGCAAGTATGAAAGCTTTGTAGCAAGCCATATTAATGCTAGAAGAAACGGTCAATTTGGGTTAACCAAGAATTTGGCCCTTCAATAAGTCTAAGTTCAAAATTAGGTCAAGGTGAAGGTCAAAATGAGGTCAGGTGATACAGGCATGTGGAGAGTGTTCATATACAACATCCATGCAAGTATGAAAGCTTTGTAGCAAGCCATATTAATGCTAGAAGAAACGGTCAATTTGGGTTAACCAAGAATTTGGCCCTTCAATAAGTCTAAGTCCAAAATTAGGTCAAGGTGAAGGTCAAAATGAGCCAGAGGTCAGGTGATACAGGCATGTGGAGAGTGTTCATATACAACATCCATGCAAGTATGGAAGCTTTGTAGCAAGCCATAATAATGCTAGAAGAAACTGTCAATTTGGGTTAACCAGGACGGACGGAAGGACGGACGTACTCATGAGACGGTACTTGTGGGGTTTTCTTTTGTTCTTTCGGACGGACGGACAGGTGAATCACTATATGCCTCCCCATCTATCGATAGGGGGGCATAAAAACTAATAAGTTCATGCAATAGATCTATGTTTCAGCTTTAAAATGATTCCTCAATTCAGGGGGGTCCTACTGAGGCATAATGCCCAATCCTGAAAATTAGACGCAAGTCAGTTATGAGTGCCATTGGTACATACCCATACAGCCAAACTCGGTTCCAAACATACAGTCAACTCTCGTTATCTCGAATTTCACGGGACCGTGGAAATTACTTCGACATAACGAAAATTCGAGATAGAATTTTCGGCATCGAAGTTGCAAGTTTTCCAGTTTCTGTCATTTTACGCCGCCATATTGTTACGGTCGTAAGAACGACATATTCGTGAGAATTGCTTGTTGTGATATTTATGTACATGTATTCCTCCTTGAGAAAATGCATTTTATTTTAATTTTTATTTTTACAAACAATTGTTCGAGATGACATGTTTATTGATGTTAGTACGTAACCCGAAGCTTAATGACATGTTTGCGCAAATTGTTGCAAACAAATATTTGTTCAACAATGGAAGGCGCGAAAATTACAGGTAAATTGGCGAAGTGTGAAAAACATTCGACGCTAGTCGAATACGATCAGACTTCGACCCGACTTCGAGATGAACAATAGATTTAAAGTGCAAATTGGTTAATCGGGACCAAAAAATAATTCGACATAACGAAACATTCGAGCCGAATTCGAGCCGAAACTTCGAGATGGGTCTCGAGATTTCATATAGACAAAGAAGGAGAAAAATCGGGACTTGAAAAAAACTTCGACATAACGGAAAATTCGATATAAGCGAGTTCGAGATAACGAGAGTTGACTGTAGTTCTATTGTTAAATATCAGCTTATGAAACTTAAAATGACCATAACTTTATCAGTTCTTTGATTTTTTTCCATAACTTTCATAATCTGCAGAAAAGTTCATTTTTTCGAGTGCACCAAATCCGGATTCCGGATTATTCTGGAATTGTAGAACCCCTGCTCATTTAAAGAAATCAGGAATATATTCAAAGCATCACAACTTCATACAAGTCATGTTTATTTTTAGAGATTTTATTTAGTTTAATTCAAGGAGTGAAACATCAGTAACCAGACCAGCCTATGTGTCCTTGAAAACTGGGCCCAGAATTACAACCAATACTTACACTCAGCACTCAACACTCAACACTCAAATATTGAAAATTGAATATTATTAGCTATTTTTTGTCATAGATTGCAAATCTAGATGATGAAAATATATGGAAGTGTTAAATGAGTGTTTAAAGTAACATTTGATACATATTGCCATTGTGTACTAATTATGGGGTATATTCGTAATTATTGAACCTGAGTGCCACACTCAGCACTCAGACTGATAAATTACATTTATAGCTCCCAAATACACTATATAACACTATGAAATGAGCCAAAAATAATATTTAGTACCTATTTAACATTATTGCAACTTCTTGTTGTAAAGAAATGTTGCTATAAACCTCAAAAGAAAGAATTTCAATATTGGAGTGCTGAGTGTAAGTATTGATTGTAATCCCGGCCCTAGGTTGGTCTTAATATTGAGGTAAGGATAAAAATGGGTCTTAAGTCCATTTCTGTAATTGGATGGCTCCCTTCAAACATGAAATTAAAAATTATTCGGTAATTGACAAAAGATGGGGAATGACTTGGGGAAACATTAATATTCAGTATTTTTAGCAACAGAATGATTAACACTAATTGGTTACATAATTATGCAATTATTTTATCACATAAATATCGTGATATTCCATGTCAGAACAAATGACGGAACAATGTTCTCCAACGCTTGTGATAACAAATGTGTGACATCACCAGCTTTTGGCGCAAAAACTTAATTTCGCCAGCTTCGATTCGTTCCTATTGACGTTGTATTGACTCAATAACTGTGGTAATATGATAAAAAGAATCCATCATTTGTTGAATTTGAGATCAACATTTCTTAAACTCGTCACATAAAAAAAGGCTCGCTTAATAACCTGTGTTTTCTAGACTTGTATAAGAAATGTTGATCCCAAAAGACAACTCATGATGGATCCTATATGTATTATTTAAAACTTACCAACTCTATGTACAAACAGTTTCGATTTAGCTGGGAAATTGTAATTAATGACATTATCTAGAAGAGGAATATCAATTCCTCTGGCAGCCAAATCTGTTACAATCATAACTTTCACTTTCCTCAGCTGAAATTTAGCAATGTTGATCTTTCTGGCCGTAGGATCTAAGGAGCTGTATATGTAGGTACACTCGATGTCTGCTTTGTGTAACACCTGAAACCATGTAAAATATCATCACCATACATTCATTCTTTCCAGTCCAGCAAAGTCAGATTCCTGGATCATGCGTGAACTGTATGACCCCTGTGCAATGTACATCAGTGATATCAATGGACTGTTTTCTACAGATAGGGTGAAATTGAGAATTTTAAAGTGGGCCGTTACATTAAACGGAAATTAAATTCAGCCAGACATTAAATTCTATTTTTGCTGTCATAGCAATTTGAAAACAGTGATACAGTAAGAATAAGATAAAAAGAGATGAGTGAAGAATGCAACGATTATCAAACAAATTAAGCCAGGGGTGTCAACAGAGCCAAATTAAAAATCCTGAAAGTTATATGAGACTGACCATTTTTGCCAAACAAGAGGCTTTCATGTCACTTCAACCACATTGTTTCCATATTTAACTCAGTTTGTATTAAATAAAATCCTTTAGAGAATATTAAATTGACCATAACTTTGCCATTTCTTGAGATATTTTTATCAAATAACTTTTATTTTAGTAAAAACATATAGCTCTTTCTGGATAGATAAATCCGGAATTCCTGATTAATCAGGAATATTGACACCCCTGTGAAGCAAATGTATGTTACCATATTCAGATATTCTACGTGATGTTTGGTGGCAGCAAATACGACCGTCTGCTCATTCTCGGGTATTGTATGTTTCAACAGATGTAATAATGCAGCTAACTTGTCGTCTGCTCGACACTGCAGAAATGACATCTGAAATATAGAAGTACAGTAATTAATAGGTCCAATAACAACAGACTGACAGCCGGGTACAAAGCAAAATTTTCCAATCTTTTAAAGGGCCACAGTAAAAGCAAAATGTGACACATGAGATTCAAGAAATTTTAACTGTAAAGTCAAATGAAAACATGCCATTTACCAGCTACAGATTTGTATTAACATATAAAACAAAGGGCAATAACTCTGTCTTTATATATATATACAGTGCCCACCAAAAATAAGCATACAGTAAATAATTGTTGCAAAATTAAATTTGGTTAAATTATTCAATATCTGTTAATCAGACGGTCACAATTATACTAGTTTCTGAAACTACAGTTACTAAATGAGTCAAAATAGAGACAGAAATAAAGATGAAGATGTTCGGAACTAAAATAACCATGTGATCAAAAGGGCTGAATTTTCCATCTTTTTGTGACAAAGTTACCATTCAAGAGGAAAAAAGAAACTTTATATTATGCAACTAGGGTACTAATTTATGTACGGTCTTTCTATTTAATAAACAAAAATTTTCCTTTTCTTCAAATATATTGTTGCTTCACTGCTCTGCAAATAGAACTATTACAGGCAAGTAAGTGGGCAAATAACATCTGTATACTTATTTTTGGTGGGCAGTGTATATCTTATAAAAGACAAGGGTCATGGTTCTTGTGATGTGCATCAATAATCTTTCAGTGTTTTGTAAAGTATCATTTTTCAATGATTGAATTGTCTCGCCTCCATACTCATTAGAACTAACAGAAAATACTTGATGGTAGACATGTGACAGGGGTAAGAACTTACATCTAATTCTGTGAACTTGTCTATGGAGTAACGGGATAAAGCACTCCTAGCAGAATGTTTAAACTCACCTTTAATTGCTCACTAAGTTTGGTATCAACGTCCAATCGAATGAGTGTAGGATCATGAAGCCCGGCTTTAGCAAATTCAACCAGTAACTTAGGTAATGTGGCTGAGAACAACACAGTCTGCCGACCCTCTGGTAGACGATTCAATATCTCGTTCAGCTGTTCTTGAAAACCCATCTCAAATAATCTATAGGTAAAATCAAGATTAAGTTGTATGGAAAACACAATAATATTGAGTTGTATCAAAAAAAAAAAAAGTTACCAATTTTCTAGGGCTGCTTTCAGCAGTTCAGCCGTTCAGCCACCCTTTGACATTTAAACTTCCCCTGTTCATTGGGCTACCTATGGAAACCTACGTTCGAGTCTCCCTGGGGAGATTATTTCTCTCCTGGTGGGTGTGCAGCCAACATCGATCTTTGGCCCCCAGGACTATCGAACATGTTCAGACACAGCCCTCACAGGTACCAATTCACACCTTGGTCGAGTGGAGCATGTGGGTTATTCGTGCTCAGAGAAATTAAGCAGTGGTCCAGACGGGGTTGAACCCGGGACCTCTCGGTCCCGAAGCACGCACCCTACCTCTAGGCCACCGCTCCCCACTGTAGTATCATACTACAGTAAGTCTTTTGTGCAATACAAACGTTTTTGACACAAAAATGTAAGTCTCCCACAAGGGGAAGTAACTCCGGCAAAAATCATCTCACCTAAAATTCCGGACAAAGTGCACAAGTATTCAAGTAAATTTTCATTGAAACCAACCCAGTGGGTAAGGAGAACGAGTACAGACTACCTATGTGACTTTCATCCAGACATGAGAGGCGTAACAACTGCTCAGCACTTCATGTCTCACAAGCGCACCAATACAGTTACATGCTTTTTATTTTCAAGAATTAGGTTTATGTGTCAATGTGTCATTTTGACAACATCCATACACTTCTAGGCAGTTTGCCTACATTAAAGGTTTTTTTCCTTAAATTCAAGTACCATTTTGGCATTTTTCAAGGCAGCACTAAATTCAAGTACTTTTCAAGGTTGAAACCAAATTCAAGGCCTGTGCGAACCTTGTTAAACCACTTATACAGTACAGTATGTATCAATTAAGAAATAAAACTCTGTTCTTGTATTTTGTCGGTGAATAAAACATGGGCAGGAGTTTGGATGCGGAAAAATTAAATCACGAGTGCGTAGCACGAGTGATTTAATTTTCCGCATCCGAACGATTGCCCGTGTTTTATTCACCGACAAAAACCAAGAACAGAGTTTTTATTTCGATTCTAAATACGATAATATACCGCACTATTTAACTGCGCGCATTCCATTTTCACCCATTTGACATTTAACATAATTCCACGCTGAAATTGAGTGGCTTACAATTACCTCCCTCGTTAATGAAAACTACCTTCGTAATTTTCTGAAGGAAATAACACATTTTAAACATTGAAACAATTTTAATAACACGAGTACAGGGTAGCTATTTAATGAAATGAAAAATATAAATGAATTGATTATCAGAAGTTTTTATGAAACTTAGTTTCGAGATTATATTGGAGTTTCTAAAAATAGATGCGTCATAGCTGAAACACTGGATACCCGTGCATCTTGCCTTGTCATCGCCCTGCGTTGAAGATATACTATAAATTTTACGTTCATTCATTCATAAATATGTCACGTGATACGGGGCGTAAATAGTAACAGCCAATTTGATACCATGTTTTATGGGGGTAATAAAACATGGCCAGGTCTGCTCTTTATTAATGGATTAATCCGCAGATCGTGTTAGAATGGTTTATATTACCTGTCTGCTTCATCAAATACAACATACTCTACAGATTTCAGTTTGAGGTTCATCTCCACGGCAACATGCATAAATCTACCTGGTGTGGCTATGATACTGAAATATAGTAAGTAAAGTAAGTTAATTGTTTATTAACGTGAAATGTGTATAACAAACAGGTTATTTCAAGTAATGAGCTATAGAAACAGAAAACACCTGGCCCAATAAACCAAGTCATTAAGAATTGCAAGCAATACAGAAGTTCCCTACCGGTTTGAAGCCATTTTCAATGTTTCTGTCACCATAGCAACTTCAAAATATTTTTAGACGTGCATAATCCCCTTATTGTCCTCTATCCACATACCAAGTTTCATAAACCTATCTTGGAAACTGTTTCAGTTATGTCAGGATCCAGATTTTTTGACGGACAGACGGAAGTTCTAACGAAACAGTATTTATGTGGCTACAATACGGAACAATTCAGCTAATGAAATTGTCAATGTCAATAACTTTGTCAATACTTTCATCAAAAAACTTTTATTTTCTGGAGACAATTTCATTCTTTCTAGATACCCGTTATTCCTGATTTGTAAATTATCCAATCCTATTTCGTAAACTATTCCAGATGTCAGGGGTCCTACGGAGGCTTAATGCCCAATCCTGAAAACGGGTCGCAGGTTTGTTTCGGATGCCATTAGTAGACATTCCCACACCAAATTTCCGTTTTACATTGTTTTATTGTTAAAATTCTGCATATAAAATTTCAAATGACCATAACTTTGTAAAAACAATTTCATCAAATAACTTTTATTTTCAGGAGAAAAGATCATTCTTTCTAATGCAGCAAATCCAGATTTCCGGGTTATTCCGAAATAGAAGGATTCCTGATATTAAAGAGCTTGAAAAGATTGATGAACTTACATATCAGGGTTAGCATGTAAAGCTGCAAACTGATCTTCCATTCTGTCTCCACCTAACACAACAGCTGCACGTAATCCTGTGTATTTCCCCAGCTGTAAATATCAATATATAAATACAGGTGCACCAATAACAGTCATAAAGCCTAGGTCTCCCTGAGGAATTTAACATTGGCGATGTTCTCCCGATTTCCTCCGATACAACCTGATTCATCACAATTCCTTCCAATTTCACAAACAGTCTCATTACTTCCCCAAAACTTCCCCTAGACCACGAAGAACCTGTTCCTGTTGTCATTAATTTCAATCGGGAGTACATCCCCAAGGCAAAACATGCTCAGTGGGACCTAAGCTTAAAACATGATAAAAGATAATAAATTTTTATTCACATGAAAGAATATTCTCCCGAACTCATAAACATTCAGTTGTGTTTTATAGCCAGATTCATTTAAGTTTTTTTAATGACATTGTCGTGAATTCATGAACTCGCAAAAAATCATAAAAACGCTTTTCAAAATAAAGCACTCATGTAAACAATTTACAGCACAAGTAGCAATTTTTTTATGTTATTTCACAGTTCCTCATTATTTGTACTGAGTGTGTATTTCTTAATTACAAGGCGTTTTTTTGTAAATTCTATTTTAGTTGCAAAGACTTTTGAAAAAGCATTTCAAAACCACATTTGTCTGCATATTATATTCATTTGTATCCAGTCGTCTGCATAGTCTTTCATACTTGTAAATGTAACTTGATAATAATCTGAATCTATAGGGTCATTTCGTCTTTGTTTTGATACTTTTAATAGGCAAAATAAAATCTTGAGGGTAAAAATGGGGCTTTTTCGGAAATTTCAAAAGGTCAAAAACCCTACTACCGAGTCAAATGGAACCCTTGACAAGGGTCTAGTTAGATCCCCATACAGATGTTGTCATAGTGTTTACCTCTTTTGCAAATTTTAGGGTCTGAAGGGCCAGTTCTCTAGTTGGTGACATGATAAGTGCCCTGGCGCCAGATTTAGCGCTGTGAGTCTTCAACCGTTCAAACATAGGTATAAGAAATGCTGCAGTTTTACCACTTCCCGTTCTTGCCATAGCAACCACATCTTTACCATCCATAATAATGGGAATTGTCTGTAAGCAAATAAGGAAAAATAAAATTGCAGAGACTACCGTAATGCTCAATACAGCTGGCTGCAGGAAAAAAATTGGAGAAGATTCAAAGAAAAAGTTGAATGCAAAAATCCTGAAAATATGACAAAAATGCACACCAGGGTACTGTTTTACTAATATTGCGTAAATGTCGCGTAAGTTTACGCATATATTTGTCACTTACGCAAATCCTTAAATGTGTTTTACTAATCGATCGCAAGTTGTTGCATACCTTTACGTAAAAATATTGAATATTGAACATAGACCGGGCCACAATATTACCAATATAACGGGAACCAGAGTGAATGAATATACATAAAAGTTCGATAAGTTTTGATGATTAAATAGGTTTATATTACTAATCACAGTCTATAACAACAAGTGACGGTCGAAAATCAACAGTGCGTGGCAAAAACTCCTCACTACATTCATATTTGCTATTTACGCTTACTCCAACCTTGCGTAGAATTACGCCAATACTTCTGACAAAACATGAGAAAAAATATCTTAGTAAAACGCATTTGCGCAAATATTATCGACGTACGCAATATTTACGGAAAACTTAGAGTTACGCTAGCCTAAATGCTTTGATAAAACAGTACCCTAAGACTTGGAAAATGTCTAAAGCAGTTATTTCCAATTTTTGGTTATGATTCTGGGTTATAATGTGCATTGTGTAATTCCTGAGCAGCAGATAAGCTTGCTATTTGAGATGAGGGAGTAACAACATTATTATCAGGTGTTCTACTGAGGCACAAAACCCAATCCTGAAAATGAGTCGGAAATGTGTTTCCGTTGCCATTAGCACATACCCCTACACCAAAACTCAGTTCAACATTGTTATTTAGTGAAAATTCAGTTTATGAAATATCAAATGACCATAACTTTGTCAATTCTAGGATTTTTTTCATCAAATAACTTTTATTGTCTACAGAAAAGTTCCTTCTTTCTAATACTGCAAATCCGGAAATCTGGATTATTTCGGAAGTGTATGACCATATTATCAGTAATCATAGCATTTTCCATTTTGTAGATAAAATTGTACCTTTCTTTGTATGGGTGTGGGAATTTTGTATCCTTTCCTGGTGACTCCCTTGTACATATTGTGAGATAAACCTACAGATATATAAGACAACTGTTATCAGACAACACATCATCATCATTGGGGCTGAAAGTGTATCCATTTAAAATCGATGACAACTCAGCTTTGGATCAAATAGTATACATTAGAACATCTGTCCACAGGCAGCAATGTTGACATGAAATTGATTGACAGTACAGTATACCATTTAAATATTTTTAAAATACAAATTTATAATTATAAATGTCATTAAGTACTATAAAGCCCTTGTAGGGCTTAAGTTCAATGTACATACATGTATGTATAAATGAATGATTATGTTATGCTTTTATTCAATTTTCCTACTGATAAAAGAAGTTATGAACAGAACAGACCAGTCCAGTAAAATCTTAATAATATGACCGACCTTTGGATCCTTGAAATATGGTGGTGGCCTAAACTGGTCTTTATATTTAGCCTAGGTGAAAGAAATAGAAAAACAGGGGAAAGGGACCTGGCCCAATGATTTAAACATTTCTCAATGCAGCAATTGTTCCACTCAACTTGCGTATGAAACTTGAGTAGATCTGACATAGAAAATGCAACAATTAAATAATCTTTACATAATTGCTATTTAACTGAAAGGTTTGATATTATTGTAAACAAGTAATTGAGAATTGCAAGCAATACAGAAGTCCCCTACCGGTTTTAAGCCATTTTCAATGTTTCTGTTGCCATAGCAACCACAATTTTTGTCAGAATCAAAATATTTTTAGACTTGCATAATCCCCTTATTGTCCTCTATCCACATACAAAGTTTCATAAACCTAGCTTGGAAACTGTATGAGTTATAGAAGGATCCAGATTTGGGCATATTTTCACTCTTTCTGTCGCCATAGCAACCACAAATTTTGTCAGAATCAAAATATTTTTAGACGTGCATAATCCCCTTATTGCCCTCTATCCACATACCAAGTTTCATAGCTTGGAAACTGTTTGAGTTATGTCAGGATCCAGATTGTTTGACGGACGGACGGACTGACTGACGGACGGCAAACCTATAGTCCCCTCCGGTCAAAAACCTACGGACTACCTAATAAAGTAACACCCCACTCAAAAATAAGTTGCACAAAGCTCACACACCCATAGATTGGAAGCCTCCAGATTTCTTGTTTTTTCTATTTTGTTGAGTGACAAGATTTCTAACATTCTTCTGTTCTTCTGTATCATCACCGTCTGAATTATCTTCTATAACCTGCAATGTACAATGATTAATGATTAAGCTTAATAGCGCTTTGCAGTGCATCAGTCTAATATTAGACTTAGCAGGCACTTGCAAGTACACAAAGATTTTTAGCTTCATCCGTAACAAAGTACTACATTGTAGCAAACAATCTCCTAGCAACGACCTCAGAGTCAGAAGCACTAACCTTAGGCAACGGACCGCTGGATCAATATTATATAGCTAGGCTGGGTAACTGCCATTTTACAAAAGCAGAGTTCAGTGGAAAGGGAGGTAATTTGGGTTAAGACAGCGGTTCGGTTTGTCCAGTCAGTAGAGCTCAGGGAGTTGGGGTTCAAGGCCATTGGGAAAATTCAATCAATGGTGGCAGCTGTGTTTGAAGGTCTGCGGTGGGTGTCAATAGGCTAAAAATGACTGAAGGGGTAGGGGTGTAGTTTTCGAGCCCCACATTCAACAATGATTTTTCTACTTTATATTTACTGTAGTCTGTATTTTATTATTTAGATGCCCACAGTACAGTCAGTCAACCAGTTCAGATTAACCCAGCAATTTTGTTTTAATCTTTAATCTTTTAACTAAAACAATTTCCTTTGAGATTTAGTGTAAATATGAGTACATTTAAAAATTATGGGTACAAATTCATTTCTTATGATTACAGTTCAAGCCAGACGGCTTATCAGTTGACCTAATCAACAAAAAATGTTCCAATTTGATATAGATAAAAAACAAATATAATAACCCTTTCACTTTTATGATGACTAGCAACTTCAACTTCTTCAAAGTCGGATCCTTCCTCTTCTTGTTTTTTGTGTTCCCATGGACGTTTCCTAACTTTGTCTTTACTTTTATTCTTTACAATTTTGTCTTTACTTTTATTTTTTACAACATTATCTTTACTTTTATTTTTCACCATCTTCTTTGTTTTTAGTGGTCCCATTTTCTTGTCACTAGCAGAGTTATCTTTGACAGCTGTTTTAGCCGTCTTTTTTGTATGTTTATTCTTAATTTTCGACATATTCGCAGCTGATTTTCAGTTTTCAACTTTACACGCAAAGCATGGTCATGGGCGCGGCCATATTGAATATCCTCTTCTCTTTTATTTACATTTTAGTTTTTATTCGTAGTAAATCTACTACTGTTGTTTTATTTAGAATAATTTACAAATAAAATGGTACAGGTAACCAAAATATTTATGTAAATCACAAATAAACTATAAAAACAAACTTTAGTTGATCTTAGAGACTATAAAAATAATAACTTCCGGTTTAATTTTGTGTACTAACGCTACGATTTAACCTAATTTATTACTAGTGTCATGTATTTTCTAACTTAGATTCTGGTAATAATTATTATTTCAAGCATAAATTTTGCATGCTAATATTTTGATTGGGTGAATTTATACCATATCCTTCAGACAATCGAAGTGTCATATGTTTTCGCGACGTCATGTCCGTACGGCGTCTTGTTTCTCTCACGTCAGTGTGGTTAATTCTGCTTAAATCTTATAACCGCATCAATTGTAACAAACATTAATGTATGATATACAGATATCCCCACTGCAAAAGTTCAGCAGCCTGTACCAGAGTGCTACCAAACGCTTTCTGAAGAAACGTCTTAAAAGTGCTATTTAGTAAAGTGCTATCAAAGCAGTACATTGTACAAAGGGCTGAGAAACTGTATGTTATTATCGGCCTATTCGTAACCGACCCCTAAAGTGTCGTCAATTTTTTAATCATATATTACAAAACTAGTATAAAGAACTTTAAAATAGTTTGATAATACAATTGCATGAATTTTACAACTGTAAATAGGATATGAAAATGCTTAAATTTGACTACAAAAAGTGGCCACCAACTGCGATTGTCTTAGTAAAACCGGCTTATATTGTCATTTTTTATTGCATGCGGCCTTTCAAATTCCAAAATAGCTTACCTCACTCTTGTTGTCATTTTTACCACAGACTTGTACATGTATGTTAGCTGTCAGCTTAACACGTCTTGTCCAGGTTCATGGTGTGGGGAACATGTATTCAATTATTTCTTTATTACAACATAGTACATTTAGAGTATGGCTTGAAGAAAAGCGTTTTTAGTGGGGCAAGAAAAAGTTTTGGGCATGTGATTTTTTTAGTCAACTTGGCCAAATGGGTCTTAAAATTTAGGTGAAGACTGTACATTTGTGTATGACGTCATATCCTGTTCTCTGCGGCGTAACGTCAAGTGTTGTTTTGGCGAGCTTGTTATTAATGAAGTCATATCTGGTTTTATACCATTAGTTTTACTTTAAAATTTCAAAATGACTGCCATTTATATTAAATGACATATAAATATTATAATAAAAAATTATGTAGGGGAAAAGCTTTGCTTGATATATATTTTGATAAAGGCTAATATTGAAAAGTATAAACTTAGCAAAATGAAATAATTTTTGTTCAGGCCCCTTGATTTACGTTTTTCATAAGGCCTATGGTGAAACATAAACTAGAAAGAAGGAATTTCGAACATTAGTTTTAACTTTTATTACCTATTTCAGAATCTAGTCCAATGTCTGGAAGAAACAAATTAGGACCTCCTCCAAGATGGCTGCATTGCCCTAGGAAGGGTCAAATCATTGTAGGTAAGAAGCTTAAAAAAGTTTTTCCCAATGGACTCGAACCTACCACTCCCCGGACAGTAGTACAGGGCACTAATGTCGGTCAGTAATGACTATAACAGGTTGCTGTCTTACCCGTACACTCCTTCCTTTCCTATTGGGCCATCAAATTTGCTACCAAATAGGGCTTTGTTGTGGAAGAAGTGAAAAAATGTGTACAAATAGTACCTAAATAATTAAGGGGAATTCCATCAATTTTATCTGTCACTGTATAAACATGAAATATATTATTTAATTGCAGAGGTTTCATTTGACTCAGGACCCTAAGTCCGGACACATATGGTACAAACAATTTTTATTGTAGACTTAATCCTAACATAAAGGTGTACTATTGTATTTTGTAGATAAATTTGTGCCATTTAAAACACCATTAGACAACAAGTATGATGAAGATGTGCCCGAGGAATGTAGATTTGGTGTCGACATGTTGCTGGAGTCCTTGAAAGTACATAAGGTATGTAATGTCAAGCAATATTTTTTATTGATTTTTTTTTTAATGTCATATAAATTTTATGAACCAATAATAATTTTGTTCACTGTCCTAGACCTAAGTTCTGTATAAAGTTATTATCAGTTGGCCTCACAGCTTTCAGTCCTCTGAATGTGTCTTGTTATTATCATATTATTTTATTTTGAGTCAGAGAGAAAATGTTTTGGCTGCTTGTACATTTAGCTTCTCTTCCTTCAATTTTATCTCTTCAAACTGTTTGCAACATGCATCATAAATTTTATTTTTGGATTTCTGTGGCCATCCTGAAATTTGATAAAAGCCATATGGACTGAATTCACTGTATTAAGATACGGATATTCCATGTAATGATGTTTATGATTGATTTAAAATAAACAGGAAAAAACAAGAGGCAAATGTTATAGAAACTTGTGACATTTTCAAAGAAATAAAGAAATTAGCGATAAAAAAATCAATTTGGCAAATTTCTTGGCGAAATCCAATTTCTTTACTACAAAATAATATCTTATGACGTAAAAGATCCATTTTACCATAAACTGTAATAAAATGGTCTCATTCTTGGAATTTGTAAATTGCTAATAAATAGTGATGGGTAATGGTTACACAAGTTGACATCACTTATTATTATTTTCTCTTTGGTGTTTCAGAAAAAGCTTGGACTGGTTGTTGATCTTACTAACACAACTAGATTTTACAACAGTAAGGATGTTGAAGCCAAGGATTGTAAATATGTCAAGATGCAATGTAGAGGGTAAGGGACTTTATTTAGGGGTGCACAAAGTTTCTGTTTGGCCCTATCAGGGGTTTAACTAGCTTCTGAATCTGAAGGGTTATTTTGATACTTTTGACTACATTTTACCATTTTATAGGCAAAATACCAATGCTCATCCTTCAAACCAAAATCTTGAGAGTCAAAATGTGGCTTTTTGGAAATTTCATGCCCTACTACTGAGTTAAATGGAACCCCTGCCCTGTGTCAGGGTAATATAACTGAAATACTTTAGATAGCCTGAATAATAGTATAATGTGCCCTGGTTAACGTTAAAAGTGGGGAATTTGAAATAAATCATTTGTGGAAATAATCAATTATGCATGATTGCTATGTGATTTCTGAGTATAAATTGACCAGATGTTTGAATTAATAACTTGTAAAACTTATTAACTAAAATGACTAAGTAGTCTAAGATTATCTTATCAGATTTATGTGTGAACTTCACATTATTCTGGACGGACTATAGTGATTGTTTGATGAGATGTTAACTTACTTATTTTGCTTTTATTTATCCTCGCCACCGGATAATCCATATGGGCGAGGCCCCCAGAAGAGGCTAGTCACTTTAGTGTTTGGGGGATAGTGCATGATAAGAAGATGCTCCAGTTCCAGAAGCATCCCTGGTTCTTTTACGTGCCGATGTAAAGCATCATACACGGGACCTCGCTTAACGTCTCGTCCGAAAGACTGTTAGTAAGTTTAGTTATGTTAGGTGGGAAACACTGAAAAGCATTTCACTTTTTGACCGTCTGGAGTAGGGATCGAACCCACACCCTTCAGATCAGCAGTCAGTAGCCCTTACCACTAAACCACTAGTCCACCTATGATGAGATGTTATCCTAGTTGACAACATACATATGCATTGATTTTATGTTGTAGGCATGGGGAAACACCTTCAAAGGAACAGACAGAAGCATTTATACAATTATGTGCCAGATTTATCAATCAAAAACCATTAGAGCTTGTTGGTATACATTGCACTCATGGGTTTAACAGAACAGGCTTTCTGATTATATCATACCTTATTGAACAACTAGATTGGAGGTAAGTTAGGTTCAAACTTTTATCTGAGCTGTAAATCAGAAATTCAAAGGTCCTCCTATTTTGGAATAATCTGGAAATCCCGATTTGTCAACTAAAGCTCTTCTGCAGAAAATAAAAGACGAAAAAATACCAATTATTGACGTAGTAATGGTAATTTTAAATTTAATGAGCTGAATTTTAACAAAAGACCAATGTTTGAAACAGAGTTATATTGTTTAGAAACAGCATTAAACCCCCTAAAAAACTCTTCAAGAAGCTGGAGACTGCCAGTTTTAGTATTTTCCAGCCTCAGCCTATTTTTAACACTTCTAAACCAGGTTTTCTTGTACCTAAAATTATAAATACATTTTGTATAACATTTCTAACCTTTATGGTGCATTTCTTGCCATGGAGATAGAACAAATCTTGTTAAAATTATAATTTGACCTGAGATTTACTAAATTTACAAAGGTGTGATGTTTGTCATATATTCTCTTGTTTTAATGTACTGTAAAATCATTAATTTTTGCTGGTAATAAATTTCATGGATTTTGGTAAAATGGTAATTTGGTGGTTTCTGAAATTTATGGATTTAAAATATTGAAAGAAACAATCTCTTGTTGTGTATTTTGTGGTCAATCATTTGAGGGGATTTAAATTTGTGATCTAGTTTATCTGCAAAATCAACAGAAATTAATCCACTGCGAATACTTATGATTTTGCAGTAATGTATCTTTATACTTACAGTGTGGAGGCTGCAGTGATGGCATATGCTCAGGTACGTCATATTTACTCAGGTAATAAATATTGTAATGGCTGTGCAAATCATTCTAAAAATAGGGGGAGGGGAGCAATTTCTTTCTTTGGATAGTTTTGAATTTGATTTCGGACATTGGCAGAATTTACTTTAAGCACAAATTATTAATCCATGTAAACATATCTATGAAAACACCTGTGTGAAACAATGAGAATAGGGGGTACAGGGACTTATTTGGATAATTTCTACTTTCTTCAATATTTGGTGGGAAATTATTATTACAGCAAAGTATTAATAGTATTTTAATATATTGACTACTGTATTTGTGTAAGTAATGCACACAGCTGTATATTGGACACCTGGGCTGGTATTCACAAAGCATCTTAAGTGAAAACTTAAATATTTTGACTTAAGTCAATAATTTGTGCAGCTCATATTTCCCACAATTTGAAATATAATCCATGTTTTCTTAGTGAATATAATAGCTGTTTACATAATGCTTCAAAACTATGCAATATATTAAGCATGTTGATTTTCTTGCTTAGCTGATACACTTTGGAAAAAGTTAAGATTTTAAGAAGTTTTCTGCTAAGATGCTTTATGAATACCAGCCCAGGTAAAATGGAAGGAGATTCTATGAAAAAAAGGCAAAAAATTACAAAATATTGTAAGAATAGAAAAAGAATATTGGTGTCCCTAATTTTCCCATTGGCTTCTTGGAATGTAAAGGAAGCATCGGATGTATGGTTACGATTCCTGGTAGATAAATGCATGGCTTCCACTAAGGTCATTTTGATAATTTTGACAATAATTTTACCATTTTATAGGCAATACCCATGATTTTAAGAGAAAATGACCCTCAAACCAAACTCTTGAGGGTAAAAATGTGGCTTTTTAGAAATTTCAAGGGTTAAACCCCTGAGTCAAATGGAACCCCTTTAAAAGTGTGGGCTCAGAAGAAAACCTTAGTTTGGTAAGGTTCACTTTGACTTGCTTGATCTTATTATTCTCTTACAGGCTCGACCTCCTGGCATATACAAACAGGATTATCTACAAGAATTATTTTCCCGCTATGGTGATGTAGATGACACGCCCCCAGCTCCGCCCCTTCCAGATTGGTGTGATGGTAACGCAAATTTATATATTTCTAAATTTTATATGATAAAACTGAAGGTTGTTAACATGGGTGATCGCTACATAGCGTTTTTCCAGGGAGGTGATCCATGCCTTCTATTTTTATTCGCACTAGAGTTAATTTAATAAAAGCGCTCGGTAGTGCTTTGCTTAGGCAACAAACCCCTGATCTCACTGGTTGTTTCATGACAGAAAATTTTACTAGATCATAAAGGTAGACAACTGCTCCAGGCCAGCTTTTTTCTATATAACTAGTTGAACATCATAGACATTTATTATGTGGTGAGATATATTTTCTGTTTCTAGAACTCAGTAGTTACTATGTGTATCAGATTAAAACTTCAATATACCTGGCCCCGATCTTCGAAGCATCTCAACTTGAGCTAAATCTCATCTCAAATAATGTCCATGATATGTTGGACTAAAAATTAGCATCACAAAATATCCAATTTATTCCGAGTTTATTACAGTAATATGTCAAGATTACGAAATTCTGATGTATCTAAAATTCATACTCTGATTTGAGCAAAATCTCAATTTGAGCTGAGATTTCAACTTGAGATGCTTTGGGAGATCGGGGCCTGATCTAAATGGTTTTCTGAATATAATGTTGTTGTTTGCATTTAACTGAGACAGTAGTAAGTACATGGTCATTCATTATTTTCCCTGCAAGATTTGCCCTTACCTCAGACTTAAAGGGAAGAGACAGTGGTGTAATACAAGAAATCAAAGTGGGGGAGATACCCTAGCCCTTTTTGAATAGACTACTTTGTTCTTTAACATGCCTGGTGTACAGCAACGATATACGTGAGACTACCTCTGGGTTACCAACCAGTCCAACTCTAAGAGTTTGGTGGTAAACACTGAAAACTGGTCCAGAATTGACCAAATGCCCTTGCTTAGAATCAAACCATGGACCTCTCAGTCCTTATAATAATAATACTACTACTAATAATAAAAACAATGATAAAGACTTTATTTAATAAAGAGGCAAGATAGTTGGGTATAAACCCAGTCTTCCCTGTTAGCCTTATATAACATTGAAATAGAATGTACAGTTACAAAAGTTACATAAAATGCAAAACATTATAAATATATACAGTCAAGATAGTTATCCACTCGACCACTGTGCCACCCTCTCTGAATATGATGATTATCATGCATGTGTGGTTGTTACAGAATCTGAGGACGGTGTAGATGATGATGGTAATACAATCAGTGAAGACGGAACCAATCAGAACGGTCAACGGAAACGATTCAAACGTGAGGTTGTGAAAAAGGTAAGCAGATTTGTAAATCAAGCGCTTTCTAACAGGGTATGAGGATAAAGACTTCTTACAGTTAAAATCCGCCATTAATACCACTTCATTATACCACCCACCAGTGATTTTTTTGGGCTATTTTTGGGGCCGAATACAGGCCCCTTCCCCTAGCAAAATAACCTCCATTTTTCCCAAAAAATCACCAATTTTTTCCCAAAAAGTAAGCATTATTTCCCCCCTTTTGTGCTCGCTGGCTTCAAAGCAACTACGGTATAGCTGTTAAAGTCAAAACAATGTATTTTCAAACTTGCAAAAGTCCTTGTCACATATATTATCAGTAGAAAATAGCAATTTATGAACAATTTTAATCGAAACAATATTTTTTAATAATTCCCAAATTTGCGCTAAATTTCCCAATTTCAGAGGCACAGGCTGTTTAATTTTGTTCAAGAAAAATCACTGCCCACTAAACAATGTTTGGGGGATATGTATAGGAGTGAGCTTGTTTATCGGTCTGTCTGTTGGTTGGTCCGTTTTTGGTTCCCAGATGATAACGTTAGTAAGGAATGAGATATTGTGATAAAACTTGTTTTGTAGTTACATGTAGCTTTTGTGAATATGCCACTCAATTGTGAAATTGGTGCCGGTTGGGTCAAGGTCACTGTTACTAAAAGTAAAACTTTGTTTCCAGACAATAGCTTAGGTAGGAATGAGATATTATGATGAAACTTGCTGTAGAATAGGTTTCTGTGACAAGGTGGTGCTGTGTGGGAAAAAATTGTCATTGTTTTGCAATTATAGTTTATTTTGAAATCATGCCGATACTTGCAATGGTAAAGAAACAAAGTCTTAAAAGAACAAAAATGGTCCATTATTAACACCATTTAACTTTTTATTCAGACGACATTTGTATCTGGTACGTTACTGTATAAATATAACATTTTGATTCAGAATGCCAAGTTTGTGGACGGTGTGATGGGTGTTAATCAGGTAACAGATCAGCCCAGACTCGGACAGATACAACAACGGGTACAGGAACTGTGTGCATGGCGAGGGTATGTTCCTCTCTACTATTGCCATTCATATCATATATACTTACAAGCCAATGTGTGCTGGCCCTCTGTTATTCGGAAGTGGATCACATGGTTATATGTTCGCATATATCAATTTTAAGAAAAAAAATGCCGAGCATAGCCTTTATTTTCCAGTCAGCTTTCTGCTAAAATATGGCAGGCATTTGAGTGCCTCCACCCGTATTTGAACCCGGGTCGCCAGATTAGATGGCAAGCACGCTAATCATTGAGCTACGGAGGCACACAAGAGTCTTCTTCCTTCAGTGGAGTTTAATGGAGTTATGCAAATTTGCGATCATAAATATTTGCAAATTAATTGATCTCACAATTATAGAGAAAATTGAACTCTTGTGATCTTACAATCATAGTGATCACTTGTACTTTCCATGATGAATATAAATTCCCTCCACCATGTTAGTTGATTAATCATACTTAGCTGACCTATCAAAAAGTGAGCTTTTGTTTCAATGAACTATTTTGTTTGTTTCAGGTCAGGGTTTCCTGGGTCACAGCCAGTATCCATGGATATAAGTAATTTAGATTATTTAAGAAAAAAACCATATAAATGTAGTTGGAAGGCGGATGGTACACGGTAGGTTTCTACTTGTTGTATTATTGTATCTCATTGTATTGCAAAGGGGTTCAATTTGACGCTGCAACTGACCTTTTGACCCCTGAAATCCTCTCAATACTTTCATTTTGACTGTTGGTCTTCTGATTATGTAAAGCCAGTATATTAGGAAAGCTAAATTTGTATTACTGAGAATACTATATCATATGTTAAGTAACATTTTTGTGAGTTAGGAACAATTGTTCTACTTGTATATGTAGTTCATGATAAACATAATAGTATGCTTATGAGAGACTGTATGTGCCATTATTTATGGGCGCATTTCTATCAGTTGTTTGTATATAACCTTGCTTATACGTACATGATGTGAAAAATGCATTTAATAAGCTATTTATGTACCTTATTGAATTTGATGTATTTGTTACATACTCATGTATGTTAATTTGTGTGTTGTTATTATTGTATTGTAAATATGTTATGATGCCCTCCATATGTGGAGGAAATAAAAGAATCTATCTATCCAAATTTTAACCAAAATCCTGCTAAAATTCCCAATTCCTAATATTAGACAAATGTAATATAATGTGTTTCGTGTATTTTCAGTTTTATGATGTTAATAGATGGGCGTACTCACTGTTACATGTTAGATAGAGATAATACAGTATTTCATGTACCTAATTTACAGGTGAGTTTTTACTCTTGAATAAAGGACATCAGTTAGTAAATGGTTGAAAATTGGCATTATACCATGTGAAAAAGAATTGTAAAACATTACTATATGTTAATACTAAATGGAATGTCACATTTTGTTTCAGTTATTGATTAAAAGTTGTAAAATATATTTTAAAAGTTAAGTGAATACAGGCCCAGGTTATTATCTCTGGGCTGGTATTCACAAAGCATCTTAAGGGAAAACTTAAAATAAATATTTTGACTAAAGTTAAAAATTGAGCTGAACATATTTCCCCGAGAAAAGAAGAATAACCCATATTTTCTTTACATAGTCTTTCTGAACTATGTAAAATTTGATAATCTTGATTTTCCTGTTTAGCTGAAACACTTGAAGAAATCTTAAGATTTTAAGAAAATTCTTAAGTTTTCCCTTACGCTGCTTTGTGAATGCCATCCCTGGGCCGGTATTTATAAAGCATCTTAGTAGAAAACTTAAATATTTTGAATTAAGTCAAAAATTTGCAATTCACCTATTTCCTGCACATTTAAGAATATCTCATGCTTCCTAAGTGATTATTGTAGCTCTCTACACAATGCATAAAAGCTATAGTAAGGATTAATAATCTGGTTTGTATTATTTAGCTAATACCCTGAGGAAAATTTTAGGATTTTAAGAAAATTCTTAGTTTTCTACTAAGATGCTTTATAAATACCGGCCCTGGACTATTACTATTATTGTATAGGTCAGATAATGAAAATAAATGTAAGCTTTGAATGTATTGTAGTTCCCTCGGAGGAAAGATCTCAAAGCCGATATTAAAGACACATTGCTAGATGGAGAGATGATTCATGACACTGTGGATGGTAAAAATGTCCCTCGTTTCCTGGTCTATGATATAGTTAGATTTGAGGTAAGTCAATATTGATTAAACCCTTTTAACCTGTCCGTCACGTCACCGTGGATGGTACAAATGTCACTTTTTCCTGGTCTATGATATAGTTAGATTTGAGGCGAGTCAATATTGATTTCACCCTTTTAACCTGGTGTGGTATTCAGTATTCATCTTATTTAATTAGAGAATAAGATTAGCCAATCATATCGCCTGTTACTGACCAAGAATTTAATATGGTGTGCTCTGATTGGTTGTCTTAATCCTTAAGTCTAGAAAGATCAATATTGAATACCTCTCTTGTTCGTCAAAAGTCTGGAATTGGCCATAACTCAGAACAGTTTCCAAGCTAGGTTTATGAAACTTTATTTGTGGGAAGGAGCCAATAAGGAGATTACACAGGTTAAGTATTTGTTGTATCTGAAAATTTTTAACACAACTTTATAACCATTATTTTAAAATACATTCGTGTTAGGAGATAGTCATCCTCATTGCATGATGGTCGGCCCATATAAATCCCAGGAAATGTGCAAAAATTTTGTTATGAGAGACTGGATAGATATGTCACCTGACAAATCTGGTCTTAAATACTGGGTCAGTGCGGTTTTGTTCTATGTTGACATTGCCTCCGTAGCTCAGTGGTTAGAGCGCTTGTCGTCTAATCTGGCGACCAAGGTTCAAATACGAGTGGAAGCTCTCACCTGCCTGCCATATGTCAGCAGAAAGCTGACTGGAAAATAAAGGCTATGCTCATCCTATCGTCATGTCCTCCACATGTGGAGAAGTTGTCGTTATGTCCTCCACATGTGGAGAAGCTGACCATTGCTTGTGGAAGTGCATGCTTGTACTGATTTATCATTAATTTCTTAGGTCAACTTGTGCTAAGCTTTAAAATCAGATGTTTGCAACATTGTTCTTTTTTTAATACGCTAAAATACATACTCTTTATCTTAAACTTTTTTTAAAAAGTTTTTCCGAAGTTTAAAATCCCAAACATTTAACAACGCCAACCACTTCAGATGACAAATTTGCAAAAATTTTGTCACACAAATAATTCCTTTATAATTTATTGCAGGGTAAAGAAGTGGGCAAGACTGACTTCAACACAAGATTAACATGTATAGAAAAAGAAATTGTTGGTGCGAGAAATACAAAAGTTCAGCAGGGTATGCTAGACAAATCCAAGGAACCATTCAGCGTCCGAATGAAACCTTTCTGGGATGTTGTTACTGCTAGAAAGGTCAATATACTAGTACAATATAACCATTCCAGGAAAATAACCTAGAGTGCCAGAAGGATAGTCCAAATAATAACCCCTCGTGTCATGAATTATAATTATTCTGGCAACGCGACATGTTTTAAAGTTCATTTTATTTCTTGCCCAAAGGTTTTTTTTCCTGGAAGCACTTGATCAGTTTCGTAATAATTTTTTATTTTCATGATATCTGATATCTTGCCTTTATTTATAAATCATCTCACCATGATTGTTCAAGTTCAATATTGAGTTAACTGGGTCAAAAACTAGGTCACAAGGTCAAATAATAGAAAACCCTTCAGAACAAGCTACAGATTACAATTTTGGCCTAATCTTATGAAACTTGCAGCCCGTTGCCTAACCAAAGGGCTACCTAGCGCTTGGTAGCGCTACGCTAGGAAACAGCTTGCTACAAAAAAGCAATTTGTAGCGGACATAGCGGAAAAATTATATGCTACCTGCGAGCACTCGTGGATAGCGGACCATTTCATAGCAAAGCGCTACCAAAGCGGTCCATTGCATAAGAAAGCACTCAGAATTGCTCGGCTAGCAAAGTGTTAAGAAAGGATATGCTGCTCGCTTGTAGCCTGATGTTGCATAGACGTAGGGAAGCGCACGATAGCGCCTTTTGGAAACGGCTTGGTTAGGCAACAGGCTATTGGTCACAGGTAAACAATCTAGGGCTCTCTGGGACTTCTTGTATATTGTACCCGTAATTAATACTTCTATTATATTCTACATTACAGATGTTCTATTCTACATTACAGATATTCTACATTCCAGATATTCTACATTACAGATATTCTATATTACAGATATTCTACATAACAGATATTCTACATATTCTACATTACAGATATTCTACATTACAGATATTCTATATTACATATATTCTACATTACAGATATTCTATATTACAGATATTATATTCTATATTACAGATATTCTATACTACAGATATTCTTTATTACAGATATTCTACATTACAGATATTCTATATTACAGATATTCTATATTACATATATTCTATTTTACAGATATTCTATATTACATATATTCTACATTACAGATATTCTATATTTCAGATATTATATTCTATATTACAGATATTCTAAATTACCGATATTCTACGTTACAGATAGTCTATATTACAGATATTCTAAATTACAGATATTCTACATTACAGATATACTTTATTACAGATATTCTACATTACAGATATTCTATATTACAGATATTCTATTCTATATTACAGATATTCTATAATACAGATATTCTACATTACAGATATTCTATATTACAGATATTTCATATTACAGATATTCTATATTACAGATATTCTATATTACAGATATTCTATATTACAGATATTCTACATTACATATATTATATTCTAAATTACAGATATTCTAAATTACATATATGATATTCTAAATTACAGATATTCTAAATTACAGATATTCTACATTACAGATATTCTATATTACAGATATTCTAAATTACAGATATTCTACATTACATATATTATATATTACAGATATTATATAGTACAGATATTATATTCTATATTACAGATAATATATATTACAGATATTATATTCTACATTACAGATATTCTATAATACAGATATTCTACATTACATATATTCTATATTACAGATATTATATTCTATATTACATCTATTCTACATTACAGATATTGTATATTACATCTATATTACAGATATTCTATATTACAGATATTATATATTACAGATATTATATTCTATATTACAGATATTATATATTACAGATATTATATTCTACATTACAGATATTAGATGGTGATTTTGCTAGTCAAGTTAGTCACGAGGTTGATGGATTAATATTTCAACCGGTTCCAGATGTGAGTAGATAACATACATAATTCAATGTCTTGTCAGCATCTATAGCAACACACATCACCATACCTGGCTACTGTTTTATAAAAGCACTAACAGAAAATAATAAACTTACGCTCAAATTTAAAATCTTTGGGTTTTTTAACTGCTACAAATTGTGGTAAAGAGTTGTTCAATATTAATTATGATTGAATTGACAAACTCCTTCAAACCATATCTGTCCCAAATATGAAGGTATTAAAGAATAATTAAGAATTTAAATTTGGACCTAAGTTTTAGTTTTCCGTAAGTGCTTTGATAAAACAGTGCACAGGCGTGCATCAGCAAACTATGGATTTGTCAGCATTTTCTACATTGATTATTACTGCATTTGTTTGTGTTTTCTTTTGCATATAACTCCAAAAATTATGCCAGTGATTTGAAGTAATGGTATTTTTGAAACCTTAAATTGGGTCGTTAAACCTACCATACAAATTCGATCATAATTTGTACAAAAACACCTCCTCTCAAATCTAATCTGTAGCAATGGTAGTCAGTGTTGGTATGATAGGATGAAGGCCATTGGAATAATCAGTTTGTCAGCCCAAAGTCATCCCCTAATTACAGGTGCAAGCGACTTATGGCTGAATATATACAGTAATAATAGTATACACAATAATTCTGAACTTTGCTCCGGTAGGTTAAGTACTTATAAGCCTGAACATTTGTAAACTTTGTAAGCCAATTTTAACTTAGTGTGAACCTAGAAATTATTTTGTGTGATTTACTTTCGGGGAATTTGTGCATGGTAGAATTTCGCAAAATTAAGTCGCCGCCAAAGTGCTAAAAACATTAATATGGACATTGCAGGAAACTTAACGACGATCGGCAAAACGTGAAAGTTAGTTTTCGACGATTGGCAAAACAATAAAGTTAGTTTTTACGAAAGTAAATTGGTTTACAGTACTTTACATTTCTGCTTTTATAGGTGTATTGTCCCGGACGATGTTCGGATGTATTGAAGTGGAAACCACCAGAATTAAATTCTGTTGACTTTAAACTAAACATAACTTTGGACGCAGGAGGTGAAGGGTACGTTATTTGTTTAATATACTGTATTTTACCCAAGTATAGGTCGCGGCTGTGTATTGGTCGCAAGTAAGAAATTGGAGAAAATTCAAACAAAAGTCAGATGCTAAAAATTGTGAAAATATAACAAATGAATATGGTCATTCACTGGCTATATTCAGCTATTAACTGAATATGGCTATTCCATTGCTATATTCAGCATTATCAAATGAATATGGTCATTCACTAGCTATATTCGGCATTATCAACGGAATATTGCCATTCCCTTGCGATATTCAGCAATTTCAACTGAATATGGCCATTCCCTTGCGATATTCAGCAATTTCAACTAAATATGGCCATTTCCTAGCTATATTAAGCATTATGAAAAAGGAACCTCAAAATATCTTCTATTTATGATTTTCAAATTTGCCTTCAAAGATCGCCAACATTTCAAAGCATGGGAGGTAATTATAGTAAGATTCAAGTTAATGTGGGAACCAAGTACTAGTATTGCAGTAGTATGAGTCTCATTATGTACCCCACATATAGTGTATGAGACATATTTATTGTGTGCTGGACATCTGTCCGCATGGATGGATTTCACTAAGTTTTTCCTCGCTTGTTCTCCTTACCTACTGGTCCGATTTTAATAAATCTAAACAGGAATACTTGGTACCATGCCTAGTTGTGCATATAGTCAGGAATTTTAGGTTGGATGATTTTTGCCAGAGTTATGGCCCTTTATTAGAGACATAAGTTTTTGTGTGAAAATTCAGTTAAGTTCAGTAATATGTGTGTTTTCCAGGATGTTGAGAAAGAAGCGGGCATTACTGTATGTTACTGGGTTAGACAAACCATTCTCAGAAATGAAGGTAATTATAATATACATGTATATTGTGTGTTTTCACAAAGTGTTTTTATTTGTAGTTGGACTTAGGTTATTTGATGTATTAAATGATTTTCACAAATATCAAACTGTTCACTACAGTAGGCCATATCCTTCCAGCAAGTTTGACAATAATGTTGATTTTCCTCCTCATATGGAGATGTTGCCAGTTTCTTTTTGATTGGTAAGTTAGTACTGGCTTTGGATATAGTCCAAGTAAACTGGTTAGGTGAATCAGTCACCATATATAACTGAAAATATTTTGAGAAATGCGTTTAAACCCGAATCATAATCATATAAACAAACTATCATATTTTGATGGGTCATCTGGAGTTGAATACCTTTAATTCTAACATGACCAGCGATTTTGCCTATATATACACAGTGATTGTTTTCGCCTATTTGGGAAAGGGTCCGGTCCGTTCAGATTGGGAATTTTTGCGTCGTGACAACTTGAAATTGGGAATTTTTAAGAAGTAGAAAGACCAAATAAAACAGAAAAAGAGATTCCATGTGACTGTTTACTGGTTTCTGTAAACTTTTTTGTATGACCTCTTGTCAAAAATGCTCATAACTTTGTCATTTTATGTCCGATGTTGAAATTATTTGTTTTAAATGTTCATTGGGAATTTCTCCCTTCAAATTTGGGAAAACTATAGCCTTTTTCAAATTGGGAAGGTACCGTTTGCCGGTAGCAAACAAAGAAGGAAAAAAATCACTGATACAAAGAACAAATCATAACGACATATTGGCCGATATGCAATGAAAATGATGTCATGCAGGTAAACAAGTAACGTAAACAGCATAGATCTGGCAAAATAACGCTGGCTTAATATATAATTCCGAGTTTAAATCATGTTCTACGAACTTTGTGGTTAATTCCTACGTGTCAGAACTCCTAACCATTGTATGACAGCCGGTATACAAAAGTTTTTCATAGTTTATTTCTTAGATTAATCCCTTTGTAGTAAATAGTTTGAAATGTACTCAATGTTTGAATTTCAGTTTACAAAAGACCTCAAAGAATACGACAAGAAAATTATTGAATGTAGTTTTGATCCATCCATAAAAAGTTGGAAGTTTATGAGAGAAAGAACCGACAAATCCTTCCCGAATCATTATACTACTGCTGTTGGTAAGTCATGGACAAGTTATCATAAACAGGGGTCATACAATTCTGGAATAATCCGGAATTGCAGTAGTAAAAAGAAGGAACTTTTCTGTAGAAAATGAAAGTTATTTGATGAAAAAAATCCAAGAATTGACAAAGTTATGGTAATTTGAATTTCATATGCTGACTTTTGACAATAGAATAATGTTTGAAACAGAATTTTTGGTGTAGGAGTGTGTGCTAATGGCACTCAAAACAGATTTGCAACAAATTTTCAGGATTGGGCATTATGCCTCGGTAGAACCCCTGCATAAAACTTAGAATTGGGAAACTTAAATATTTTGCACTGTTCAATGTCACTCTATTTTTATATTACATATTTCTAAAAAATGAAAGAATCACTCATGTTTTTCTATTAATTATTGTAGTTCTTGACGTATGAATGCTTGCGAACTATGTAACTAAATAATAACCGATTTTCTTGTAAAGCCGATACACTTAAGGAAATTTTTAGATTATTATAAAGGAAAATCTTAAGTTTTCTACTAATGTGCTTTATAAATATTACTTGCTTTCCTACTTACTTGGTCCTCTTGGCACTCTTCAGTACATAAGGCTTCCACAGCTGCTCTCCACCTACATCTGTTTTGGACCTTCCTCTCTGTTGTGATCAAGGTTGTTTGATATAAATATAGCCCTGGTTTTAAGCACACATACTTATTACGTGCTGAGGCCTAACATACATTGTTTTATTGTAATATGCCTAAAATAAGGGTAGGAAGTTCGGAGAAAAAATATACATAGAGGAAAGGGACTACCTTAAGAAAAGTATCAAAAATAGCGAAAAAAATGTATGTATGAAAAAAAGTTTATTTTTATTTTATTCTTTGTCTGGTATTTGAAGTTTCTATGTATGATATTGTATATTGCAGCTGTGTGTGAAAGTATACAGAAACCAGTCACCAAGGAGATATTATTCTGTGTGACGGAGGTAGAACGTTGGATGCCCAAGCCGAAGGAGCATGCGTCCATGCCGCCACCACTAACCCGACCTCCACATGCTGTGAACAAACACTGATACATCCTACATATCAACCATGTGTTAAATTATTTTCCAGTTATCTCCATATATGCTGTAGGAGTATGGTACAGCTGTTGATTACTGGTCAGGGGTCAAGGTCAAATCTGATATGACCTTGAAATCAGGGTCAGCAAGTCGTGATCTGAAATACTGATATCTGTTCAACTGAAATAATTTTTGTTTACAAAAGCAAACATGTTTCCCTTCTTAGGTGTTACGCAAAGATTGTCATATACTGTAAAGTTATAAATATTTGTGGCGGATTAAATTTTGTTGATTTTGCGGATGAACTTGATTCAAATTAACTCACCTCGAATTAATGAACTCAAAGTTATGTAACAAGAGATTTTCTAATTCTTTCAATTTTTGAAATCAACGAATTTAAGAGAACCACTAAATTACCATTTTACCATAATCAACAAAAGTTTTAATACCCACAAAAATTAATGACTTTACAGTATGATGCAATAAATGCCAAATGAAAAAAAACCATAAAAAAACAGATTTGATTTTTTTAGCATTTTACTCGACCAGGCATTGTTGCATGGCTTGGTATGATAGCAATAATTAGTCCCCTACCGGTTTTTGACCGGAGGGGACTATAGTTTTGCCCTCCGTCCGTCCATCAATAAATCTGGATCCTGATATAACTCAAACAGTTTTCAAGCTAGGTTTGTGAAACTTGGTATGTGGATAGGGGGCAATAAGGGAATAATGCACGTCCAAAAATATTTTGATTCCGACAAAAATTGTGGTTGCTATGGCAACAGAAACATTGAAAATGGCTTAAAACTGGTAGGGGACTTCTGTATTGCTTGCAATTCTTAATGACTTGTTATTTGTAGAATTGTTTTAGCATCTAATTCAAACATAAAAGCATTGTCTAACAATGCTCGGCTGCTATTTCAAATTGATCTTTTATTCCTAATCCATGTATATATGCAATTGATATGCCAATTGTTGTTTTGTTTTACTTGAGAGAAAACCCATTTTCTCCGTAATTATAACCCTTTTTAGGGGCTTACCTTCAGTTTAACATTGCCATCCAGAAATTACAGAGCAAATGAACCATTGCAACATTTATCAAGTTGCTTTTCCAGCAACGCTAAATTGCTTTGACATTTGTTGAGGTCCCTGACTCTATCTCTGCTTTGGCCTCTGTCAAGGTCACTGCCTCCATTTCTGCTTTGACCTCTATAATAGGTCACTGCCTCCATTTCTGCTGTGACCTCTATCAAGGTCATTGCCTCCATCACTGCTTTGATCGTCAAGGTCTGGAGCCCCTTGCCTAACCAAGCTGCTTCCAAATTGTGCTATCGAGGGTATCCCTTCGTCTATTTTATCACGCATCTTGTTAGTAGACTCAAGGTTAATGATTTTTACATTGTTCTCAAGCACTTTTTGAAGAACTACAATAATTACTAGGAAAGCATGAGTTATTTTTCAATTTGTGAGAAACATGTGCCGCATAAAGTTTTGAATTAAGCAAAAATATTTAAGTTTTCAACTAAGATGTTTTATTAATACCAACCCATATCATTATTTATTTGTTTGTACATGTATTGCGAAAAGTGCTATATATTACCTTCCCAAGGGAGGGCTACAATTCCAGATTTCCGAGTTCTGAATAGTGTAATCGTCATATGAATGAATTTACTGGATATACACGAGTTACTTCCCTTGTGGCCTAGTCTACCTGATATATTGGCAATAAATTGTGTTCCAGTCTGCATGGTAGATTGGCCATATATTGTGAACCAGTCTGCATGATATATTGGCAATATATTGTGATACAGTCTGCATGATATATTGGCAATATATTGTGAACCAGTCTGCATGATATATATTGGCAATATATTGTGAACCAGTCTGCATTTCAGTCATCAATGTACACAGAATACATCTGGAGCCCGTTGCCTAACCAAACCGCTACTGAGCGCTCTGTAGCGCTACGCTAGGAAACCAAAAAGCGCTTCGTAGCGGACGAAGCTGAAAAACTATATGCTACCGGCGAGCACTCGTGGATAGCAGACCGTTTCGTAGCAAAGCGCTTATGCAACGGACCGCTTTGGTAGCACTTGCCTAGCAAAGTGTAAAGAAACGGTATGCTATCGGAGAGCACTGCTCGCTCGTAGCGTGTCGTTGCATAGACGTAGGAAAGCGCTCGGTAGTGCCTTTTGGAAGTGGCTTGGTTAGGCAACAGGCTCCTGGACCGTCTGACATTTGTTACCACTTACCGCTTGGCCAGGCCAAATATTTTGTTGTTTTGAACATTATGTAAATAAATGAAACAAACAATTATATATGCAGTTTGTTTGTTTGTTTTTATACTGAATACCTACCATACAACAGGTCCCTTGAGGCGGCTGTAAAAAGTCTTTTGTTTCAGTGTGGTTATCATTCGCAATTATCTCCCTTTATGGTAATATGCTATTTTGAAAAGCCACACTGTGTGTCATTCATTGTGAGGGTCTGTGTATATATATAGACTTGCTTGATTTATTCTTTTTGGGGATACAGAGGGTACATTCTGTTTTCTGACCCCTTGCGTGGGTGACTAGGGGCTGCTGCTGCTGCTTGTGTGTGGTCTAGAATTGTCTGTGCATTTTGAATTGATAATGAAACACTGTTATGCTATATTTAAAAATTAAAATATGAAAACTTTAGTATACCAGCTGTTTTACAAGTCTCGGAGTTCTGACACGTATGAATTAACCACCAAGGCTGTAGGTGCAATAACATCTTAATCCAGTGTTACTTTGCGAGAGTATGTTTTTCACTACACTTGTTTACCTGTATGACGTTATAAATTGATGTTACATCACTTTCATCATTATATGAAATGTTAGACTTTTAATGCTATTCTTGTTCTTTGTCTTTATAGACAAAATTGTCGGCCATGTTAGAATAATACTAGTATATACTAGGGGAATAACACATCACATATTGATATAGTCTATGAATGTGTTATGTTAAAACATTGTATTTCTGACCTTTGTAGTGTCTACAGTTTGTACATGGAACAGGGACCTCAGGGGCGCGATTTTCCTTCTTCCAGTTGATTTCAACTCTTTTTACCCCTGGGTACTGTTTTATCAAAGGACTTACGGAAATGGTAAACTAACGATCAAATTTAAATTCTTTATGATTTGGAAACAAATATAAGGTGTGGTCAATGGAGCTGCAATACTAATACTGATTCAGTTGATGAACTCATATAAACCATATCCATCTACAATTTGCAGTTGTTAATGAATTATGAAGAGTTTAAATTTGATCGTAACTTTAAGAATTCCGTAAGTGCTTTGATAAAACAGTACCCTGGTTGATACAAGTGTTCAGAACAGTCTAAATGTTTGATACAAGTGTTCAGAACAGTCTAAATGTTTGATACAAGTGGTCAGAACAGTCTTAACGTTTGATACAAGTGTTCAGAACAGTCCATCCTCATACATCAGTGGTTAGTCAAGTTCCCAGACTACCCTGGTGAACGAGAATGGAACAGTCTAGATTAATTAAAAAACGAATTTTTGGGCGTGTGGGGGTAGTGTCCATTTGAGTGCCCCATTCCTGGACCAGAAGATTGGGTCCATTGGTCATACATGTACTTTTACAAGACCACTACCATGTTAGCAAATGAATTTATTTCATAATTATAACAATACAGCAAATACACACAACATTCACAAAATATGATGACATCATTATACATGTATTGACAAATAGTCAATCATGTTTTTTATGGCTTTGGCTTGTTTGGCCATGTAATGTTCTAAACATTTTTGTTTGAATCCAAGATCCATATTTTTCACATACTGTGGAACCTGTTTTTAAAGCCCTTCTACAAACAATTGAATGACCACTATTACCAAATAGGATTGCCTCCTCTCCATATTCATGGGATAGTAAATTGACGAACAAAATTATCACCCTTGACTAGGTATCCTGGCGCATGCGTAAATGGATTATCTCCCCTCCATATTCTTAGGATTGTTAATTGACAAAGTTATCTCCCTTGACAAGGTCTCCTGTTAAATGCATTATTGTAATTAGATTGCCTCCCCTCCATATTCATTGGATAGTAAATTGACAAACAAATGCATGAAGTATAGAGTGACAGTGTAAGTTCATCTCCAGATGGAGATATTATTCCATAGTTTCCTCCCTCAGACTGGTCTTAAGTTTGTCTACTCACAACGTCACAACCGGAAGTGACTCTAAAATACCTCATAGTGGTACGTCACCATAACAACCGGAAGTGACACTCCAATACCTAATAGTGGTACGTCACCGCAACAACCGGAAGTGACAGTACCTCCTCTCCCTGGTGATGGTGGTACGTCATAACCGGAAGTAACACAGTTAGTCGACTTCATGATCAGAGTGGTACGTCAGCATAGCAATGCGCAGTGAATGCTGACTAGCATCGAGAACAGCATGCTTTCATAAATTATTTAAATATCCACAGAAACCATGTTTTCAAACAGCGGACACAATCGCACAGTTCTACAAACAATCAGAGCATTGTTCACATATTACACACTTTAGAATTAATGAAACAAAACATGAGTACAAAATTTCAAATAAAAACATACATGTAAATGTACTTCTAGGTCAGTTATAACGCAATTGGATTGCTTTACAAACCATATTATACAATATGCACACTTAATAGGCCTACACACAATCGCAAACTCATCCAACAAGGTACATGGTACATAATGAAGCCGATGGAACTCGGCATGTTAAAACTGCGTGTCTGCGTTGTACCTCATTCATCGACGTTAACAATAATTACAATAAAATAGTTCGAACGCATCGAACCCACTGGTTTGTAGGCTATATTTCCTGTAGAAACATAAACGGAACGGAACAGACGCCCATTTTAAAGCTGGTGTTCAAACGAGCCGACATTCATCCATATTCGTTTCAGTTGAAAACCAGAACTGAAATGAAGGAGGCCAGCTACTGGTTTACTTTGTTTATGTACGATAATGTCAGTGGCCTCCCGCTTCCACTCTGACTTTCAGTCGAATAACTACCAACGTCCGCCATTAGCTAATGAATGATTTTGATTGGACGACGTCAGTGTACGTAGAATTTTGATTGGACGACAGACATGTACGCGATAAAAAAACCTTGTAAATAACCGATGTCCTGCAATTACTTTAGAGCGAAATTCTTTAAACAAAACAGTTACGTATGTTTTCAATCGCCAAAAGCTGGTAATTTATATTTACAAGAGCCAGCAAGTGATGACGTCATAACTATGACGAGGACGGCATTATCGATTACAGAATTCAACATGACGTTATTCTAAAGTTGTCATAGAAACATGTTGGGAATTTTTGGAATATACAGCTGTAGGTCTGTAGGTTTCTGCGAGATAACTCCGCCTGGTTTCTGTGTTCAGTATAGACGGTCGGAAATCGCTCTCCCTTGTATCCCTCCTCTCAAATTCTGAAAATATTTATATAAATAAATATATGAGCCAGTCTCCAGGAAAACCTGCTATTTTGACAAAAAAATTGATTTTGAGAGTTTTTATTATTTAAAAGAGTAATCTTAATGAAGCAAAATGCAAAAGAAATTTGTTAGTATCTTGATTTTTAAGGAAGTTACAGCTGTTTAGCTGAGGCCCTATTCAGACCCTTTTTGCGTGACGTCGCAAACGTCATTCAAACGTTGTTCGACATCGTTGTAACAAGTACTTTATAAATACTGCATTTGATCAATTCTTGACATAAACTGGTCAAAATGGTATAAAGTCATTTTTTCTTATTTGAAAGCTTTTTTAAAGTCTTGTTACATGCAGTAATTACATAATGTCAATATCGCAGGTTTCCTGGAGACTGGCTCATATATAGATGTAAATCTGACTTACTGAATAGATCTACGTTTTAGGCATTGTAGTGTTAAGTTGGTGTATATTTTCATTTTTATAGGCCCATATTTCTAGACAGTAACAGGCTTGTACTTCAAATTTTACATTAAAAACGTATACGGGCTACACATGGCCGTATGTACGGTCAAGTGATCTAGTGTATGACCTACCAAATCGCAGTATGTGTATTTTACACACACCCGGTGTGTAAACCTACACCCAGTCCGTCTATTTACACCAAGACACCTCACAAGACTACCCCTAAATGTTAAGCTATTTTACAGTTTTGGAGTGTCACTCTTTGGATAGTCAGACTCATTGCAAATTTGACGTGCGAAACGTCAATTGCAATGCGAGATCTATGACGTTAAATGCTTGCCAAATTTCGTAGCCTACCTCTACACCAATCAGTTTAAAATATACGTCGTATTGAAACAGTCAAAGCTATAAACGTTATGTAATAAAATGTCGACAACATATCCCAGCAGTCAAAATGGGTTGTGAATACATGTATACACAATAGTCGCAGGATAGTCCGAATGTCTATCTTGCTTTTAAAAGTCAGATGTTGCCTAATTTTATACACACGTGTTGAAGCTGTCAACTATTATGTTTGCCATTTTCAGGTAAACACTACGGCGAAAAATCCAGCAAAACATACATGTATCCATACCTTACTGTATCTACCCACTTACAAGTCGGTGCCCCTTATAAGGCGATTTGGTTAATACTTTACGCACGCTGAACCGATTGACCAGGGCTGGTATTCACAAAGCATCTTTAGGGAAAACTAAACTATTTTGACTTAAGTCGAAAAACTAAGCTGCTCATATTTCCCATAAAAAAGAAAAAGAATTCATAGCCAATGTTTTCTTTGTGGTAATTGTAGCTCTTGACATAATGCTTTTAAAAATTTGATAATCTCGATTGTTCTGTTTAGCTGATACCCTTAAACAATTCTATGATTCCTCCTCAGATACTTTGTGAATGCGACCAGGCTTAATTTTCATCACATAGTAATGTATCTTTGATTTAATTTCCACACTAGACGGAGAGGGGGTTAAATTATTGATTTTCTTGCGTCTTATACGGTGTCTACGCAAAAACTTTCAGTTAACCGGATCATTGTTCGGGAAGCGACTTATAACACCGATCGTCTAATAAGCAGTTATGTACGTTACCGTCTATTTCCCAATCTTCCCAGTGTCGTCCACCATCTTCATAATCCTCGTCATACTCCTCGTCATCACTATATACTTCATACCAGGGTTTCTGTTTCTTCAACTCCTCGATGGAATCCTGACATCGCTGGAACTGCGACATTAATACTTTATCTTGTGTACGTAATACTCCCTGAAAAACAAACGTTTCAAATTCGTCAGTATCTTCAGTCACTCGGAACACCTCGGCCATTTCTACGTATTTATCTAGACTGGTACCACGTGTAGACGTAGTCGGAACATGAGACACGTGGTACCAGTCTATATTTATCTGCATTCGGAACACATCGTACAATTCTAGAATTTTTAAAATTGCCGAGGAATTATGAATTATTTATCTGGCCAATCGGGAGCCTTCGGACATTACTGACGTACAACAAAATTATGAAGTCAGCACGCCAATCACTTGAAAAGCAATTTCATATTACGCCTCGCTACTTTACACTGATATAGCATAAAGTAATGGAGATAATGGTGTAAGATATGATTTTAATGGGATTGCCAGTACATCACCAAGGTCAAATGTTTCATCAACTGTTAAAGCTAAAGCCTAGGTCCCACTGAGGAATTCTCCCGATTTCTTCCGATACAACCCGATCATCACACTTCCTTCCGATATAATACAGTATGTCTCATGAATTCAACGAAGCTTCCACAAGACCACGAGGAATCTGTTCCCGATGTCATGATAGCTTTTTTAATTTCCATCGGGAGACTTCGCCGAGGCAAAAAATGCTCAGTGGGACCTAGGCTTAAGTGAGGAATAAACAGGACAAATACGTCAGTGAGTGCCTTGTCATTCCATACAAGAGGGCCCAAAGGCCCTAGGTCGCTCACCTGTTGTAGCAGTACTTGCAAGACTTGTGATTTGACCTAGTGACCTAGTTCTTGGCCCCATATGACGCAATATCGCACTTGACCTAGATTTTGTTGAGATGATCACACTGACCAAGTTTCATAAGGATTAGGCTAAAAGTGTGACCTGTAGTGACTACACGAGGGTTTTTCTATGATTTGACCTTGTGACCTAGTTTTTGACCCTAGATGACCCAATATCGAACATGACCTAGATTTAGTTGTGATGATCATTGTGACCAAGTTTCATAAAGAGTAGGTCAAAATTGTGACCCCTAGTGACTACACAAGGTTTTATCTATGATTTGACCTTGTGATCTAGTTTTTGACCCCGGATGACCCAATATCGAACTTGACCTAGATTTTGTTAAGATGATTGTTGTGACCAAGTTTCATAAATATTAGGTCAAAATTGTGACCTCTAGTGACTACACAAGGTTTTTATATGATTTGACCTTGTGACATAGTTTTTTTATCCCGCATGACCCAATATCGAACTTGACCTAGATTTTGTTGAGATGATCATTGTGACCAAGTTTCATAATGATTAGGCTAAAATTGTTGACGGACGACGGACGGACGGACGAAGAGTGATCACAAAATCTCACTCTGTCACTTTGTGACAGGTGAGCTAATTAACAAAGGAACACGTTGACGAATTATACCGTAACAAGAGTTTACAAGACACAATTATAGCATAGCACAGACAATACTGCGACAAGTAAAGACAAATGCAACAGAACCGCAACATTCTATTCTCGATAATTATCGCGTACAAATGTTGTTGAGCGCTTACCCAATACAGTAATACAAATACAAGCAATGATCATTCATCAACCGTCACGATGAGTTGGATCGTCAATGATTTTTAAACAACAATATACAATGTACATAACTTGTAAGGTTTTATGATATTTTACAAACATATTTTCACAATTTATACAAAATATTTTCGCAGAATCATAAGTCCCCTCTAGACCCGTTTGTCGTGGGTTCGAATCCGACATCAGGCCCCGATCACCCGAAGCATCTCAAGTAGAAATCTCAACTCAAATTGAGATTTTGCTCAAATCAGAGTATCAATTTGAGGTAACTATGAAGCTTTAGCTCTCGAAATTTTACTATAATAATGTTTCTGTTGTTTTTTTATACTAATTTAGAGTACAATTTCGCATGGAAACTATCTCAAACAATAGGTGACAAAAATTGAGTTGAGATTGAGCTCAGATTGAGAAGTTTCGGGAGATCGGGGCCAGGGATGTATAACACTAACCCCTAAAATCCTTGAATTTTATTGGAGAGAACAGGTTGGATACCAACCAAGCATGGTGAATATAATAAGTTTGGATACCTTGTATTTTTACAATTATTATAACACAGTGTAGCAATACCACGTGACTTTTGACTACAGTTACAAGAAGAAATTTGTAAACATTGGAAAATAAAAAAGCCATAAGTATGTTATTTCTTCATCGATGTCAATGAAATGTACGCCACGCTAAGGGGACAATTATTTGCTTTCCATGAAATATAAGATCTTTTTCAGCAGCTTTACCGATTTTTCAATTACCCTGTGAAACCTACACGTTCCACGGTTTCACAGGGTAATTGCCAAAACGGCACATCCGCTGAAAAAGATTTTATATTTTATGGAAAGCAAATAATGTTCCCCTTAGCTAGACGTAGATTTCATAGAAATCGATGAAGAAAAAAAATACTTATGGCAACATTTGTGTTGCAATGTTTACAAATTTCTACTTGTAACTGTAGCCAAAAGCTACGGGGTATTGCTACCCTGTAACAGCTAAGGAAACGTCCGTATTTGGACAGCTCCATCTACACACACTGTAGGCAGACTCTAGAAGCACTATGCTAGCATACGTAAGCGTTAGTGCATACAAGTATAAGATATTTTATTTTAAAAAGCATTTGGGCAAAAAAAAACTTCATGCACATTGGTATGGTAACCTACAAAGCAGGACACTTTTGTACATGCGTCGATACAGTCGTATATTTCAAAAGTATGTCGTCGCTGAATGATTTTCACAAGACACTAAGTGATATTTTGGTCATTTTGGAGTTCTTGGTATTAGTTTTTCGTCTTGTCGAGCACTTTCATAATATCCGAATGATTTTCTTGTGGAATGTATATACATTTTGTACTAACTAGAGAAAATCGCAATTGCATAATGGCTTATGTCTTTGAAAACACTTTAGATAGTTCCACAGAGTCACAATCAGCACCAATGATATTACAAGATTCATGTCATTAGTAGCACCCACACAGTGTATAAACGAGCCAACTTCCGGTTATCGCAATAATGAGTACACGTTGAATTATAGTTTTAGAATTGAGTCTTGCAATAATCACCGCGTATAAACCAAATCACTGTACTCATTATTGTGATACTATATAATTCAACGTGTACACATTATTGTGATTAAAACATCCGGTGATTTTCCATCACTGTACTCATTTTTCTAATACTATACAATTTAGCGTGTACTCAGTATTGCGACAACCGGAAGTTGACTCGTTTATACACTGTGATAATGAGTACAGTATTAGGAAATCACCGGAAATTTCAATCACAATAAGTCATACAAGTTGAATTGTATAGTATCACAATAAGTCGTACAGTGATTTGGTGTATACGCGGTGGTACCGGTATCTATAGATTTTTTGGAGAAAAAAAAGTCATTTTTCGAATGGACATTTTCACGCTTCATAAACAAAATGTATTACAGCAGTGACATAAATGAATGATCAATAAGTATGTAACATATCCTTACGAAATCGAAGTAAACCAATTACACACATATTCATACCAATGTATAAACATCAGAAGAAAGTCCAACATTAATAAATATACATGAACCATAAAAAACCATAAACTTCGTTATAACGAGCATGAATATTGGATATTACGAGTACCCGGCTTATGTCGAGCAAAGTCAAAGCCCCGGCGAATATCTCCAATTTATTTCTTTCAGTCTATATCAAAATAACACACAAATTATGAATATACACGATTAGTATAATTACATGTATTTATATATGTAGGCTATAAGCACAGATAACTGTATCATTAATAAACAGTGCTTTTTTTAGGTACTGTTTATTAATGATACAGTTACCTGTGGCTATAAGGTCATGTTTATTTGCGTTTGATAAAAAGCTCATAGTGTAATTTACAGCATTTAGATACATGTACGCTATAATATCATTAGTAAATATATGTACGCTATATAAGGTGTTCAATTTATAATTATTCTCATCGTGTAATAACAGCATTTACAGATGTACGCTATAACATCATTAGTAAACATAATTTTATGTACTCTTATAAGGTCATCCATATATACGTTTGATAAAAAGCTCATAGTGTAATAACAGCATTTATGGATACATGACATCATTAGTAAATATATGTACGCTATATAAGGTCATCCATATTATGCGTTAAATTTGATAAAAAGCTCATAGTGTAATAACAGCATTTATAGATACATGTACGCTATAACATCGTTAGTAAATATATGTACTCTATATCCTTTCCGCTACCATAGCGTACTAATGCAGACTCGCCGGGATGGCCATTTCGGCCTTCCGTAGTTTTCGACCTAAATGCCCAAATTCGGGGATTTTGCTGTCATGTGTACACAGGCATCCCAGACTACAGGATATTACGGGCCCAGGGTCGTGCACAGGTTTTTGGGCCCGCTAGACCCCTTTAAAGAGGGCTTTGAACGTAGATTTTACAAAACTGAAATTACTGGTCCTACCCGCCATTGTGGTACGATTCCCTGTGGTATTGCATTAACATTTAGCGCCAAAAAGTTTTTATTTTTCTATAGCAGGAATATAAGGCTAGACAAAGGGGTCAGGACCTACGCCCTAAAGGGGCCAAAAAGTAGGCCTGTCAAGCTAAAAAAAAAAAAAAAGTTTTTCGCGCAAGGGTCACCGTCACATCGTCATTTCCGGTGACCTTTAGTCGAAATAATGACAATTTTTTCTACTTTCGGTTTGAGGTGGGTGTGTAGCATCCGGATGTATCGAGTTTTTATCAGTGCTGTAAGTCAATAGTGTATCAGGGACGGGGTATAGGGACCATATGAATTTCTCATAACCCCCCAAAAAATCGTGGTAGCGGAAAGGATATAAGGTCTTCCATTTATAATTATGCTCATCGTGTAATAACAGCATTCATATTATACATTTATCACATAACCCGCGGTCCAGGAGTGCCGTAAAGCCGTTACGTAAATATCGTTCGGCACTCCCAGACTGTGCAATAAATATTTAAATTAGCTTGACGTGACGTTAGCCAATCCATGCATTGATCCGTCAATGACGTCAGGATAAATTCAACGTCGCCATGACGTCGCGCTCATTGTACCGCTGAATTTTTTGGCTGAAACATATGCAGCGTACATCATCCTTCAGAACAATAATGTGCATTTTTTAAGGTTATGTGATAAATAGAATCTTACATTCGTGCTCATTACATACGAGTTTTATTAAACTCGTCGACAAAAACAATATGACACTTGGCAAAGCCTCGTGTCATATTATTTTGTCCACTCGTTTAATAAAACTCGTATGTAATGAGCACTCATGCAAGATCCTCTATGTACGCTATAACATCATTAGTAAATATATATACAATATAAGCTTATATAATTATATATTGCATTGAATTGTCAGAAACAAGAGGTACTGTGATAAGCCAACTGTCTGGCTCTTTAAAGAGGGATGATACTATAAATGAAACCAACACTTTTTATGTATTGACAAAGGTGTCACAACCAAGGGCGAGCTCGTATGGAATAAGGAACAACAGAAACATGTTTTGAATTAAAAACGGGCATTTATTGCCAAAAGGCCATAAAACCAAACCAAACAAAAATGTGAGACAGTAATATTGAAACTACATCTGTAGTTGTTCCTAAATGACATAACTAGGCGGCAAGTACCGCTGTATAACACGTACACTGTGATTCATAAAACATGTCCCGGTTGCAAACTATATTAAAACTTCGTTCCATTACAAGATATATAATGTACATGCATTATATATCATTCGAAAGCTTATACATGTGTGATAAAGCTAAAAAATATCTAATGTAAACTACAAGAAGTGTGTTGACGTCACTGCGTTCATAAATGATGTCATAAACAGACGTGTGATTTGCATTATATACTGCAATGTACATGTAATTAGTACGCTATAATACTAGTATATCCATTCGTATAATGACATATATTCGTGTCTAAGTTCTGTATTATAGTTTATAATTAGTAAGAATATACACATATTGTAGTGTAGGCCTACATGCATGAAAATGTGTGAAACTAAAATGCTGGATAACGATGTGCGTATTGTTGCAGAAATGAACAAATATACAAATGGCCACAAAGACATACTGTGAATCAGATCAATGGGACACTAAGGCGTATCATAGTGATGGTGTTTAATCAATTACCAAGCCAAAGGGACACAAAGCATGATATTGAGAAACGGATTGTGATTATGCAAGCCTTACAAAGGCATACGGTCCCATTGACATTGGAAAAAGTACATGTGTATTGGCTATGCCAGCCTTACCAGACTTGTCACATTGAAATGTTAAGTGCTATGCTGTACGCATGTTGCAGCTACACGTCACATTGTTAATCCGACAAATAGCCTACATGCAGACTACAGACTTTCGACAGGCATTACTAGCATTAGTGTGTATTTTCATATTTCGACAGGCATTGCTAGCATTAGTGAGTATTTTCATGCATGCTTTGAATATAATCTTCACCAGATCTTTGTTAAACTACAACAAATGAATGCAGAAGCATGTCGTGGGTAAGTCGAGCAGTAGTTTCTTATACCAACAATATGGTGGTGGCTTTTTAGTAATACTACCAAGTTACCAACAGTATGGAGGTGGTTTTAGTATAATTGAGTGTTTGCCAAGCTACTGAGTGATATACAACAGCTGCGCACCTGGGTAGCCAATAACAACACAAAATATACACTTCATGCTTAATTTGCACACCGCACTAACATAGCTAAGCAGCAGACGTTAAAAACTCAGAATGAGATGTAGTAGAAAAATATACAATCATTATTTCTAGCTTAGTGATCTATTTAAGGCCACGGATTATCAATTGATAGATTATCATTTCCGTGCGACATTACTGAATTCAATCTATAGCAGGGGTTTCGTTTGAACGTTAAATAAACCTGCTGACCCCTGAAATTTCCAATTTCTTTTTGCTTGACTCCCAAAGATTAATGATTCTGAACCGTATTTTGGGTGAAAAAATAATGGAAAAATTCCGGGACCTTCTTATATCCCAAATCGTTCAATAAGCGGGTAAATTTATAGGTAGATGCGACAAAACGCGTTACTATGGTGTAAATGACATAAGTAAAGATGATACCCGCTTATAGGTCGATCGTGTATGGTAAAATCAAAATTTTCCGGTCCATTTTCCGGTGTCTAATAACCCTGGTTGTCTCATAAACGAGTGTATACGGTAGATGCGGCAAATGGTTTAAGTAGGGTGACAATGATAATCTATCAATGGAATAATGTTGGCCTAAACAAGATGCGGACTAGTACTAAGTCTTGCAGACACAACAAGCCTAAAGGAACAAAGATTACCTGTGCTGGCTCAATTTCAATGTCAATGTGTAGCTGTAATGTTATACATTGATTGAATGAACGTTGATGGTAGGTTCAGCATTTTGTTAAAACAATTATACAAGGCTTTTTTCATTCAGATATTATATATCACCATACAAGAAAAATAAAAGTACAGAATAGAATAGAACCGGTTGTAATACGTTAAATACATCAATGTATCTGAAACTGATCGAAGTATATTTATATACCTGTACAATGTGTAGGAAAGATTAAAAATGTATACAGAATCGTGATGGAAAGCCTAAGGTTTTCTGTATAAATGTTTTCTGTTTTCATGTATAAAGGTATCGTGAACGACACTTTGACACGGCAAAATAACCCCTGTGTGTAAGATGGCGAAGTGCATTTACTTTTTACTAGTTTGTTTAATAATTTGTGAAGTTTCGTTGTAATCTGACAAATAGTTACCGAGAAATAATGCGGTTAGAATTTTGTTCACAGACGAACCGTCGGACGGAACGAAAACATGACACTACATGACTATGTTAAAGGGACTGCCTCACATATTGGTGTATTGCAAAAATAAAATAAAACTGTCAAATATTCGCGTAATTTTGATGTAGTTGCCTGTATATCCCATGAACAACCACACTGACATCTAAAATAACTTGAGAAACTTCGGCATTTTGTAATTATATAGTATTTTTACATCAAAAAATCTATACGGTATTAATACCCTATAGATTAATACTACTATTACTTAAATTGCCTGAAATTTGGTCGGATTTGATGAAAATGAATCGAAAAACGAACCAAATACCTCACTGATGTTTACGCTGTAGTTTGTTGATGTTACAGTTCAATCACGTGTGAATTGCATAATTCACAAAGCATGTTGGAAGGAAACTTAGCGCTTTTTTTCAAGAACTAAATACTTAGTGGGCGTTATCGAGAGTGGTTAAAATTGCTTAGATGCACCAAATCTTTCATAAAGCAATTGTCAGTGGCTTTCTATTACATAAATACTTGGTTAGCTTGGAAAATCACGATATACAAAAAATTTAGCCCGATCTGTGAGGCAGTCCCTTTAATATAAATCCCAATACGTCTTATCTAGCAGTAGAACGGTGACCATTAACAATAGAATTAATTTGGGTAAACAGACAGGGGATGCATCATAACCCCTTAGACAACATGTAATCACGCGCCATGCAGTTATTGTCTCCAAACCAACTGTGAACAAAAACAGAACATACATAATTATAACCTCCTCTTTCAGGCTACATTCAAACTTAGAAGCTACCCAGAATGTCGGCAAACCTACACTCAATAGAACACTATAATTATCTTTCAAATTTATTGACATTTTCCAGTAATAATACATTCACCCTTAGATCAGTTAGTAACAATGACTTGTTGACACCTAAACACAACATAAACTACATGAAAATGTCCTTCTCATATTTGTCTGCATATATGTGGAATGTAACCCCAACAAACATTCGTCTGCTTACATCACTTAATTCGTTAAAAAAATCAGTAAAACATTTCTTAATACACAAACAAAAATATTAATACCATATATGTAAGACTTCAATTTTCTATGTTGGAAATAACGAAATTGAATGTTTAAATTGTTTACTTATAGTATGTGTGTACTTTGAGTGATTGTCAAAATAACATGTTTTGTTGTTGTTTGTTTTATATAAGGCCTTGTTTTAATTAAGATGTACTAGTATGTGATTCGTCTATTGAATATGTCTGTACATGTTACCTTCTCTAAATAAAGATATTATTATTATTATTATACTGGTCAATATATTATGAAATAGTTCTCATAAGTTTTATCAAGTTACATGTACAATGGTCATAACTTTATACATGTAGCAACAAAATTGAACCTAATAATGTCCGACTAACGTTTACACAATTGTAAGAAAACACCCCGTTCTATGCATAAATAAGTGTTCGGTACCAATTTCGTAACAAATGGCGGCCATATTGACACCATCTTGGATTCTAGCTGAGGCGTTGTGCAATAGAAAATTGGTAAGAAAAGGATTTACTTAATGTTTGGTCATTAGACACTTGACGAACATTGGCACAAAACTTAAGCTCAAATCGTCCTCAGCTCTTCGGCTTTTACCATGTCCCGTTTGTATACTGGTTCACTTTGTCTTATTGTCTTCTGTTCTAAAGTTATGAACATACTCGTATAGATTTTTTTACTTATTTATAATTAGCAGGACCGTCGTCTTCATATTCGATTTTTTCCACAAATATTCCGAAGTAATTCCTTCAATGAATCAAATGTAAACTTGTGTGCACGTGTATACATAATTATGACAAAGTGTGCGGGTTTTATTTGTGGCATACATTGTACGCTTTGTCATATTGTGTAATCACGGATTAACACTCGATGCACGTATTCTATTTCAGTGTATTTGTAATCTTTAATTGTATTTTATTAGTCTGAGTGTCGAGTTTGGCACTCACTTAATTCTACTTCAACCTCTTCAGGCGCGTAGCTACCTGTACGCAGAATACGCATCTGCGTACACATACTTCTCAAAAAGGGAAAAAATAAATGATCGAAAGATGCAATAAAAACTGATGCCCAAGGATTTTTCTGGTGGAGCATGCCCCCAGACCACATAGCCTTATTGCGTACACATTGAAATACCTCTAGCTACGCCCCTGCTCTTCATTATTCCGCTAAGCAGACATAATAACAAGGGGTAAGGGTGCCGCCGAATTACTGCCTCATGTGCTATTTTAAAAGTAATTTGTTGAACTGTGAAACTTAAAAACAAACGTTTTAACATGTTTAATAAATATACGGTACATTGCATTGCATACAATAATCAATTTAACATCTTCATAATTGCCTGATCGCACCTGTTTAAAGCTATCCAGACAATTACATCAGGTCACAGTAATACTTACGTCATGAACCTCATAACTCGTTGCTCGAATAATCGCTGCTCGTATTACCGAGGTTTTACTGTAGAATGTGAAAGAATGTGTATCAACTTTCAGTTTCAACACTCATATTGAATTCCGAGGAACATTTTCATACATCTTCCTTAATAAATATATATATAATATACGGGATTTATACAGCGCTGTTTATGCGAACACAAGTTAAACGGCACTTTACATTGTAGTATTGCAGCCACAAGGGCGCAGGTGCATCTTCTACCAGTTCAGATACAGCAAAATCTGACCAGAGGGACAGATAGAGAGAGAGAGCCCCTGAAGGGATTATTTCGAATAGACAACCTGGTTCTTTAATGTTCCCGATGTATAGCACCGATACACAGCTTCATGGCACCTTTACCCAGATAATTTGCAGTACACACGGTCAGATATAGCGGGACATATTATAAATATTTCAGAAATGCCAAGTTCCGATGCCGGGGATTGAACCAACGACTTCTGGATTGACAGTCCAGTGCGTTACCATTGAGCTAAATCCACTTAATGTTGTATTTTGCCAACACAAATAATAGCATACTATCACATCATGTAAGATAAGATAAGATAATGAGATAAGATAATATTTCAGTGATATTTGAGTGCTGAGTTTACAAGTAACTACTCAGAATGCTAAGATGCTCACAATGTATATTGAATATACGTGTATCGTATATTCAAGGTTATAAACCACTAAATGCATACGCGACCCAAAATCGGATAGTCCTTACAGAAACTTCTGTTTGCTTGGAAATGGTGATATGCCTTGACAAAATAGAACTGGAATCATCTTATTGAGTTTAAAGGTATTGTATATATGTAGTTGAATGAGTGAATGTGGTTCATCTTGAATATTTTGAGATTTTGGCATATTTGACAAAGCGAAAGTAGAGTAGGGTAGCACCCACATTGGATCGGTCCGAGCGTCTGTAAAAATTTGTCTACCGCCTTTGACAAACAAAATCTTTCTTATATTAAACATGACCCCCTGCTTTTTTGGTCTTAATTTGTAGCTGCAACATACTGCTTTTCAATGATATAGGTCTGTGAACTGGCCATAGACTTTAACATGATATTATCTGGGGCTGACAATTGTCACTTTACATTGAGCTAAAGAACAATTTTATTTAGTGGTTTGTGACCTCAATACGGGCCCAACCATCCAAAGCAGGTTACACTTGGTAACGTCATATGTTTCGTGTCACTGAAGTTCTTGCTTGCTGTGTATTGCATAAAAGATCTAAAAATATTCATAGATCTTCGATTATATCAAACAATTATAATACATTTTTTATCAAGTTTGGCATTTTTAATTATGCTTCGAAACATTTTTTACAACCAAAATGTTACGTTATAGAAATAGGTCTACGTCATGTATGTTTTCAACTTCACCGGAACCACGTGAAAGTCAATTATAAGCCAAACATTCGCAATATCTCGGTCAGCGCACTATGTAACAGTAAACGTTGTTATCCGATGATATCCAAATATTTGTTCACACGGTGTCGATGTAAACAAACGTTCCTGCATCAACCGGAAATAATGGTGTACGCCTTCATAATTCATACACTACTTCCCAGACAATGTAAAGTGTTATTTCATCAAATATATGGAACCGACGAACAAGAAATCTCTGATGAACGAACTGTTACAGAGATCAGAACGGAAAGAAAAGCAAATATCGAATATGTAGCGTCCCAGGTTAGTAAAATGAAACCGGTGTTTGGGTTTGAATTACCTCGTGTGGATTATCTGTTTGTAAATATTTGCCAATGCATGGTGCGTTATGTAAACATTTATTATAGATTAGGTGAAAGATGAGTTCGAACACGCTTCTGTTTCATCTACTATATAGATATATAACTAGTAAGTTATATCACCCGTGTTTATCTGTGGAAATGTGGTTAAATACTTTAGTATTTCATACATACAGCATGGAGAATTTGACGTGATCATGACCTTTATGCATGGATATGTAACAAGGTTCTTGCGTTGATTATATAAATTTCCGCGAGCAAATTGTGCAATATCGGTCATTTAGAATTGTGTTTGTATTTCACCTCGAGCGCCTACATTTATACAACCGGGATTATAATTATCGACACTATATCAGCTGTTAAATTATGCAAATAAAAGGTCGAGAGTCTTGTCAAATTCTCTGTACTATACTCATGTTCAAGGCCGGGTCCAAGAAAAGATAAGTTACCACTTATGAATGAATATATCACACCATTTCTTTATAAGTCATAACCGATACGTAATTACGTTTCTTTAATTCCCCTACGCTGTGTGATTGTTTCGATGAAAAAGAAGAACTAAAAATGTGCCCAGTGTCGTTCCCTAAAGTACTAGTTTAAGGGTACCAAAAGACAAACGTACACAAACGAAAATGTATAAAATACATTTCTCGAGGAGGAATACATGTACATAAATATCAAAACAAACATTTCTCACGAATATGTCATTCTTACGACCGTAACAATATGGCGGCGTAAAATGACAGAAACTAGAAAACTTGCAACTTTGATGCCGAAAATTCTATCTCGAACGTTCGTTATGTCGAAGTAATTTCCACGGTCCCGTGAAATTCGAGATAATGAGAGTTGACTGTATAACTCATATAAACTTTTCTTAATTTACATTATTATTCTGAGTGAATGATTCGTATAAATTGATACATATTTTGAGATGAATTACACACATTCAAACGAAAACTGAAAACTTAAACATAAAAAACAGTTACATGACGCTCTCGGATGCAGTTCTTGTATTGTATTAACGTGTTAAGCCACGTGATACTTCTGACTTAATGTAATGGTGCAGTAATTAATTGTAAATTACTGCTTGATTTATTCTCATTTCATAGCTTATTAGCTAATTAGATCGTTGTTCTGAACCCGAAAATAGACAGGTACATTTTGTTCCTTTCAAAGCGTATTAGCTAATTAGACAGTTGTTTGGAAATTCGACAAGTTCCACAATCACGGGGTCCCATTTTTGTTACAAGAGAATTGGATGCTTTAGGAGTGTACATGCGAGACGCACGAACAATTGGATGCATGTACAGCCGAAGAATTAAGTGTTGTTCTCAACATACACTCATTTATTCGTCTTACGTATACATTCTTGGTCATCCGACTATGGGACCAACACTCGTCAGTCTCGTGTGTGACAAGAGAAAGGGACCATTTGATAATTACACAGGCTTTCTACTGCCTCTTCAAAAAGTAGGGCAAAAGTAGGGCATATTTTATTAAAAAAAGAAGGGCAAAGTAGGAATTTCAGACAATAAAAAGTAGGGATAAGGAAGGCGAATAACAGAAAAAATGGCCACACGATAATTATAAAATTAGTTTACTGTAGTTTGGGAGCGTAGGGAACCCGAAAAAATTAATGCTTTATATATCCATTGAAATTACAACTAAAAGAAGAAGTATGTATCCGTTTGCACTAAATTTAATTTATATTTTCATTATGAGATGAAAAAGTAGGGATATTAGGACTGTTTTGGAAAAAAAGTAGGGCAACGTACGGCTCAGATCAAAATAGTAGGGAAAAGTTGGAAACGTAGGAATAGTAGTGCCCAGTAGAAAGCCTGAATTACACCAAACACACACAAACACATTTAAATGTGCGTGTAATTAAATTTTCTAAAAAAAAATTATTTCTTCTCATAGGTTCACTCAGAATATCAATTTAGACGATCAGTGTCAAACAGAAATGTGGAGGAGGACATGCAAGCGTTAAATCAAGATGATCAACTTCCGGAATTTGAACTTGGTTTTCTAAGACTAGCACGAGACAAACCATTCGCTATGGAGAAGCGTGTGGTGTGGCTGGGAGCAGGAAATAGTGGATTTACATTAATATGTCACAAGGAAGAAAACAGAGTGTTAGCGGAGAATGTTTTGAAACTCTTAATTCGATATTTACAGGAGTATTTACGTGTTCTTAATCAGCCAGCTGAGGCTGCTTTAAAGGCGGATAGGGTTTGTTTGGTGACTCAGAAATTCTTGCCCGATGGTGCTTTAACTTTCCTGAATCACCGGGTTGTTCGATCACTGGAAAGAGAACTTGAAATCTTAATTAAAACCTGATAGTGAATATTAAATATGACCATGAACTATGTCAGTCAACATCCGCCATATTGCTTACAAGTCATCAGGGCTTTTTTTCACTGAATTGTGAAGCGGCCCAATTAAGCCCTTTTGTTTTGTGAAAATTTAGCGCGCAAATTCTCAAAATTGTTAAATAAATTTTTTCATATATTAGGTAATTTTTTGTCCACTTTTCCCAAACATGCATGTATCTATGATACAATACTTCATATCAAGTTCAGTACAGGAATATATCATTGTTATTTATGTTTGGATTGTTTGGTGCTTTGTGGCGAAGTTGATTTTACAAAAACTAAGACGCCAATTCTAATTTAGGGGCCAATAGGAAATTGTGAAGGGGCCTTATATAGACCCCTCGTATATAGTAAAAAAAGGCACTGGTCATCATCCGCCTTATTGCTTACAAGTTTAGAAAAATTAAAAACTGCACAACAAGAAAATAAAGTTTAAGCATATTTCTTGAGATTTTCATGACGAGATTCATCGAAAAGTCGATTTTTGACCGATGGCGTCGGAGAAAGGTCCTAAACATCCTTAATCATGCATATGCGTTGTACAGAATATATTAAGGTTTAAAAATGACTACCAAGATACATTTGTACGAAATATTTTAAAGGGACTGCCTTACATATTGGTGTATTGCAAAAATAAAACAAAATTGTCAAATATTCGCGTAATTTTGGTACAGTTGCCTGTATATCCCATAAACAATCACACTGACATCTAAAATAACTTGAGGAACTTCGGCATTTTGTAGTTATTTAGTATGTTTACATCAAAAATTCTATAGGGTATTAATACCCTATAGAATTAACCGTGACTACTATTACTTAAATAGTCTGAAATTTGTTCACATTTGATGAAAACGAATCGAAAAATGAACCAAATTCCTCCCTGATGTTTACGCTTTAGTTTGTTGATGTTACAGTTCGATCACGTGTGAATTACATAATTCACAAAGCATGTTGTAAGGAAACTTAGCGCTTTCAAGAAAAAATACTCAGTGGGCGATATCGATAGTGGTTAAAATTGCTTATTTTCACAAACTCTTTCATAAAGCAACCGTCAGTGGCTTTCTATTACATCAATACTTGGTTAGGTTGGAAAATCACGATATTCAAAAAATTTAGCCCAATCTGTGAGGCAGCACCTTTAAAATCATTGCACATGGTTGATAGAGTGTTAAATAACTTTCAATTGGTAGACTTATATAACCTAAAATTAAGAATGTTAATTAATTTAAGAGTTAATTAACGACCTATAACTAAAAGTTTGCAAGTGATACACGTGCGCATGTTTTAATTCATAAAACCAAACATTTCTTTATTCTTGCCTCAATGAATTTCTCACATGTTACACTTGTTACTGAACGATTTGAAATTAATTATCGGTAGGCAAACAATTCATCTGCTATAATACTTAATCTGTCTTTGAGGAAGCAGTTTCGTACCTTACTTTTATTTCCTGTGTTTCTATATATAACACATATTAGCTGGCATGATTTGATCATCAAGCAGGCTTCCAGAAAATAAAGCATGAAAACGCCGAGTCGTTACGATACCCGTTTACTAAAGACATTGGCGTACCATGCGGGTTTTCAGCTCACCCGAGCACTAAGTGCTCATGGCTTGCCATTGTGGACACTGGCCGAGCACTAAGTGCACATGGTCAGCCATTGTGGACACTGGCCGAGGACTAAGTGCACATGGTCAGCCATTGTGATCACCACTCAGTTGCAGTCAACTTTTTCTTTAAACTACAATTTATAACATCTTATAATAAGCCCTGCTGCTGCTGCTAAAACATGATGGCATTCGACCACATTAAAGAGGAATATGTTATCTTCAGGCGTTGTTTAAATGGTTCTGGTACATTGCATAACTAGGTCAAGGGTACGACATCGAAAAATAATCCATTATTAATTTGTCCAAAAGATGACACTGGCCCCGCCCCGGGGACATATGTTTTCTATACGACTTTTACAGATGGGACACTTTTTACAATTTACTTTTTCCGGAAACCATTTGGCCTGTGGTTTTGATTGGTGTGAAGCATGGACCCGTGAAACATCGGCTATTTACGGTTTCTCAACACGCTCATGCCGTGATGATGGAGCATGTCTTGAACATCTGTTGACAGTATATTAGCATGCCCCCTTAAACAGAATGCACGGTCCACTTTAAAAGGCACGTGTCCTGCAGTTCTTGACAATGATTTTAAGACATATATTGTCATAGATGCTCTTTAATATCCCTTGGTGCCCATGGAAACGGAACAATATAAAATGAAGATATTTCTGTTGGCAACAAATATTTTAAACATTCCGACGTTTGTGTAGTTAGCAATAGTTTGACATACCGATAAGCGATTACGCATTATCGTGCATTTATTGTCATGCGTGCGCACTAAACAAATAATTCTCCCCGTCTGTAATTTGACATAATTACTTCCCCTTTGAATGTGTAATTACTTCCCTACAGAACATGTAGTAAAACGGTTTAACTAATATAGTATATGGGTTTGGGTTGCTAGACCTTTCATGTTTACTACTCACTTTCATCTTTGAGTTTCGTGAACAAGTAATTGTTTTCGGCACGACATGTATACATGGTCTCTTGTGTTTACCGTAGTTTTTTTAATACTATTAAGTTGATACTATTAAGTCAAAGAGGGAAGGCAGCACTCAACTAACTGGGTCATTCAGCTATGGCGATCAGTCTTTTGGTTGCTGATACTAATAATTTATAATACTTTTCGACAGCTTTGACTTTGGCGTAGCTTTGCTTGTGTAGTTGGGCACTGAGCTTTGTATGTGTTTTATGTTTCCTGTGCTCGGTTGGTTCAGTTGGGCATTGTGCTTTGTGTATGTTTAATGTTTTCTGTGCTTGGCTGGTTGAGTGCTGCCTTCCCTGTCTGACTTAATATAATCTTTTAACCAGCACCGAAAACATAAAAACTTACAAGACACAATGCCCAACACACAACCGTTGCATTATTTGAAACCAGATGAATTGCACTTATGTACGACTGGCTATTCGTTTCTAAGCAATCCTTCGTGGGTATATTCATCTCGACATTATTTGTCTTACGTCCAACTTGTATTTATTTTCTAGCAGTTGCCATGACTTGTTAATATCTTTGTAGAGGACTTGTGATACTGTTGTAATAACTCGAGTCTAAACACATAGTACACTGTACATATTAAGTTATGCAATAAAACATTAGTTAACTACATGTTATTTATTTACTGATATTACTTATATGTAACCGCATTCTGCGGAACTAAGTACTATGGTCATTTTGTATGACGATCGGGACACCGCGGACATTACTGACGTCACATATCTTTAGACTGGTACCACTTGTCTCGTTTTTCATTCTGATATTAGGATCGTGGTACCAGTCTACGTATCTTCGGCAACGACGGAAAGAACCGAGCAGTTACGAATGTCTGTTTATCACATAAACTGCGTCCATGTGTCGTAAATATCGTTCGGCACTCCCAGACTGGGCAATAAATAATATTATTTAAATTAGCTTGACGTGACGTTAGCCAATCCATGCATTGACCCGTCATTGACGTCAGGATAATATCAACGTCGCCATGATGTAGCGCTCATTGTACCGCTGAATTTTGGCTGAAACATATGCAGCGTTCATCATCCTTTTAAACAATAATGAGCGTTTTCTAAGGTTATGTGATAAATAGAATCTTACATTCGTGCTCATAACATACGAGTTTTATTAAACTCGTCGACAAAAACAATCATGTCCACTCGTTTAATAAAACTCGTATGTAATGAGCACTCATGCAAGATCCGCTATATGAAACATTCGTTTGACTTTCACATAAATTTTCATTTCTACGAGTGAATGTCGTGAAGTTCGTACTTATCGGTTCTATCTACGAACAATGTACAATGAAGGGCAATCAGGGTTCATGCTACTTGGTTCACAAGTACGAAAGATATGATAGATACTTATCATTGTTGTAAAAAAGTTTCCAGAAGATTAGAGAAATAATTTATATGTTTGTACTTTCTCCCCGTGAATACAGACATAGTGTAAAATGTTCAAGGTCTTTGATGGATTTATGTTCAGTATTTGTTACGCTACCTCAAAGAGATTCGACACGATAAAACTATTTATCACATCTATACTATGAATATCTAAGACAGGGATCTGAGTTTATGACTGGCCCTCATATACCCAACTCAACATTATGCCCACTATTGTAAGCAAACCGAATGCAATCATTTAATTTGTACTGCACACTTCACGACAATATAATATTATACATAAAAATACAACTTTTATCAATACACGTACACAATGTCGTCTGTGTCGAGCATAGAATGTTCGCAAAACGCGTAAAACCCGGTTTGGGGACACACGTTTGAGCCGACAGAAACAAGAAAACGGTCTTCGATAAAGAAGGGTAATACTACTGTACGCTGTATACATAGCTCAGATAAATTTTAGAATTAATTTAAATTTTGAGAACATACTTTTTTAACACCCTGTATTTTGTTATGGTGATTTCAAATTACATCAGCCACAACAACAACAGATACATGGTGCTTCTACCAGGTAGTTGCTTCGGTGTTTGTTGCATTGAGGACCTACTACATTATAAAGTCATTCGGCACAGAACAATCTATATTCTACCATCTAGAGTATATTTCTCGGTGAGTGAGGCACATAATGAACGTCGACAAACCTGGAGTTAGCTACATGCGTAGTTACTTACGAAGTCTAAATCATTGAGGGATACCAAAAAGATAATATTAAGTCAGACAGAGAAGGCAGCACTCAGCTTAACCAGCCGAGCAAAAAAAAACATAAAAAACACAAGGCACAATTACCACCTGATCCAGCCGAGCTCAGACAACATAAAAACATGCAAGGCACAATCCCCAACTTAACAAGTTATGATCCTCACATGTCCAGAACGAATCCCATCAGCTAGTTAGAAAATACGCATATTTTAACAAACAAACAAACAATCCGATGAAGTTCCTATAGATGGACCCCCTATATATAACCATTTCGGCTCAAGGAAAATTCCATCCCGATTGTATCATCTACATTCTTCGTGCGAAGTGTCGAATGATGTAGGCTTACTAGACCATTCACGCCCACTGGCGCATTCTTACAAGAAACATAGGCGGGTGCTATTCAATATTGATCTTACTTGACTTAAGGACAAGGACAACCAATCAGGACACGCCGTATTATCTTCTTGGTCAGTAACAGGCGATATGATTGGCTACCCGTATTCTGATAACCATTGGCTGTCCGCTTATGTATGAGGACGGTACTAGCCAGCATAGTGAATTCCAGGTGTTGACAGAATCAATTACGACATTAATAAGATGTTCTTTCTTTTATCCTAATTACATCACCAAAACAATGACTCATCTTCGGGTAACAAACATAGTAATGTTATTCTTATTAACTGTTGGCAAATTAGTTTTTTTTATCTTTTACGCAGTGCATTGCTATGAAATGACTGTATTGTCACTGAACACTTGAAGGCGTTTTGTACGAGTACATAGTAGTATGGTGTATCAGACAAAGGTACCAGGTGTTTTGATTAGTCACAAACAAAAACTCAACACATTTAGACCGCCATTTTTTTTCAAAGAAATTTGTCAATCGTGAAAGCTCGGCCGTTTCCGTTTTACTCCGGAAAATAAAAATGCAATGCATAACAACCGATATCAAAATGAGCCGTTGATTCACATATTTCGGTGTTGGTACATTTGTATAACATTTAAGGTCACCTGAGCACACAATGGTGAACGACATATAGGACTACCCCTTGGTTTTAGTTTGGGGCCCTAATTTACCATGCAGTGGGGTGCTTCAATCACAGACACGGCTATTAGGCGGAGTCCGAATCTTGGTCTTTCTATAGTCCAGTCAGGATAAAAATCCAGTGACGCAGCGGTCGAGTCCACTATATAACGGTGTAAAACCAATTATAAAGGCTTATAATGTACAAACAACAATACTTTCAATGCTAAACTAACATACTATACTTCGCTCTACCTGTTTAGACGATGGTTGTGATTTTTTTGCGTACACATAAACTGCAACGTCACTGTCACAATATCCTAACTGGACTATAGCTAGTTGTTATACGAATGTTGACATACTGTAAACTCAATATTATTCGTGAGGGTTTTATTTCGGGGATGACCTCAACCACGAAATCAAATCCCGGTGAACAATTAACTCATTAGGCATAGAAAATGGCAAGAAAAAATGTAGTGCGGCCGCGGGTATTTATTCACATGTACAGCACGGTGTATAGGGTGAATACATCGTGTTTTGACTTGTTACAAATGTCGTCCCTTTGGCACAACAATGTCGTATTTCTCTATGCACTAGTATAAATAGCATAATAATATAAATAGTGACAAACAGAGCATATGTAAAATTTTTAATGCAAAATAAAAAGGACTGATTTAATATTGAGTGGTACTTAGAGTAAAATAGTAGGCTCAGAAATACATATTTTTTGTACATATGAAAATTAGGGAGTGTGAGGCATTTGGTATAATACGTTTGAATTCATTCCATTTGGGAAAAGGGTATCCAGGCGATGCATCCAGTAGGTCTCTTTCAGTAGACGGGCCATTTAGGATTTACTTGATCTATGGGTGCAAACGAATAATCGTTTAAACTATGCACTAGTGAAATACAACCTTGTTGCTCCAAATGAGACGATGTGTCGCAAGCAGAACATTGGACAGGTGATGTAGAATAGAAGTAAACATGTCTGTATGCTACATTCCCGTCGATAGTTTTGGTATTTCTTAATCAAGCACCATGCCAATGTTGTGTCATCATGACAAGTCGGGCAAAATGTTTACTAACTACCTGGTAATACCATTATCTCTAGCTATGTTACACCGGTATATTATATAAACATTGAGCAATGAGAGGAAAGCATGAAGCTAATACTAGTTCAATGAATTGATACGCGCGCAGTCGGTGAAGCATTTGACGTCTAATCCATTGTGCTGAACGTGTGAAATCCTAACAAGATGCATACATGTTCTTACATGACAACTGGTCCCGACCTCTCGAAGCATCTAAGCCTGAGCAAAATCTCATATCAAATATTACCATGTGTCTTTATGATACTGTTCTGGCCACGAGTGGTATTCAATATTGATCTTGTTTAATTGGAGAATAAAGATAGCAAATCATATCGCCTGTTACTGACCAGGAGTTTAATATGGTGTGATCTGATTGGTTGTCCTTATGCTTAAGTCAAGCAAGAATTTTTTATCAATAACGAATACACCCCTGGTCCATCAATGACTGCAATACTAACATGTAAGTTTTAACATATTCATTCTACTAATTACGGAAGGTTTACTTATATATGAACCAAACACCTTATCAATGGAGATATTGTTTGTTTGATCGACAGAGACAGTTGTTAGAGCGTAGCAATTCGTTCCCCCATGACTTTGAGGGAACCCCGACTTCGAGGGAAGAGACAGTAGTGTGTTGAGAGAACCCCGACTTCGGGGAAAGAGACAGTAGTGTGTTGAGAGAACCCCGACTTCGAAGGAAGAGACAGTAGTGTGTTGAGAGAACCCCGACTTCGAAGGAAGAGACAGTAGTGTGTTGAGAGAACCCCGACTTCGGGGAAAGAGACAGTAGTGTGTTGAGAGAACCCCGACTTCGAAGGAAGAGACAGTAGTGTGTTGAGGGAACCCCGACTTCGAGGAAAGAGACAGTAGTGTGTTGAGGGAACCCCGACTTCGAGGGAAGAGACATTAGTGTGTTGAGAGAACCCCGACTTCGAGGGAAGAGACAGTAGTGTGTTGAGAGAACCCCGACTTCGAGGGAAGAGACAGTAGTGTGTTGAGGGAACCCCGACTTCGAGGGAAGAGACATTAGTGTGTTGAGAGAACCCCGACTTCGATGAAAGAGACAGTAGTGTGTTGAAAGAACCCCGACTTCGAGGGAAGAGACAGTAGTGTGTTGAGAGAACCCCGACTTCGAGAGAATAGACAGTAGTGTGTTGAGAGAACCCCGACTTCGAGGGAAGAGACAGTAGTGTGTTGAGAGAACCCCGACTTCGAGGGAAGAGACAGTAGTGTGTTGAGAGAACCCCGACTTCGAGAGAATAGACAGTAGTGTGTTGAGAGAACCCCGACTTCGAGGGAAGAGACAGTAGTGTGTTGAGAGAACCCCGACTTCGAGGGAAGAGACAGTAGTGTGTTGAGAGAACCCCGACTTCGAGGGAAGAGACAGTAGTGTGTTGAGAGAACCCCGACTTCGAGGGAAGAGACAGTAGTGTGTTGAGAAAACCCCGACTTCGAGGGAAGAGACAGTAGTGTGTTGAGAGAACCCCGACTTCGAGGAAAGAGACAGTAGTGTGTTGAGAGAACCCCGACTTCGGGGAAAGAGACAGTAGTGTGTTGAGAGAACCCCGACTTCGAGGGAAGAGACAGTAGTGTGTTGAGAGAACCCCGACTTCGAGGAAAGAGCCAGTAGTGTGTTGAGAGAACCCCGACTTCGAGGAAAGAGACAGTAGTGTGTTGAGAGAACCCCGACTTCGAGGAAAGAGACAGTAGTGTGTTGAGAGAACCCCGACTTCGAGGGAAGAGACAGTAGTGTGTTGAGAGAACCCCGACTTCGAGGGAAGAGACAGTAGTGTGTTGAGAGAACCCCGACTTCGAGGGAAGAGACAATACTGTGTTCAGTACAAGGAATCTTGGGGCGCTACTTAGACACCTAATTCCTTAGCTTGTCCGGTAAACAGCATCGATACACGCAATACTACGTCTGTGATCAAGGGAGATCACTCTAGATACTTGTCCTACAAAGCTGCACTTTCGTATATAAACGAGGAAAACACTCAAAACACCCAAGAACAAAACGTCGTTAACTAGCTTATCGAATAGAGGGTCAATTGACTGAACAGCTGTTTTTGCATTAGTCTAAATGTTGTGTTAGAACATGTATTCGTTTTGTCGGGGTTTCACACACACGCAACCTCTAAATTAAAATTCGAATGCTGTACCGACCCGACTAAGAGGTTCCGGTTTATAAAGGTTTCATTGTACATCAAATTGTAAACATAGGCACATGGTTTCAAGTTATCTCAGTGTACCCTATATATATAGAAGGTAGTGCAGCGGCCATGTTAAGCCGCAACGGATATGGTGTTACGAAAGCTGGTACCCAGTTTTTCTACAGTTGTCACATCAAACACGGATACCAGTTCATGTGACGTCATATCCGCTGCGGATAAACATGACCGCTGTACCACCTTCTTTCTATATAGGGTACACGCGGGTAATTTGAAACCATGTGCATATGATTGCAAACATAACTTATGAAAAATCTCTAGCGATAAAAGACGACAAATCGTTTTAGTTCGAACAAGGAAAGGGTTCTACCTTAAGTCCGGATTACCTGCCCCTTACAGTACGTGATTATGTCGCACTCGACTATCGAGAACGTCGGGAATCAGACTAGGGTTCTACCAGGCAGGTGAACTTTGAGTGTGTATTCATAATAACATTCCCGACTAGGAATCTATGGTCTCTCCGTAGCTCAGTGGTTAGCGCGCTTGCTGTTTAATCTGGCGACACAGGTTCAAATACGGGTGGAGGCACGTATATGCCTACCACATTTCAGCACATAGATGACTGGCAAATAAAGGCTTGGCATATAATAACATTCCCGACTAGGGCTCTGCCAGGCAGGCGAATAGTGAGTATATATTTATAATAACATGGTAGGTATTTCATCACATTGTTTTTCTTACATTGGCATGCGGAAGGAATTTTAACAGCAACGTATATCGTTATCTAACGAGGAAGACATTTGTTTTCTAATCACGTGTCGACTTCAATCTACATCAAACAGCCTGGCAGTAAGCACCTCTGCAACATTTTTATTTACGTACAATGTGGCATGGCAACTTTATTGTTGAGCTTTTACACATGGTACATATTTTCTATAATCTATGCGTTTTTAGAAGTACTTGGAGGTTTATCGAACATTATCGATGATAAGTGAGCGTTACATGTTAGCTTTGTATTGTTATGTTTTTGTCATGCCGTTTTTTGCGAAGATAACTTGTTATCTAGATCTATCCTTGTTCTGGGACATTTAACACCAAGAAACTCGGGCGTATCCCATAACTGTAGACCACACACTAGTGGAAACGTGTAACACGTGCTCACAACGTGGTCACGTGCTAAGCTGTGACCCGTGACAAACGAACTGTGAGGCGCGTCATTTTCAAGGAATCTGATTGGCTTAAACGAACGTCAAGATGAAAGATTTTATTAAAACAGGAACTTGCTCCCGAACAATTGACTATAATTGTACGTAATAAACAGTTTTCACGTCATGGAATGTCACATTGTATATGGATTTCAATTTGTGGGTAGCGGTGGTCTAAAGGTAGACCATTGATCTCGATTCGATGAGAATTTCCGGGTTCGATCTCCGTCTGGACCACTGCTTTAAAACAATTTTATTAGCAAGACGTGACGTCACGTCATATCACTCCGCCAATATTCGATTTAAACAAAATAGTGCGGATAGAAAGGGTTGTTGATATAGTTGTAAGGCTTTTACTGTTACCCTATAGACGTTTTTCATTGAGTACATTTGTACTTTTATTACCATACTATGTATCAACTAGTTTTAATTCATTTACATTTCGTACATTAATTTCGCTAATGAAACAAGTGCTACGGGAAAGTATTATAACAAACAATACACTAATCAAATTATGAATAACACAAAATTGTTCCAATACCGAATATCATTCCAACCAAAGATTATGCGTTGTTAATGACTTCCCATGTATTATTTTCAATATTCATACGCGTCAGTAATGCAATTTTCACCGTGTTTCATTACAGCTACAAAGAGGATGGTATTCGCATAAAATTACAAACATGGTGTAACTAAGTACACGTAGTAATTAGGCAGTAATAAGTTAATGGCCATAGATTGAAACATAAATCTGGGGAAACGAAACTATTCTGATGAAAATAAATGTTACATGTGTAATGGGTTGTCTCTACGAAAAGTGAATAAGTGTACGTGTACTTTAGTCGAAAACCGCACAAAAACATTTGTATTTCATTACAATGATTAGGGTCCAAATGCCCTAGGTCGTTCACCTGTCGGAGTAGTGCATACAGGCTCATATGCAGATCTTGGAAATCGTTTACAATTTGTGACTAAGATTCAAGAAAATGCAGCCTCTATTGCAAGTACAAGGTTTTTATATTGTCTTGATTAATGACCTTGTTATTTTATAATTCATTGGATATTCGCCCCCAAAAAGCTGCGCATGGGATGTGTACACACCTACATTGTAAGAACTTTTTATGACGTCTTTATTTACAGTGACCGGAAGTTACAAATACTTTTGCTCGCAATAAGTCATACAAGTTGAATTGTATAGTCTACCAATAAATCATACATTGACTGAAAGTTACAGGTGAATTTGCTCCCAATAAGTCATACAATGAACGGAAGTTACAGATGCTTTTGCTCGCAATAAGTCATACACGTTGAATTAAATAGTATCCCAATAAGTCATACAGTGATTTGGCTTATACTCTGTGAGTCTTACAGTATGTACACTCAGGTGTACGTAGTAATAGAGGTTAATACTGCTTTTGCATTTTACTGCATACAGAAACATAGTTATATAATGTAGGGCTATGTATTGGTCTTTTTTTCATCTTTATATTGAATAAAGGAAAACGGGATAAATAATTAATGGTTTGTTGAAGATTCGTGATTCGAGATGTACCGGATGAAAGATGGTCCAGAATGGAGAGACTACGGATTAAAGAGGGTCCGGAATGGAGAGACTACGGATTAAAGAGGGTCCGGAATGGAGAGACTCCCGATTAAAAAGGGTCCGGATTTACGGAAGTTTTTAATGTACGAGAAAATTTCTCGACACATTTACATGGAAGTCCGGATAAATGCTCGAAACATATGTATTCACTATCTGTAAAAATTTGAAGCAAGTTTTGAGTAAAAAGCAAAGTGCACTATTTACTGGGTCAACCCTCGTATAAGAAAATAAGAGTTTTAAAAACGGGAAGTGCAATTATATGTTGGCCTTTACGTTGTGACGTAAACCATCTCCGAGTGTTAACTTAATTACAACAATCGCTTATACCTGTAGGTAAACTATACATAACGAGCATTTTACGAGTACAAATGTACATCATACAGCAGTGTATTCCTAGAAAAAACAAGCTAAATTGATCAGCATTCCAAGAAAATGAGAAATAAACATACCCTGTATAATTCGATATATTTCCGCGGGTCAAAACATTTGCGAATTTTAAATTTCAGATAATTGGCGTGCCCGATTTTCTTTTAGTAGAGTTCTTTGTATGTCATAATTTACCGAAGAGGAAATGTTAGATAATTTCGTTAATTCGTGAAATTCGGCAATACTTCTACTGAAAAATCTTTCTTTTTCAAAGGAGCTAAATTTTCGTTGATTTCGTTGTTCAACTTTACCACGAAATCTAATGCCCACGATAAATCGACCTCTCAAATGCAGAACATGGGTTTTCATTCCCACGAAAATGCATTTTTATCAAAATCCACGAAATTGAATACCCACGAAAATATGTGTATTTACACTATGTTACGCCCTCGTATAATAAATCTGTCAGAATTTCCTCATAGTAATCATGAAACGCTCCCGTACTGCCAACATACTTCGAGACTTTCAAATAGATCTAGTCTTGGATTTCAGAACTAGCTCAATGAAAACTTCCAAAATGGCGTTATTATAAATGTCTCTAGTAAGCTTACACACATTAGGAAAATGTAGCTGTAATGTTCTCTGAGTAAAATGTAAATGTGATGTTCTTTGACAAGACAATCCTTTCTGTCAGTGGGCCTATCGCAGACATAGAGCAACGAACGACAACTCTGCTAGAACGCGGATTGACACTGAGCACTACCTCAAATCATTACGTTTGGCAGCATGCATGTACATTACATTAGGAAAATATACATGTATGTATGTTATACCTATACTCACACATCAATCAGTGAGTTGTTCATGCATAGCTTTCATTTACCGATATATACATGTATAAATATTTATCATTCTGCCTGCGATCACTACACGAAGCATATCATGTCATGTACTATCTTGTATAGTTGCTGTCTACAGAGACTAGGTGGTGTGCAGACGTATCTGTAGTTGATTAACCGATAAGAACTTTCTGTTTTCTATTTCTCTGTACTAGCATCGTATCCAGTAGGTAAAATCGTAAACAGAGTGCAGTTTTATAAGTGAAATCGTAAACATTATGCGGTTTAATAAGTGAAATCGTAAACAGAGTGCAGTTCCATAAATGAGAGCGTAAACAAAGTGCGGTTCCATAAGTGAAATCGTAAACAAAGTGCGGTTCCATCATTCGGAACAACTCAGTATTTATGCATTGCAAAAGACTCACAGAAGACAAACGGAATTGGCCGAGCTTTCATGATTGTCTGATCACCTCAGCCTTCATGCATTTACCGAAGGAAACGGAAATTGCCGATGTTTCACGATTAGTACAATCGGTACATTTTAAATGTGTTGAACTCAAGACGATAAAATATAAAATATTATAAAAACATCTGTAAATTGTTTGAAAAATGTTTAGATAATAAATTCTGATTGATACATGATTGAGAACTCATTTTTTCATCGCTCGTGTCACTGTCTGTCAAAACATATGGTAGCTCACTATTTCAACTGGTAAAACATGATACCATATTTGTATCACCATTAGCAGATACACACCGTTAAAACAGTTATTCGTACCAAGAAAAAAACATATATTAAATTCTTACATTCTTGACAATCTCAAACATTCCTGCTCGGCTACTTCACTGAATTTTAATTAACATGCATGCATTTCGCAAATTTTATACAGGGTGTGCCATAATATGTGCTACCATTACAACCAATGCCATGAAGAAACTACTTGATCTCACATGACAGTGTCATACATCAATGGATAGATAACATATCAAAATTATTTAAACAATAATAACATGACAGTTTTGCTATCCGTGCCACCGGTAACTATATATCACTTATAAAAAGTAAACACTCTTTTATATATATATAAAATTTATAATATCTAAGATAACATAAATTTTATAAAAAAAAAATTCTCTCTATCAATGATACAGTTACGTGTGATCTGTGCAACACAGGAATCAAGATTCACCCAAAAAGTCATTTTTATGAGAAATGTCAAAATGACTATAAATGACCGAGGTAACCGATACTTTCAATGCTGTCTGTCGATTATGGCCAAAACGTAAAAGCATAACATAGTGCAAGTTCACATGGAAGCTTCAGGGCAGGGAAGGTGTAACTCTTCTCGAGTTACCATCTGATCGCATTTGGTTTCTAAACTATTTGTGCATTCACCACTGAAGAGCGGGTATACTGGTTTCCAGTTTCTGTACAGTATGCAAAATGAGCGGGAACAAAGTTGTTTTAATTAATACCAGGGCCAAGCTTTTGATTGGTTCATGCCAGAGACCAGTGTTGGTGGGAGTAAACATCGCTGAGGGAATGCGAAAACAACAAGAGGGCCCAAAGGGCCATAGGTCGCTCACCTGTCCTAGTAGTTCATGCACCCCTTATGGTAGCCTCTATTGCATGTACAACGTTTTCATATTGTCTTATGCTTTATAATTTACATCACACTTAGACCCAATGACATATTGAAGTGTTTTGACCTTGTGACCTAGTTTTAGACCCCTGATGACCCAATATCGAACTTGACCTATATTTTGTTAAGATGATTATTGAGGCCAAGTTTCATAAAGATTAGGCCAAAATTGTGACCTCTAAACACTATACAAGGTTTTTTTATGATTTGACCTTGTGACCTAGTTTTTGACCCTGGATGACCCAATATCGAACTTGACCTAGATTTTGTTGAGATGATTATTGTAACCAAGTTTCATAAAGATTAGGCCAAAATTGTGACCTCTAGTGACTACACAAGGTTTTTCTATGATTTGACGTTGTGACCTAGTTTTTTACCCCGGATGACCCAATATCGAACTTGACCTAGATTTTGTTGAGATAATCATTGTGACCAAGTTTCATAAAGGTTAGACCAAAATTGTGACCTCTAGTGACTACACAAGATTTTTCTATGATTTGATCTTGTGACCTAGTTTTTGACCCCGGATGACCCGATATCGAACTTGACCTAGATTTTGTTGACATGATCATTGTGACCAAGTTTCATAAAGATCAAGTTAAAATTGTGACCTCTAGTGACTACACAAGGTTTTTCTATGATTTGACCATGTGACCTAGTTTTTGACCCCGGATGACCCAATATCGAACTTGACCTAGATTTTGTTGAGATGATCATTGTGACCAAGTTTCATAAAAATTAGGCCAAAATTGTGACCTCTAGTGACTACACAAGGTTTTTCTATGATTTGACCTTGTGACCTAGTTTTTGACCCCGGATGACCTAATATCGAACTTGGCCTAGATTTTGTTGAGATGATCATTGTGACCAAGTTTTATAATGATTAAGCTAAAACTGTGACCTCTAGTGTCTACACAAGTAATTGTGGACGGACCTGGAACGAACTACCGATACACGTTACACTGTTTCATTGATTGGTAGATATTATACCTTGACGACAAATGATAGATGACATAAAATACCGTAATCACGATGATTTTGTGAAGCTCTGTAAAGTTAATTTATTGTTTTGGTCGATTTATATATTTTAGCTCATCTGGAGCTATTGTGATCACCCTATATTCGGCGTCCGTCGTCAACAATAATTGGGACTGTTAACACTCAAGAAGTCACAAATTCACTTAATCTTTATGAAACTTGGTCACATTATTCGTCTTTATAAATCTAGGCCAAGTTGACAACTGGGTCATCTGAGGTCATAAACTAGGCCACTATGTCACATTAAAGAAAATCCTTGTTAACACTCTAGAGGTCACATTTTTTACATAATCTTAATGAAACCTGGCGATAATGTGTGTCTCTGTGAAATATAGGCCAAGTTTGCAACTGGGTCATCTGGGGTTAAAAAATAGGTCACCAGGTGGCGAGAATAAATCAAAGAAAAACTCTGAGGACACAGGAACTGGGTTATCTGGGGTCAACTATTAAGGTCAAATCATAACAAATACTGATTCTGCCTAAGCTGAACATCATCAGATGAGCGCTATAGGACCAGGCCAATGGCCCTCTTGTTTATTCATTCTATTCTGACATTCTGAAATATACACCAATGCTTAGCAAGAGGTTTGTTTGATCCATTAGCCACATCTGGCTGTTAGGGAGTGTCGATTTGTCTAGTATATGTTGGTCTTTCGGTCAATAAAGGACTAATTCCAAAAACACGTGACACTTGCAATCAAACCCTCTGCTCTTTTCTCCTGTTGAAACCCAAATAAAAAAACACCTGTTTTAGTACTCAACCCCCTCTAAGTGAAAACACTATTACTAAGTGTTCTTTTTTCCTGCATTATTCTTGTGATCCTTTCAGTCGCATCTTCCTACATTTCGCTGGCTTAGAATTAGAAAGGTCGTAAGTACAAAAATCAATATTGTGAGAAAACAAGAAAAAAACTGTGTGAAAACTACTCTTTACTTATGGAAAAACAAGCTTTTTCAACTTCAGTTTGGTCAACATGACCACTTCTGATTATTATGAAAATAGGCTCATAAGAAGCGTATTGGGATGCAGATTTCAAATATGCATTAGTCTTATAAGGTCGTACGACCTCCTAATTCTAAGCAACGATTTCTTCCATTTTCAATAACTACATTCGTCTGCCCTTGAGTATTGGTGATTACGAGATAATAAACGCGCATAACACACATATGTTAACTTATGGATAATAAAAATGATATAGACAGTGTAGCAATACCACGTGGCTTTAGACTACATTTACAAGTAGAAATTTGTTAACATTGGAACACAAATATAGCCATAAGTATTTTATTTCTTTATCGATTTCTATAAAATATACGCCACGCTAAGGGGAAAAGCATTTGCTTTCCATGAAATATAAGATCTTTTTCAGGAGTATTACCGATTTTTCCATTACCCTGTGAAACCTACACGTTCCACGGTTTCACAAGGTAATTGACAAAACGGCACAACCGTTGAAAAAGATTTTTATATTTCATGGAAAGCAAATACTTGTCTCCTTAGCGTGATGTATATTTCATAGAAATCGATGAAGAAATAAAATATTTATGACTATTTTATTTTCCAATGTTTACAAATTTCTTCTTGTAACTGTAGTCAAAAGTCACGTGGTATTGCTACACTGATAGAGACACATATTATATCTCTTTTTCAGATCACGCTTATTGTTCTACCATAATAACTCTCATAAACAAACGGTTTTGCAAAATTGGCATACACCAGAACAGCCAACGAGTCGGTTTTTTGAAATGCAAAAAATATAACATCGCAATTAAATCGGTTGGCAAATAACAATGGCGTTATGACAGCATTACCTGGTGTACTGTGATTTGTAGGCTATATACACAGTGCCCACCAAAAATAAGTATACAGATGTTATTTCCCCATTTACTGTCTGTAGTAACACTATTTGCTAAACAGTGAAACAACAATATTTTTGAAGAAAAGGAATATTTTTGTTTATTAAATATAAAGACCGTACATTAATTGGTACCCTAGGTGCAAAATCAAAGTTTCTTTGTCCCTCTTGAATGGTAACTTTGTCACAAAAAGATGGAAAATTCAACCTTTTTGATCACATGGTTATTTTAGTTCCGAACATCTTCATCTTTCTCTATCTTGACTCATTTAGTAACTGTAGTTTCAGAAACTAGTATAATTGTGACCATCTGATAAACAGATATTGAATAATTTAACCAAGTTTAATTTTGCAACAACTATTTACTGTTTACTTATTTTTGGTGGGCACTGTATATGTATGTGCGTGTGCTATTTATTTAGGCTTTCGTCGTGCTACGAATGAATACAATAATGAGGAAAATAAAATGTCAGTACGCAGGTATATTATTAGACACATCATAAAGATTGGGTAGCACCCACCAACAGGGAAATGTTTTCTGGTTACATATAGGTCCAATTTCAAGAATGTTGTGGTGAAACGCTCGGGAAACCCGTACTTAAGTTCAGATCCGAGTTAAGCAAAGATAAAGGACACCATTTTAGTACATGTATTCCGTTGAGGACACCATTTTCATGTGAAATGTGTAGACTGTTTCTGTGTTTTTTATAGTGTTTCAACAACTTAACATATGACCACCCCTCACTGAAATTTTCAAGATAAGTGTTGGTACATGTTGTATTTGGTGCTTTTTGTGTGTTTTGACCGCTTTGTAGATCAAAGTATGCCCTTTCAGATGAGTAATTGTCAGTAAATCCATGTTCAAAATATTAAAAGAATATATGTCGACCAGACCAAAATCTGCATTCTGGTTTGATTGTCCCCTAAATGGGCCTTATTCAAATCAACCATGAACAGTAACATACGATCTAGGTTTCAATAGCATTCACTGGGAACTGTTTTTGAAATACAATCATGGTGTTGGCAAATAGGTTGATACGTTAAGACGCATATATAATGGTGGTAACACACAGGCCCTCTATGCGATTTTATGGTCCCGAAAAAATATCATACTCTTATAACCTCAAGGTGAATTAGTGCAGCCAAAATTGTCCAACGCTAGGGAATACAATCATGCCCATAAATCCATCATTTATTCACCGATCTTATCAATCTTGGTGTCAATCGTCAGAGGAATGATTTCTCTTTAAGGAAAAATCACTGTCATAACAAATGTGTACACATTAGAAGGTCATATCTGACCACAAACTGTCACAAATCGTGACAAAACGGCTCTAAGAAATCTTCTGATTGCATGATTCTCAGATTGATCAACTATAAACTATAAAAACACAGTCAAATCGTAATGATTGAACAAATTCCTTTGGTAGTTCCATCTTGTTCATCAAATAGAAAGCTGCGGTACCCTTAAAGTCTCGAAAAATAGATTAAACGTAACAAATTGAACTTTTTTTTCTTCACGATGCGTTTTCAATCGTTCGTCAACATTCATACCAAGCCAACGTGCATGCGCACGGAATTTTCTAAGACAACGTCTCATTTGTCAGCGACAGACACACCTCCGTTGTGACCAATGAAACGACGTCTTACAAAACTTCGTGAGCATGCGCATTGCACTCATGGCCGTTGAAATCGAAACAACAGCAAAGAACGTGAACAAAATAGGTTCGTTTTGTGACTTTTAATCTATTTATCGAGACTTTAAGGGTACACTGTTATTCAATTTGATGTCCATAAAAGAACTACCGAAGGAATAAGTTCAATCAGTACGTATCGTCGATAATTGAACAATCTGAGAATTTCTGCAATCAGAAGATTTCGGAGAGGCCTTTTGACAAGTTTTGTGATCGTTTGCGATCGAGTATTACTTGTTGTGTGTATATATATGTTATGACAGCGATTTTTCCTTGAAGAGAAATCATTCATCTACCGATTGACACCAAGATTGATAAGATCGGTGAATAAATGATGGATTTATGGACACGATTGTATTCCCTAGCGTTGGACAATTTTGGCTGCACTAATTCACCTTGAGGTTATAAGAGTATGATATTTTTTCGGGACCATAAAATCGCATAGAGGGCCTGTGGGTAACAGAGATATATCAATCAAGTTGTGCAAGAAGAACTAACTACATGTTAGAATATCGCATGTGTAACACCGCTTTGTTGTGCTTAGTTAGTGCTGTCTGGTGCATTATGGTACATGTATTTATATATTATCATAATGTCGTCTGCTTTGGTACTCCAGCTGTAAACAAATGCAAGGAAACACAATCAAATGACAAAAGGACAACATAATTATATTCGAGATAACTATACGCACATGTATTACGTAATTTAAAAGTGAATGATTATTTCTTACCAATTCGCCTCGAATCCATGACAACGCCTGATCAATTCTGTGACGTCTGTCACCGCTCTGTTCATCTTCCTCCCGAACTGACGTTTCCGTGGTATGCGCTATCCGGTGCTGATTGTTTCGCCCCAATTCTTCATTTGACACATTTGGCAAGCTTCTAGTTTTATAATCATCAGTGTCAGAATGACGCTTATTTTTACGAGCGTCTCGCGAAACGGAATGCACCGGTGAAGAGACGCTTGTTGTCTTGCTCATATCCAAATTCGTGTCACGAAACTTAGAATAATCACCATCCCGGGTAGAATAGTAATTCACGTTATTTCTATTGTCAAAGCTGTTATTGTTTATCCTGGAACGTGTGATATTTTCACATGAGTCTGAAATCGATGTGTTTATGCCTCTGTCGCCGTGTATTGATTTTCCCGCGCTGTGAATAATGTCGTCTGCCGAGATTGCAGAAACTCTGTTTGATAAATGTGAGTATTGATAACCATTGTCCTGACTAACGCGGGCCGACGCACGAGAATCGGCTTGGCCGAAATTTTTACTGTAATTAAAATCGTCTGCTTCCTGTCTGCTTCCACTGCTGAATCGATTATGTCCACTATCACTTGCCGTATCTGTGAAATCAGTCTCGATGTCGCCAAAACGTCGTCTACTTGTCGGTTTTATATAACCAGAATCAGAAGCCGCATATTCCACGTCAACCGTTTCGGCTCTAACTGCTTCTTTTTCTCCTCTGTATTTGCTTAAGTCATCACGCACTGCATACGGGTTATCATCACGTCGCCTTGACAACAACGGATCTTGATACGACCTGTTTTCGTTTGAGCTTCGCCTTCCGAATCCAAGGCCAAAATCACCATCATCGTCGTCAAAAAAGCTGTCAACCATACTCATGACGTCCCTTTTGAAGGAACCTGAACCGAAACTGCCAAAGTCACCAAAGTCTCCAAATTTGCCTATACGATCATCGCTTGAAGATCCGTGCCTTTCAGTTCTTCTATTGATGTAACTGGCGTCTCTGTCTTTAATGCTAGACCGAACATCTTCACGAGCCTGTCGAAGTTCACGATCTGATAGAACTACGTCACCCTGCAGTGTCCTGCGTCGGTTGATTTTCTCCCCAATAGCTGAATCTGTCAGTGATCGACCGTAAACGTTCTGCTCAACCTTTCTGATTGGATGAACAACCTCACGTCCCTGATATTCATTTCCCGCGCTTATTGTGGAATCAGACGAGTAGCTATCCTGACGCATCGTCCCTCTGCCTCTACCATAAGATTCTTCCTGTTCATTCTCATAAGAATCTTCGCGACACAATCCTTCCTTTTCGAGCTTTTTTTGTCGTTGCCGTTCATTGAAAGCTCCTGCAGACGACGCTATTGATGACGCGCTACTGTCTTGTCGGGAGTACCCGGATGACAAACTTCCAACACTTCCATGGCGAGACAGATTACTCATCGTCTCCTCGTACGTAGGTGGGTTGATGTTTTCTTTACTAATACTTGACAAATTTGAAATATCACTAGCGTCTGACATTCGTCTACCGGGAGTCGGGTTGTCAGCAACTTCCGGCACACTACCACGACTGCTGTACGAGGAAACGGATCTACTTGTTTTCACCTTACTTTCACTCTTATTTTCAGATGATTGCATTCGTTTGAGTTTTAAACCATTGACGACGTCTTCAGATTCACACACCCCAGAAAAGCTACTTGACATCGATTTAGAATCCTCCTCATGCTTCTTTTCTGAGACACCACTAGCGCTTTCGTTACGTTCTGATTGGACTTTAGATTCATTAGACACAGAGCTGTTATCAGTCTTCTTTACTATTTCGGTACTTTTGCCACCTCCGTATGGTAACTGTTTCACAGACTTTTTCTCTGACGAAGAGGTTTCTTTCATTGAGGATGTAGCATTATCATCTTTGCGCTTTGTTATGGAACCATCCGCCTTTGTTATAGTTTCATCAAGTTCTGAACATCTTAGATTGGAGTCCATGTTTTGAGAAGATGTTACACTACCAGATATCGAACCATCTTCATCAACAAGTTTTTCTTCTCTCAGTGACTTGGACGTCAGCGATTTCTCTTTAGTTTTTTTCGTCTCAGATTTATTTGTACCATCATCAGCTTGTTCTGAATTGTTCATCTCTTGATTACGTGTCAATTGTTGATCAACATACATATCAGCAGCAACACGACTTCCATCTTGAGATGTTGCGAGTTTAGATCGTTCTTTATACAATCCCTGTTCTGTGGAAGCCGCATGTCTTGACGCAGCAGTTTGTCGGCCAGTTGCAGACGTTGAAATGCTGTCATTTCTTGAAGATTTTGACGTCTGACTAACAGACTCGTAGTCATCTTCCTTTGATATTTCTTGATCTGTTGCCTTATTTGTGACGCGCAATAAAGTAGAGTTACTTTCTTGATTTTCTAGTTTCGCTCTACTGGATACAGCCGTCCCATCTTCTGTTACTGCGTCACCTTTTGACGTCATTTCAGCGGCAGTTAGATCGGACGCTGCTGACGTCACAACGTGTGCTTCTCCCGAATCCGAAGATACAAACCGTTCACTAACATCAGAATTAGAGACAGACACATCATTAAAATCTTGAGTTGTCAGTGCTTGGGCTTCGTTTGCATGGCTAAGTACTGGTGATTGACAGGACATGCTAGTTTCAGTAAATCCACTATCGCGTGAAAGATCTCTTCGCAAACCGTGGTTTAGTTTCTGAGCGGATTGTTGATCAACCGTAGATTTGTTCATATTTTTCAAATTTTCTGCTTTAGCCTCTCTAGTCTGAACAACGTTTTCAACAGATGTACTATAGCCTGTATCTGATCCGACTGATTCAAGGCGACCAAGAACCGGGTTCTTTTTGTTGAGGACACTTGCCGAAGATTCTATTGATGAAGTACTGTCTTGGCGCTCTGCCAGCTTCCTGTTTTCATTATTATGTAGTTCTCTAACAGTACTTGCACTACATGTACTACTGGACTCAGTCGATTCTTCTCGCTCAAGTTTAGCTTTTGCACTCTCAACAGCCGCTTCTTGAACAAAAACGTCGTCCGAATCCTGCCTATCTAATTTGGAGTCATAATTGGAAGCAGCAGCAACAACCGTTTCAGCAGTGGTTGAACTACTCTGACTTTCTGCTTCTTTAGTTGTTTCTGATGCAGTTGTTTGCTCCTCTGTTACGTTTGACTCATGACTGTGCTGCTCTTCTGTTTCCTTTGTTGTGTGTGTAGCATCTTTGTGTTCTTCTGTGTCTGTTGTTGACCTTTTGGTATCTTTGGTCTCCTCAGTAGAGACAGTAGTTCTACCTTGATTGCGCTTGGCGCTAGACTCCCTTGTGTTTCTTATTTTCTTAGCTTTGGATTCAAATTCGCTCATCTTATGAGCTCTGAGTGCACCGCGTCGTCTAGCAGCCGCATTGGAACGACCGACTGTGTGTAACGTAGCAACCACATCACCTGGTAACGAAAATCCCTCTTGGTTTAGTATTTTAATAGCTTCTTCCATTAGCGTTTCTCTTTTCTTTGCCTCTTCTGCCAGAGATTCCTTGCTCTGTGGCTCTTCGTCTGAACTCTCCATCCTGCTGAAGCAGAAATAGGAAATTAATTCAAGGCCTAGTAAGGTTGATTGTTCGCCATATAAATTACGCTAATTAGTTGTAATTATAAATACGTTTAGAATAAAAACTTTTAAAAATAATGTTTTTTTGTAGATTTAAAAAGATACATAGCGTGAAGTCACGTGCCAAGTACATTGCAACCCATTCCAGTGCGTAAGCGTTAACCAAAGGAAGGTGATAATTTTTACTCTACGACTCAGTACCAATTATGATAAGAGCATCGGCAAGTGGATCGTTGCAAATGTTTGTAAGCTTTTCGTAAGAAGTTAAGTGAAACAATCCTTATACATGTAACTACAATAACGATTATAAACCAAGTGGATACTAAATATAAGTAAACTATGGACTAATCCGATTAATAGGTACAACCGTACAATGTATAATAAAAAACAAGTTGCTGTTTACAGTTGTAATATATACCAAACGTGAAAGCACATCTCTCCTTTGCTGAAACCGAGTCCATTATTTGGATTAACCAAGTTAAATATATACCTATAGTATTGTACTTTGTAACTGGAAACACATACTTACGACGAAAAGTCTGTACTAACAAGTAATTAAGAATTGCAAGCAATACGGAAGTACCCTACCGGTTTTAAGCCATTTTCAATGTTTCTGTTGCCATACCAACCACAATTTTGCATAATGCCCTAATTGCCCCCTATCCACATATCAAGTTTCATAAACCTAGCTTGAAAACTGTTTGAGTTATGTCAGGATCCAGATTTTGGCATATTTTCACTCTTTCTGTCACCATAGCAACCACACTATTTGTCAGAATCAAAATATTTTTAGACGTGCATAATGCCCTTATTGCCCCCTATCCACATACCAAGTTTCATAAACCTAGCTTGAAAACTGTTTGAGTTATGTCAGGATCCAAATTTTTGACGGACGAACTGACTGACGGACGGACGGACGGATAGATTTTTGAAATTATTTCATTGTTATTCTTTTATGCATGTTCGTTAAAATATTCAAGAAACTAGAACCTTATAGTTTGCTTTGTCATAGAAAGGGCACACACATATTGGTTTCAATATTTCCTTGCGGTATTTACATTTTCTCGATTTGTAAAGAATGCATACCCTTCGGCAAAATCTGGCAAATGAAAGTGTTTTAAGTGGGAATTAGATTTAAAGATAACATAGTTTAAACAACAGCAAGCTCACACTTATGCCTATTATAAAGATTATATTTCAGTTCATTAATGAGGTGCCTAAAATGTTCCTACAGTTATTTTATGTATTTGCGTAGAATAATTTCTACTGCGTGACTGACTCTTGTTTTTTTCGCTGTATTGAGTGTCTTTGTATCTGGAATTCTGCATAAAACATAAATATATAAACCAACACTTTGGCGAACAGTCCCTATATTTTAGCTGTTTTATATGAGATAATTCGTTAACCTACTCAGATGGTCAAGAATGGCTGTACCAGTTTGATGCGAGTATGAAATAAGACCAGGAATGACTATACCTGATGTTCATAAATACCTCGTAATGATCAGACATGTACGTATTGATGGTTGTAATTTTCGGGTAGGATAAGGAATGTCTGTATCTGGTGGTTTCGGGTACTACTTGGGACAGGATTAGCCGTGACTGGTGGCCATAAGTACTTCATACAACCGGACGTGGCTGTACCTGGTGGTTTTGAGTGTACCACAAGTAGTCAGCTGGTGGCTTTGAGTACCCAATGAGACCAGGAAGGGGCGAACATGGTGGCTGGGAATATACAAGAAAACATGAAATGGATTACTAGTAACCTTGTGGTTGTTGACAAAGTATACCCGTACTTATTAGCGTGTACCCCATATATCAGGAATAGGCAAGGGCATATTGAATACAGCCAAGTTTTTATGTAATAAGGAATTACACCACTAGATACCACACATTTAAATTGACACACAGTGAGGATCCAAATATCGGAATGACTGAATACAACTCGTTTACAACTCTTGCGTACAACTAAATGACTTAATTGCAAATTAACATCTCATAACCCGTCTGTGGAATCTTCAAGACTGCCTCATCAAGGGAAGCGACCTAGACATATACTGGATTCCAAGGGAGATAATTTAATCCAGACTTAATAATAAAATTAATCGTAAAGAACCATGGGGATTTCTCAGTGACATTTACGTGCTTTATGACATGTTCCTAGCCACAGCCAGGCGCGTAGCTACCCGTACGCAGAATACGCATCTGTGTACACATACTTCTCAAAAAGTGAAAAAATAAATGATCGAAAAATGCAATAAAAACTGATGCCCAAGCCCTAAGGGGGTAATCCTTTAGTATTTTCAGCACTTCTTAGAAACGCTTTTAAAAAGCTCTATGCAAACAAAAAAAACCTAGTTTTATCAGTAAGAATATTGTCAATGATGATGCAAAAAACACGCCAGAACGCACCAGAGACGTTTTATAGAACAAAATTTATCTGGGGGAGCATGCCCACAGACCACCCTAGCCTTATTGCGTACACATTGAAATACCTCTAGCTACGCCCCTGACAACCTATAATTTACGCTAGACAAGAATTGTAAACTGATGTCTTACTAGTTTAAAGACAAGCAGAGTTTTGACACAAATATAGTAAAACAGACAAGCCGATTTAAAACTATTGTTTATGTTCATTGTAATGACGCAACCCATTTCTTCACAAGCTAAGCACAAAAAAACTCTGGAAAGCTCTTATTAAAGCGTAATTTTGTACTTCACTACTAACTTTGACATATCGTAGAGCATTCTTAATACATTTGTATCACCATGTGAAAATGAATAGACGAAGTAAAGATGTATTGTAAGAAAACACTGGCACTGTCTGGGTGTTAAGGCAAAACTTATAAGCCTAGGTCAAACTGAGGAATTCCACATCGGCGATGTTCTCCCGATTTCTTCCGATATCACCCGATCCATCACAATTCCTTCCAATATCACAAACTGTCTCATGACATCCCCAAAGCTTCCCCTAGACCACGAGGAACCTGTTCACGATGTCCTGAATGCTCATTTATTTCAATCGGGAGTACATCGCCGAGGCAAAAAATGCTCATTGCGACAGTACTTTTTTGTCACGTGACATTTTCTTTCTAAAACCAATATAAATTGCATAAAATAATTTCTTGGTCCTCGAGTAACAGTACTTTCCGAGGGCTGGCATTTTTACTGTCACCCTCGAAGCTATGTGTTATTTATATACTCTGCCTGCTGTGGTATATGACTCCAGTGCACGACTGACAGCATCGGTGTATAGTGTGTAGTAAAACATCAATAGTATCACCACCCTGTGGCCAAACAGGCCCCGTTCTCCCAAAACATCGTAATCTAAGCTCAATCTCAACTCAAATATTGTAACCTATCGTTTGAGATAGCTTTCATGCGAAGTTGTACTTTGAATTGGTACCACAAAACAGAAACATTATTCTGAGTTTACTACAGTAAATTTCAAGAACTTGAGCTTCATATTTATCTCAAATGAGGACTCTTATTTGAGCCAATTCTCATTTTGAGTTGAGATTTCTCCTTGGGATGCTTTAGGAGATCGAGGCCAAGTGGTGTCATTATTGTGTTGGTCTTAATACTGATGTTAAATAATGAGCACATACATTTAAGTGAAAATGGACTTGAAAATGTGGTCTTAATTTTGATGTAGTCTTATCTTTTTGCTGGCCTTAAGATGAAATTTTACTATACATGTACATTATGTTTACAGTATATCTATAATGTTTATAAAGGACAAGGTTCACTAATGGCTTAATTTGGCCCTGTAAATTTTCAAAATATAAAAATGCATGTTCCTATAAATCTGTCCTATAATTTAAATAACGTAACATTTCCTGTGTAAAAAATGAGCATACATATCCCAATTTCCCTTGTAATTTGTTGACAAAACAGCCAAGGATATGACGTATATGTCATGTTTAGCCCAATGTGTCATTTTTGGCCATTTTCACGACTATTAATGACGTAAATCCTTCCGAAAAACCATGATGGAATTCTTGCGACACTTATATAGTTTTACATAACCAGTGTTCTGCAAGTCTTTATATATGTACAAAATATCAAAGTGTCGCAAGAGTGCCATCGTGGTTTTTTGGGAAGGTTTTACGCCATGAAAAGCCATGAAAATGGCTAAAATGACAGTTTTTGGTAAACTTAATCTAAGTAGATTTGTCGACATATTACGAGGGAATTTTTTTTGAAAGACAATGTTAGGCTATTACAAACATAGGACAGATTAATAGGAAGATGCATTTCTATTTTTCGATAAAACTCAGGGCCAAATTAAGCCATAAATGATCCTTGTCCTTTGTCTCCGAGACCGACAAACACATGACCGATTACCGATGGACTTCAACCCACGAATATTGTACAACATAGAAAACTGGCACACGTATTAGGCAGGTTTTGTATGATAAATCGATTATTCAGGTCAGGCACCTGTTTACGTAACATTGTGTACATAAAAATAGCAATTGTCTATAACAAATGTCTTATTTTTATAGATATTATGTGTATTTGTATGTACCCTAGTGAATAAGGTATTGGTTTTCACCACAGGTAACTATAGCATTGATTTTTTAAATCTCAATCAATGATACAGTTACCTGTGGTTTTCACTGACTTTTTCTGCAGTTAAAAAGTTTAAAACAATAAATAAACAAGTGAAATACCTGAATATAGTAGTCATGGTTTGTAGGTGGTATTTCAAATACAAAATGAATACTTACAGTAGGGCTTGTTAGACTGTTATTAATGTGCCTACTTGCGAATTTATCGTGAAAGCGTTGGTTATTATTGATGTCAATCTTGAAATACTTTACACAGTTACAGTCAGAGATATTTTAATATCCACGAAATTCATACCAGGCATATTTCCAGGACTTAAGTAGACGAATTAAATGAAAATTATTTCTGTCTGAAAATAATATAATATTAGTTAATGCTGTAATTAACGGTGTTGTGAATTGCACAGTAAGTGAATATCAAGTTCTGATAAATGCGCAACAAAATGCACGTTCATCATAAAATTTGATCAACTTTCCGCCTCGATTGCCTAGTGGTATCTTAGATATACTAGAGCGTCCTCTTCGAGTGCGAGAGACCACAAGTTCGATCCCCGAGTGCGACAAAAGAAAGTAGTAAATGTGGAATTGGTAAAAATGTACTTATCTCCCTTACTTGACACTCGGTATACATGTAGTTAGTTCAAGGTAGCTGCTGGCTCGCCTGGGTACTGTTTTATCAAAGCACTTACGAAAATCTTAAACTTACCCCAAAATTTTAATACCTTATAATGCTTTTACATCTACAAATAGGGGACAGATATTGTTTGTAGGAGATCATTAACTTAATCATTGTTAATATTGCATATATCCCTTTACCAAAGTTTGTAGCTGTTCAAGAATTATAAAGAATTTAAATTTAGCCGTAAGTTTACGAGTTCCGTAAGTGCTTTGATAAAACAGTACCCTGGTGTCAGAATAAATTGACTGGGCAGTCTCCCATATGACTGAAACCAGTTGACCAGTGGCACTTACTTAAGCTATAACATTATTTGTAATTATCACATAACATGCGGTCCAGGAGTGCCGTAAAGCCGTGACGTAAATATCGTTCGGCTCTCCCAGACCGTGCAATAAATATTTAAATTAGCTTGACGTGACGTTAGCCAATCCATGCATTGATCCGTCACTGACGTCATGATAATATCAACGTCGCCATGACGTCGCACTCATTGTACCGCTAAATTTTGGCTGAAACATATGCAGCGCACATCATCATTCTGAACAATATTGAGCGTTTTCTTAGGTTATGTGATAAATAGAATCTTACATTCGTGCTCATTACATACGAGTTTTATTAAACTCGTCGACAAAAACAATATGACACTCGGCAAAGCCTCGTGTCATATCATTTTGTCCACTCGTGTAATAAAACTCGTATGTAATGAGCACTCGTGCAAGATCCTCTATTTTGGGTATATGAATAATTCCAATTCCTAAATTCGGACTTCCAGTCTCGTTCAGCAATGTATTCTTTATCTGAAACATAGTCTAGGAACTTGTCTAACCGCTGATATATGAGGATGGCAAAATAATGATTTTCCAAAAAAAAATACAAACTACGATATACTCCTGTTATTATATCATGTCTTCCTACTTTCTCTCCGAGCAAATTTCTTCTAGATGTCTGTATTCTATAAATAGTCTACTTTACAAAGATATTTCAGTATGATGAAATAGTTCACATTTTCCCTAAGACCTAATACAGTCAGGACTCGATATAACGACACCCGATATACTGACAAATTCATTATACTGACACCATATTTGGGGACAAAAGTATTAAAACGCTCTTTGTATCAATTCAGTATATTGACATATTCGTTACAACGACATTTTTCTTGGAAACGAACAGCGTCGTTGTATCGAGTTCTGACTATATACAAGTAAACACCTCAATAGAACTACCATCCTTGGGACCCTTATTTACGACTCGTGTCCCATTATCGGGTTAGTCATGAAACTATTATCGATAATATATTTAAGAGAAAACATCAGCGATAATAAGCCTAAACGTTGTGATCTAAAGTTTGAAATGGTCTTATAATGGAAGTTGATATTAAAAGAGGGTTTGCTGTCAATGCCTCCTAGCCAGTATAACTCGTTAAATCAGGTCATGCACCTGTTAACATAACATTTTATACATTTAGTATATAAACATTGTAATTTCTCTTATTAATTTATAAATTTAACTGAACCGGTATATACGAGTTTATGGAGTGGTGCATGAGGTATTGATTTTCCCACAGGTAGATCTAACTGTATCATTGATAAAGAGTAAAAACATTTTATTTTATAAAATTTATCTTAGACATTATAAATTTTATAAAAACATTTTTTTTTGTTTACTCTTAGTTATTAATGATACAGTTACCTGTGGTTTTATCCGTTTAAAATTTTTAAACAATAAAACTGCTTTGTTTTGGTATAACATTGTATAGAAGTGACAGACCTGAATAAACGGTTTATAGGAGTAGACTTCAGATGAAGTATACAGATATATTCGTATATTTACAAACATAGAATCTACATACCTGTTAGTATATTGGCTTCTATCCGAAGTATATTCCAAACTTTTATCAGTTTATATAACAAAGTAAGATCCGTATATTTTCCAGGTTAGCTTCCTAACACTATCGTAGATTATCGTTAATTACCGTTGATTATTACACATGCAATATTTTTCAGCGATGGATTATGTATTAATCACTCTGGCTCACTTACAATTAACGTTATATTCTACCGACTGTTACTAAGTATCTTGTGTAGAGATTTACCGCGAATCTAGTCACGTGATCTTGGTTATACTGACGTAGGCTTTTCTGAGAAATGTTTGGTTCCGGTGTCTTGAGAGAAATATATTTTCGCGACCCAGAGTTCGATTGCGTAAGACAAAGCGTAACTTCTTACAATACATTTAACATGTGTCTAGTGTTCATTTTCGGCCTACGGACGGACGGACAGACCGGCCGTCAGGCAAACAGACAGGCATGTGAAAAGCAACACACACACCCGCTGTATAGAAAGGGGGATATCTTAACATAGAAATAAACACATCAACTTGATAAACTTCAAAGCCAACTTTTAACGCATTTGCTTTTAAAAAAGTGTTAAAATCCACTGCTCAATTTTCCTTTTTATGCAATTGACATTTAGTAGATGCAATTTATGATTTTATATCAGGAAATAAACGAGGTTTAAAGCAAATTGCATATTTCCGGAATGTCTTTTTAATATTTGAAAATGTTTGAATGTCATTATTAATTGGAAACCTTTCCCTAGGATAATTTCACATGTGACCATATTAAGCTTAAGAAATAAAAATCTGTTCGCGTTTATTGTCGGTGAATAAAACACGGGCAGGAGTTCGGATGCGGAAAAATTAAATCACGAGTGCGTAGCACGAGTGATTTAATTTTCCGCATCCGAACGAGTGCCCGTGTTTTATTCACCGACAATATACAAGAACAGAGTTTTTATTTCGATTCTAAATACGATAATATCCCGCACTATTTAACTGCGCGCATTCCATTTTCACCCATTTGACATTGAACATAATTCCAAGCTGAAATTGAGTGGCTTATTAGCTGGTACAATTACCTCCCTCGTTAATGAAAACGACCTTCGTAATGTTCTGAAGGAAATACCACATTTTAAACATTGAAACAATTTTAATAACACGAGTATATGGTATCTATTTCATAAAATGAAAAATATAAATGAATTGATTATCAGAAGCTTTAATAAAACTTGGTTTCTAGAGTATATTGGAGTTTCTAAAAATAGATGCGTCATAGCTGTAACACTGGATTCTCGTGCAACTCGCCTTGTCATCGTGACTCGAGGAAAATTTACTATAAAGTTTACGTTCATTCATTCATAAATATGTCACGTGATACTGGGCGTAAATAGAAACAGCCAATTTGATAGGTATGTTTTATGGGGGTAATAAAACATTGTTAGGTCCGCTCTATATTTAAACGATTAATCCGCAGATCGTGTTAGAATTATGTTTTCTTTACGTGTGTAGGTAGGTACAATTGTATAAATATACACCGGAAGCACAATGTATATGCGTTTTCTGGCCGCTCGTCAACCAAATCAATAGGCCTTTTCGACTGGGCTGTTTCGTGAAGCAAGTTTTAGCCTGGTTCCCGTCCCCACAATTACAGCACTACCTCAGTAATACAACTGTAAAATTTGAACGGGAACCAGACTGTAACCTGCTCCACGAAACAGCCCAGTCGAAAAGGCCCAATGTGTGAATACTCTTCACCCGACAACCAAAATATCACGAAAACTCGAACAGGGAAAGTAGCAATCGTGAAGCTCGGTCATTTCCGTTTTTCTCCGGTACGTATATTGTACATTCTGATCACCTCGGCCTTTATGCATTGCAATAGTTTATTTGCCGGAGACAAACGATAATGGCCGAGCTTTCACGATTGGTATATTGTAATGCATTAAGGCCGAGGGGATCAGAATGAGAAGACAGCAGCAAAAATAGACAGCAACAACAACAACAACACAACACATTGTTGATATATTATGAGGCATCGGTAATTCATACTAATTGGACCAATTTGTGCTAAATTGTTTGTTAGCCACCAATATGGTTCGCAAGTGACATTTCCCACAGACGCTATTTACACGTCTGGTAACTCCTACATACGTTCGAGATAATAGTCTACTGGCAAAAAATTGGTGAACTGCTTTCTGCCCCTGTCGCCCTCATTCCGATCACCTCGGACTGTATGCTATGATTGGAATAGTATATTTATCGGGGACAAACGGAAATGGCCGAGCTTTCACGATTGGTCGTTGTGAGACATACGCAAATACGAGAAAATATTGCGTTGTGACAAACAGAAATGGCCGAGCTTTCACGATTGGTCGTATTGAGGCATACACCAATACGAGAAAAAATTGCCATGTGACAAACGGAAATGGCCGAGCTTTCACGATTGGTCGTATTGAGGCATACACCAATACGAGAAAATATTGCCATGTGACAAACGGAAATGGCCGAGCTTTCACGATTGGTCGTATTGAGGCATACACCAATACGAGAAAATATTGCCATGTGACAAACGGAAATGGCCGAGCCTTCACGATTGGTCCTTGGCATACGCCAATACGAGAAAATATTGCCATGCCAGTACGTAGGTTGAAAGCTCCAAAACTAAACTGAAGACTTGTAGAATAAATCCATCCACCAAAATATGGCAACAAACAACACATTTTCTTTACGGATCTCCTCATCCTCTAAATTAGTTTTTGTAGGGTTAAATTTGCATTGATTTCGTAGTTTAACTTGACCACGAAATCTAAACACAATGACATTGCACTATATTGTTTATGTTATCGACCGACTTTTGTGACCGAAAACCTGGACCGATATTATAATATTAGTGTTATATGATATTGGTCAGTGTTATATGATATTGGTCAGTATTATATGATATTAGTCAGTGTTATTTGATATTGGTCAGTGTTATATGATATTGGTCAGTGTTATATGATATTGGACAGTATTATATAATATCGGTCAGTGTTATATGATATTGGTCAGTATTATATGATATTGGTCAGTGTTATATGATATTGGTCAGTGTTATATGATATTGGTCAGTGTTATATGATATCGGTCAGTGTTATATAATATCGGTCAGTGTTATATAGTGTTATATGATATTGGTCAGTGTTATATGATATTGGTCAGTGTTATATGATATCGGTCAGTGTTATATAGTGTTATATGATATTGGTCAGTATTATATGATATTGGTCAGTGTTATATGATATTGGTCAGTGTTATATGATATTTTTCAGTGTTATATTATATTGGTCAGTGTTACATGATATAGGTCAGTGTTATATGATATTGGGCATCGTTATATGATATCGGTCAGTGTTATATAATATTGGTCATCGTTATATGATATCGGTCAGTATTATATGATATTGGTCAGTGTTATATGATATTGGTCAGTGTTATATGATATTGGTCAGTGTTATATGATATTGGTCAGTGTTATATGCTATTGGTCAGTGTTATATGATATCGGTCAGTGTTATATAGTGTTATATGATATTGGTCAGTGTTATATTATATTGGTCAGTGTTATATGATATTGGGCATCGTTATATGATATCGGTCAGTGTTATATGATATTGGTCATCGTTATATGATATCGGTCAGTATTATATGATATTGGTCAGTGTTATATGATATTGGTCAGTGTTATATGATATTGGTCAGTGTTATATGATATTGGTCAGTGTTATATGCTATTGGTCAGTGTTATATGATATCGGTCAGTGTTATATAGTGTTATATGATATTGGTCAGTGTTATATTATATTGGTCAGTGTTATATGATATTGGGCATCGTTATATGATATCGGTCAGTGTTATATGATATTGGTCAGTGTTGTTAAATGATATCGGTCAGTGTTATATGATATTGGTCAGTGTTATATGATATTGATCAGTGTTTTGGTCACAAAGAGTGTTTATGATAATGGTTAGTGTTTCGGTCACAAAGAGTGTTTATGATATTGGTCAGTGTTCCATGATATTGGTCAGTGTTATATGTTATTGGTCAGTGTTATATGATATTGGTTAGTGTTTTGGTCACAAAAAGTGTTTATGTCAGTGTTTTTGGTCACAAAAAGTGTTATATGATATTAGTCAGTGTTTTTGGTCACAAGAAGTGTTTTTGATATTGGTCAGCGTTTTTGGTCTCAAAACGTTTTAATGACAGACTATGGTCAATGTTTTTGGTCACAAAAGCCAGTATTTAACATATAAAAGATAGTATCCGATCCCTGTGGCAGTAACGTACATCCTATGTAAATACATAATCATCGTTCAAGTACGTAGAAGCTGGGCTTGAAAGTGTGGGACGTTGAAACAAGTAATTTATCTTAACTCGTTCCTTGGTACTTTTCAGTATTGGCATTGAAGCAAGATTCTAGAAACTAGGAGAACGTTCACTTTCTTATAGTGTCTGTCATTCAAAAGCACAACCTGTATAATCGCATGCAACACAAGTCATATATACACCCGAATAGTTATAGACTGGAACCGAACTTCTCAGAGATATTACGTCACGCGTTGCTACTATACAGAGAGTAGTTACAAGGGAGAACACTGTGTAGGAGTTTATGAAACGTAGCAATCGTGAAAGCTCGGTCATTTCCGTTTGTCTCCGGTTAATATACCTCGTGTATAGCTCTAGGATACACCAAAGTTGTCAGTCAGAGAAGATATTTGCGAACGTGGAAGAGTCGAATCAGCAGTCAGTAGCTCTCACCACTGGACCACTTGTCCACCTTTCTTGTTTATTTTGCTTTTATTTATCCTCGCCACCGGATAATCCATATGGGCGAGGCCCCCAGAAGAGGCTAGTCACTTTAGTGTTTTGGGGATAGTGCATGATACAGAAGATGCTCCAGTTCCAGAAGCATCCCTGGTTCTTTTACGTGCCGATGTAAAGCATCATACACGGGACCTCGCTTAACGTCTCGTCCGAAAGACTGTTAGTAAGTTTAGTTATGTTAGGTGGGAAACACTGAAAAGCATTTCACTTTATGACCGTCTGGAGTAGGGATCGAACCCACACCCTTGAGATCAGCAGTCAGTAGCCCTTACCACTAGATCACTAGTCCACCTTTCTGTAATTCGTCGCTCCATTTATATGGTGTATCAAGCCATAGAGGCGGTGTAAGGGTAAAATTGCAAAATACCCTACCTTTAAACTTGAATATTTACTAAATTTATACAAATATTATAAAACAAAATTTAGCGCTCGTCACCATTGTTATCCAGACAAATTTGTTCAAACAGTTTTATTCTTCAATATCACACTGTATCGGCAAAACGCAATGGGTACGGTTTAACGATGCGGGTTCGGCTAACGTAGCGAAAATGATCCGGCTAAAAATGGTGGATATCAACAATAAAACGCTGGTGAGTGAAACATTTTCGCGTATTTTGTATGGTTATTCTTGAATTCTGAAGACAGGAATACTCTTACGGAATGCCCACGTTTGTCCTGCATGCTCGTAGCTACTTGGTTTTGTCTTGCATCAATGCATATGCACGTAATGTACGTTGAAAGTTATGATTCAATCGTAAACAATGCAAAACAGACATGAAATGCGGACATTTTAGACAGATTAGACAAAGTAAGAGCTTACCGAGTCTAAACTATGTACTTGCATGTATTGTAGGGTTACATTTTTTCCCCAGATACTCCTTTTTTATTAATAATGTATTTATATAGGCCAAAATCTAACGTTTTCTAAGTTGAACGAATCAGGGTCCGGTTGTCGATAGAACGCAAATGATCCGGTTCGCTTTTACAATTATATTTGCATCGGCATTATGTACAGATATGGACATTAATATTTTAGCAATGTTTGAAATACACGTACATCACTTCATTTCTCACGTAGTAAGATTATTTTGAACTAAACGTCTTCTCAAAGGACTTAGCTCAGTGGTAACACACTGGACTGTCTATCCAGAGGTCGTGGGTTCAATCCCCGGCATTTGAACTTGACATTTCTGAACTTCTATTCGTAGTAATTCCCCGCTATATCGGACCATTTGACTGCACATTGTCTGGTGAAAAGTGCCAGTAAGCTGTGTATCCGTGCTATACACCGGACACATTAAAGAACCAGACTGTCTGTTCGAAATAAGAGCTAGGCGCATGTCTGCAGCACCGGACATGCCTGTATCTGATGTATCTCTCTCTCCTTTCGGGTGCCTTCTCTCAGTCTGTCCCTCTGTTCCGATCATGCTGTATCTGCACCGGTAGGCCCCGGGATGAACCTGTGCCCTAGTGACTGCAACACTCTATGTGAAGCGCCTTTGTACGTGCGTTCGCATGAAAAGGCGCTATATAAATCTACTTTATTTATTTATTTTATTCAAAGGACACCTCTGGTAGTTCTTTTTTATAAAAACGTCTTTCAAAACCCCATGGATAATACCAAATACATACACGTATTGACATTTTTCAAGATATTGAGCTGAATTAAATGCTCTACCTGTCTTTGTTTATATTTTGTAGGGATCGCAGCTTCGGCTAGTGTAATAAAAGAATGACTAAACCACACAGAAAGACTGGAACAGTGAACAGGAATTTGGATGAAGCCCCGTGCGGAAAAAATATTTTAAATGTGATAAATCCAAAATTGACCCGCTAGTTAAAACGAGCAGGATATCAACTTAGAAATCACGTGCAAAGTGCATGTACTGTATGAATACTACTAGTTAACACAAAGTTGGAATATGCATATTATTTATTTTGCATTTCTTGCTTCAGTTGTTAAATACTATACATCAGAATCACAGTAAAATAAACACTTCTCCACTGAAGATAAAATATAATACAATACTAGTATGTTAACAAACGGTACATGTTTGTAATTCATGCTAAAATATCGTTTCGACACAAGAACGTTTGTCTAATACAAAGGGTCCCTATATAGAAAGAAGGTTGCGCAGCTGCCATGTTTAGGACACATGGCGGTAATCGTTAAGCGGCATCCATATAGCCGAGACAACCATATATAACGTAGGTTACGGTAATTTCCGTAACACCGCCTTCAACTGTCAGAGGGGCATGGCTTATGTGACATGCGTTGGAACTCCTATATTTAAAAACCACTGCACATATTTCATAATTGTATATTGACATACTATAATTCCATTATACGTGCGAACCAAGTACAATGGTGATATAACAAAACTATTCGACTTAAATGAGATTACATGAGCCTTTCAAACCTTCATCCAAAACATTCCCGAAGTTCCTATATTTCAGCAACTTTAACGAACAAAATATCCAATGCATTCATCGTATTCTTGGGACATGGGAGGGAAATTGACAACCAATTTCCAAAATTCAATCAATCCAAGTATAATTCGGACCGTATAATTCTCATATATACCCCCCCCCCCACCCCTATTATTGAAAACTTTGACAAGTGGATAGAGCGCTATATATAAGGAACATAGAACAAAACAAGACCAGGTTTGGTGTGATGAGGTTTTAATTAGTGTATATGTTACATAATTAGAATATTAATTGACTGTTGACCATGTATTTATATGTATATGTAATTATTTTTTCCTGTACATTTTGTATCTTTGTTTACACATCGGCATAATGCCTAATGTATTTCAAATAAACTGTAAACTGTTATTGTTCGATTTGTTTTTCGACACGTTTATACCAGGAAAAATGTGGTCATACCATGTGGTATGTGGCATAATTTTGGGGGTTCAGAATTTAACGCAAGTAACGTCACTATTTTATTCTTAGACCGATTTAACGATATTTACTCGAAACTCAAGCCAAATTTGAGTACTGTCCATGCGACGTAATTTTTTTCTACGAAAGGACGTCGAAATCGACTTGATAGCAGTTGTGTTGGTTTTCGGAATATTGATTGTACATTAATGTCTTTCAAAATGTTGTCCACGACTTAGTCTTTGCCTAGACATGGTCGAAATAAATATGAATGTCTTTGCACATAGGTCACATTGGAACCTTGATTTTTTCCTGAAAATAAATAAAAAGAAGAATCAGTTGATTGGTTGTACATACACGTTCATATCGATGTCTGCATGTCAAAATATCTTGACACATCTAGACAAATAATCAAGTCAACTTTAAAGATTCATCTATGACAATCTATTCTTCATCTATATTTGTGCAACTAGGCCGGGGCTCGAACCCATAATTCAGCAGTCAGTGCTATATGAGAGGGCATGTAAATTATTCAATTATACACAAGCAACAAAAAGTAGAAAATGATGTTAAAATTAGTCAGAGTAATACAAGAAAATGACATTGCAATAGTTGTTATGGCGAGTAAAACACGAGCCGGACCATCTTCGCTGTATCGACAACCGGACCATGATTCGTTCAACTTTGAAATCGTTAGATTTTGGCCTATATAAATAAAGTAATAATAAAAGATGAGTATCTGGGAAAGAAATGTAACCCTACAATATATGCAAGTACATAGTTAAGACTCGGTAAGCTCTTACTTTGTCTAATTTGTCTAAAATGTCCGCATTTCATGTCTGTTTTGCATTGTTTACGATTGAATCATAATTTTCAACGTGCATTACGTGCATATGCATTGATGCAAGACAAAACCAAGTAGCTACGAACATGCAGGACAAACGTGGGCATTCCGTAAGAGTATTCCTGTCTCCAGAATTTAAGAATAACCATACACAATATGTAAAAATGCTACACTCACCTGCTAATTTTAGTTGATATCCACCATTTTTTAGCCGGATCATTTTCGCTACGTTCGCCGAACCCGCGTCGTTAAACCGTACCCATTGCGTTTTGCCGATACAGTGTGAATATATGCATTTATTATATTCATACACAACGATAAATGCACCATTTACTCCATTTTCCAATTTTTGGTCCGTATTGCATGTACCTCAGCGATCGACTCAAAACAGGGATTTACATTTTTTGGCATAATTCTTAACCCTTTCGCTGCCAACGTCAAAACGTCAAAAATCAGCTGGTGATGTTTTGACGTCACGTCATTTCCGATTATACGCGTGTGTAAGTGGCGCGTTTGTTTGATTGTCAATTAGTAAACGTCGTCACGTACGCTTACACTAGAAATATTGAATAAAATGTTATCAGTGAATTATTTTATTAAATATGATGCGGTTGAATTGAATAGCACGTTATGGTTAAATCTATCTAAGCTGTCACAAACTGCATGTATGTACCAGGGATGTCCGGAAAGATTTCGTATTAACCAAAACCACTCAAAGGATACATTTGAAAATTTATTAGCTTAAAGATTTATCTATTTGTGACTATTCCTGAAAGTTTCATGAAGAAATCACGAAGGAAACACACACAACAAGCATTCTACACAGTACAAGTAACACCTAAACTCCGTAGACGCACGACGTCATGCATTTGCTTGAACACATTTTAGAGGTTGTTACACTTGTAGCCTTTTCTTCCGTAGAGATAAGCCCGGGAACCCATCGGGCTCTTACCTTTGATGAATTAAGATCGTCGCGGTATTTCATGATAGTATTCACAGCTGTCCGTTTTCGTATAACCAGGTCATCCGCCAATTGTGATACATGTCCCGTACATACTAGTAGTTTGCAGTCACGTATCACTGATGGTCTTCAGTTCGTCTTTTAGTCGTCGTCTGAATGTTCATACCCGCCACTTACACGCTTAAAGCTAGTGAAATTATAAACATCTAATATCTAATTTTAATATTTTATGTATTCCGTTCCAAAACAATAAAAGCGTGTGACACATATATAAAGTGTATACACATTTTTTATCAAAACGTTGATGCGTGCGTGACGTCAGCGTTGATTTAATCCGGTATAGTTATATTTTATTCATCCGTTGACCGTTACTATGTTTACCATAAAAACATAATAATTTAAAATTATAAGCAATGGAGAAGAATTTCAGTTTGATGACATATCGTTAACTCTTGCCAAATATACAAAATTTAATGGCGAGCTATTAATGAATTGTGAAGCACGTCAATTTCGAAGTGCTTCATGAAGCGCTATATGGGTTGTCCAGCTTTCCTTGACGCTATTGTACGAAACATCTCGTTCACAAATCATTCAGATGACGGACAATGTTAATGGAGTGAACATCGACCGGTTATCGGATGGTCACCGACAAACTGTTGTCACTAAGCCACGCCTTGATTTTGTCCAACATTACCCGATTTCCATCCGGTCCGAAAAGTCAAGAAGTACGCCGGCCGATCATCGGAAAGCGATCTGATTGGATAAGTGAGCCAGGTATTATTGCCACAGGGAGTCGACATCTTCTCGATATTTGGAGGAAACTTGAAAAATTATTTGTCGCATTTTGAATTCCTATTGCATAAATGTAATTTATAACATGGAAATTAATCAGTTTAAAAGTACAAATCATTAAAACAAATCATGTTGTTTATTTATGCATTTAAATTAAAACATAAAATATTTCAATCGTTGAACGGTTAATTTGAATTACCGTTTGCATTGTACAATTCTAAAAACGGGAATAAACAACTAAAACACTCGACACAATTCGCTGTTTTTACGACTACAAAATACATTTTGTGTAATCAAATGTTAAAAACATAAAAAGCAGCAAAAAATTGAATGTGTCCTATTTGCCATATACTTGTATTATTCTGTGATTCAGACAGACGTTCCCCTAACAATACAGATTACATCACCCAATGCATCCATCCAGTACACATGTTATATGCATTGTATTTAAAGATCTAGTGTGAACTATAATAAATGTATTCTGTTTTCCATTATATCTGAAGAAACAGGCCAGTATCATTATTTTTAAAATTGTAGTTTTGAAGTAACACACATATCTATTTGATTGCCACTGACTGTCATTAAATTACACACTGCAAGTGTGATTTCTAACATGCTAAATTACCGGAGGTTGACCTTTCCATCGGAGGTCTACATGGTGTAGGCCGTGAAATACATGTACAAACTATACTAATTTTAATTCCAAACTTATTCTGTGATATAATGAACCGGTCTTTTGAAGCCAAGGTCCCGCACCCCGAGAAATAGATGGGGTTTTTACTTTTGCATTTTGCAAACCTCGGGTAAAATCCCTACCCCAGGGCCACATAGATGTTGAAACCCAATAAATTGTCCTGCCCTATGCCTCACGGCTATATTTCCCCGATATTTTTGCGCGAAGCTAAAACCAAAGCACTCACCCAGCAGTGTGGGGACATCGGAAAGGTAAAAACATGGGACTGTTGCCTGGCTTTCCCCCGGGGTTGGGGGGTTCAATTGACTGGTGCATAAGTCATCTTTATACACATATATATCGTTGTCCAGATATATTAACAGGTGATCAGAAACAAAATAGCCTAGCTACACAGGTCGTATAATTTCGGCTATATACTAATTGGACGGCATCATTATGAATGATTCTGGAGTTTGTCCTGTTTTATTTTATTTATGGTTAGAGTAAATATGTTTGGTTGTATCTCAAGATAGAGGCCAGTTGTGGTTCGGTATATTGAGGATGGCGCGAAAACCAACTTGTAAAATGTCGTGATCTGCTAAGTTCTAATTATTCATTATGAAATGACTACTGCATGTATGCAAATATGTGTATTTTTGTTAAATTGGAATGTACAACATTTTCAGTCATATACAGTGAACGACTAGTTTTCTTTGACTGTGCCACTGGGTCACACATCATCCGCATGACGGATGATGTCCACCCGGACGCTTGACGATGTCAGTGTACCCATCTGATGTATACCCGATGTCTAAGCATCGTTCACCCGCCCTACGCCAGTATTGAATCCTGTTTGATGGATGTCGGTTGGGCATTGCTTGCTGATCTTTCGATGTCCGTCACATATTGGGCGAAATCGCCCGGTCATCGGACGGTCACCGACAAATATATGTGTCGCTAAACCGCGTATTGATTTTGTCCGACAATGCCCTGATGTCCACCCCCGGCCGGCCCTGTCAGTCAAGAAGTATACAGGCCGATCATCGAACAGCGATCTGATTAGATGTGTGACCCAGGTATTATTATCACAGGGGGTCGACATCTTCAGTTCAGTTGTTGGTTTCTTATTTGGACTGTCAGTAAATGGTTAATGGATTTACGTGTGTTTAAAAATATGGTAGTCAGTGTTATAATGATTGTTTCATTATGTTCGGGTCTCGTTACAAAGACGTAGATCTATACGGATGTTGCCCAATATATTTTGTTTTATTTTATTTATTGAATGAAATGTACCACATTGAACTTCCAACCCGATGCCTGAAGTTTTGGAAGAAAATATGACGCAGTATGTGAGGACAGATATAATTGAATTCATAAATGTGCTCAACTGTACTATTGATCCCCGGAAACGCCATGGTTGGGCCTTCCTGTGTTATTTTGTCCGCAGGCACAAGTTCGTGATAAAGGGGTGCAATGTTATATAGAAGATGTATGATAGCAGGAAATTTACAACATACATTTCAACAATATCGAGCCCTATATATCATTAAAGATGTCGAGTTTGCTTCATTAATTGGTTTGACGTCATACAACGTTGCGTTGAAAATTAACACGTCTTGTGTATACAAGTATTACAAAATATACATTCATTTGCTAATTATTCAATATAATTGTACTAAATTTTCAGTAGTAGAAAACTAAGCTACATAGGTCATGATTTTATTCATAGTTTATGCTTCATTAACTATACCCCATGTCAAAATGATGTGAAAATCACGCAAATTTCGTAACATAATTACTGAGAATCAAACACAAATATTTATTTACTTTTGCAATCAGACTGAAGAGTTATCATTTTTCAACTGTTGTAAATAGTTTATTTTCGTGCAACCGTCTATTACCTGCATAATTAATCACTTTTCCGGTGGTCTGTTTTGATGCGCGATCCGCGAAATGGCGCCAATATTAACGTCGTCAGACGCATGACGTCATGTCCGAATTCCACCGGAAATGACGTCATAATGTTTTGACCCTTACTTGTTAACATCTTAACCCTTTCGTACTATGTTTAGATGTAATATTTCCAGGTTCCCTAAGTCCATATAAAAATAGGCCAAATAGGCCCGTTGGCACTCAACGTAGTAAACAATAATAGGCCAAATAGGCCCCGTGGCACAGAAGTGGTTAACCCTTTCGCTGCCGACGTCGAAATGCCAAATTACGTCGACAGTGCCAAGCCTGTTTTGACGTAAACAAGTTGACGTCATTATTTCGACGTTCAAAAAACTGCGCGGTATGGCGCACGTTACAACGTAATTAGACCGTAGACGGCAATTATAGCGCCGAGTAAGCATTCAAGATATGTATGTTTTAGTTTAAATATAAACACACAAACTGAACAAAATGACATAAGCCTGACTTAATCAAATCTTTCGAATATCCATATTTTAATGCAATATTTTATCCAAGGTAAGTTTTTCAAAATATTTTGTTCTAGTAAAAAAAACATGTTACTTCATGAATAGTTACACACAATATGAGCCCTCAAACCCTGTGAATAGTTCATCATAGATACCTTAACATGCGTTCGGATCATATATAGAACTACTTTTAATAGAATGATGTGCGAGTATGCAGTCGAAATTTTAAAATTCTTATAAATCTATTACGTATTTAACATACATGTACCATCTTTCATGATATTCTGCTGAAAGCCGCAATGAACTGTTCGCCTAAATGTAATGTTCAGTTCAATCTAGAACGGAGTAAATAAGCTAGGACCCCCGGTTTAATGACTTTGTACTGCATATAATAATTGAACCAAAGGGTTGGGTACGAGTACATATAGCCGCCATGGCCGTGGTTCAGTAGTTAAAGTGCGCTGCATTTGTAACCCAACGATCCGGGTTTGATTCCCGGTCGTGGCAATTCATACCATTCCGTGAAACGTTGACAACAATATTCATGTTGATTTTCCTCCCCATGTTGAAATGTTGCTGGTTGCTTGTGGAATGGTAAGTTGGTATTTAATACGTGTTAGGGTAGTTCGGGTGACATTATTAGAATACTGGTTAGGTGAATTGGCTGCGCATACAACATTTGTCATAAATCTCCTAACAGAATAACAACGGAATCATAGCACCTACAATTAATGAATATTTTCAAAATATTATTTTGACACACATTGGTACTGTGTTTCATGGGGAGTACATTGGATGTTTACTAGACAATCATAAATACGAGAAGGGATGCGGGAGGTACTGTGCGAGCGAATAAAATAGGTGTCTCATAAGTCAAATTGGGTGTCCCTTTCAATAGGGGTGACACTATAATAAACAAAAACTTTACCTTAACTTTTTATATTACACCACATAGTGTGACTTAGTTTACTTTTCAACGAGTGTGGTGTAATGTTCTCTACTCATTGTGCGACTTGTTTGAGTAAGCACTGCAACCCACTTCATTTCATTCAATTTATATTTTACCAATACATGTACAGATACATTCGACAGTACATATGTAAAGAACACAAACATATGAATACATAAAACCGAATCAACACTATAAAGGGTTGTTGCAGCTTACATGTATATATTTAATTTTATTCATGGTTGGTGTTCTAGTTCTTGTCTTCTTCGTGTTTTGGTGATGCGATAAGCAATCCCTCAGTATGGCGATAAAGTTTCACGGTGGTCGCTTGGGTATTGCTCTTGACTATGGATTGAGACGACACTTTCGAATCTCGGTCGTGGCACTTGGTCATTTCTTATAGGCTGTTCAGTCAGTGTTTCCTGTCCTATTGTATATAACTCACCTCGTGTGTATCTGTGATGTACACCGGGTACGTTGCTAAGTTGCTAACTAATTCCATACCAAATGGTTTCTTCCTTTAGCGACCACCCTAAGTTCGTAACATTTCTAGCTATCCTGGGAGAAAAAACGAAGTCCTCGAAAAAACAAGTCATACCGACTTCTATCCTCATCATTATTTGGCTTATAAATATAGCTTTCATGCATTGTCAATCATTATAACCACAGGAACTTGCATTTATAATTTGAAAAAAAATGAAAAAAAAAATTTGAAAAAAAAAGTATTTTAGTAGTAAAGTAGGCCTAGTGAAAGAAAAGTTCCTGTGTTATAACTTACTGAAATAACTGAAAACGTGTTTTGTGTAAAAAAAATACTGAGCTTAAATTTAGAGTCAATATTTAAAAGTACATGTACACACAATCTTTACAAATCTCATTGAATAAGAGCTAAGAATACGCTAAAATGATAAACATTTATTTCTTAAAAATTGTTGTTTTTCCTTCTCAAGACGCCCAAACCTATCAGTCCGCGGTCGCTAAACGAAGAAACAATTTGGAATGGCCTAATGAATCCATTCGAAAAGAGATAAGGTATTGAACCCTGGCTCACCACGCACTTACGACTGTGACGTGTTTCATAAATTATAACGAGGAATCGAACTTTGTATGTGTGACGATATAATTAAGCGATTGGGGAGTGAACTAATTTTGTATGTATGTAATGTTTCTATGTCGTAGGACGAGATCGTGATTTTCCAATTTGAGGTAATATGTTCAAAGCACAAAACCTTTTTAAGAAGAATGTTATATGCATTAAATTTTCTGATACAAACGATTAATTTAAGAAGTAACTCGGCTCTTTGTGGCCTTCGTAATACCGGTAGCATCACCTAGCAATCTCGATTTAATTAAACGCGAAGCATGCAGGGAATCAACTTAGCTTCCCCAGTTTACATTTCCCGTACAATACCACTTCTTCAATGAACTGCTACTATATATGCAGTCTAGATTAAGGCCAGGAATTAGGTACGTATATAGCGACCATTGGGCGTAGGTCTAAGATCGAGACCAGGAATTAAGACCTACTCCACTGATAATAAGGCGTGACTTAGATATCCACGTATAGACCCCATCCCTCTGGTCAAACAATGACATTAATAAAATACCGATCGAAAATACGCTAGTACTTCAAGACAATGAATACGTGAATACTCGACTCGGATAGCGCTGGTTGAAGATCCAAAGTTCGCTCAAATTAATAAGGATCATCACCACTGAATCTAGAACGAATTCAAGTCAAGGGGGCACTGGATGCCTACTAAAGGGGTCGTTGAACGAATAGCTAATGTATTTTGACCAACACAGGCTCATGTTAAAGTAAGGCTTACTATTAGGCTTTATAAACAGTAGGTCTATAGCACTTCCACTGGATAACAGACAAGATGAATGTGCCTTGGATCTGTCGCTTGTTTAAGACAGAATACTGTCTGTTTTATGGTTGAGCACAAGTCTAAGCTCGAGTACAAACTAAGGACTAGAGTTGAAAGCCTATGATTGGGCATCAAACAAACAAGTGGCACGAAAAGTACGTTGGACATAAAATGAAGTTCTATCTTTATGTGCGTAAATTGATCACATATGTTGTTTTTTCAAATTTATTCCGAGGAAGTACCTCATCTATATGCTGTCATTCATAATACAAATATGCAACTAAATACATCCTACATAAGCTGTTCATTGGTTGGTTACTTATTTGGGACAGTCATAATATAGTTAATGGATCTAACGTGCGTTTTAAAACATGGTATTCAGTGTGATAATAATCGTTTAATTAGTGTCGGGTCTCGTTTCAAAGACGTAGATCTATATGGGTGATGCACAATATATTTTGTTTTATTTATAATTGTTGTATAACATGTTCCACAATGAACTTCCAACCCGGTGCCTAACTTTTTAGAAGAAAATATGACGCAGAATGTGAAGACCGATATGATTTTTTTTCACAAATATGCGCAATTGTACTATTGATCCCCGGAAACGCCATGGCTGGACCTTCCTGTGGGTTATTTTCCCGCGGGTCGAGTTCGTGATTAAGGGGTACGATGTTATATAGAACATGTATGATAGCAGGCAATTTACGACATTCGTTTCAACAATATAGAGCCCTATATATATCAGTAAAGAAGTCGAGTTTGCTTCATTAATTGGTTTGACGTCATACAACGTTGCGTTGAAAATTAGCGCGTCTTGTGTGTATACAAGTATTACAAAATATACATTCATTTGTTAATTATTCAGTGGAATTGTACTAAACTTTCGGTAGCAGACAATTAAACTCTATAGATCATGATTCTTTCCATAGTTTATGCCTAATTAACGATATCCCGTGCCAAAATGGAGTGAAAATTACGTAAATTTCGTAGCATAATTACTGAATATCAAACACGAATATGTAATTACTTTTGCAATCAGACAGAAGAGTTGTCATTTTTCAACTATTGCAAATAGTTTATTTTTGTGCAACTGTCTATTAACTGCATAATTAATCACTTTTCCGGTGGTCACTTTTGATGCGTGGTCCCCGAAATGGCGCCAATAATAACGTCGTCAGACGCATGACGTCATGTCCGAATTCCACCGGAAATGACGTCATAATGTTTTGACCCCTACTTGTTTACATCTTAACCCTTTCGTACGATGTTTAGATGTAATATTTCAAGGTTCCTTATGTGCATACAAAATAGGCCCAAAATAGGCCCGCGGCACTCAACGTAGTATAACAAAATAGGCCCAAAATAGGCCCGTGGCACTTGGGGGGTTAATTACTCCTAAATCGCTTACCGGACTCAAATTATTGGTATTGAAGTGTGTTCTCAATGGAAAAAGATAATATTAAGTCAGACATGGAAACCACACCCAACTTAACCAGCCGAGCACAGAAAACATAAAACATACAAGGCACAATGCCCAACACACAACTGAACAAGTAAATGATCCGCGCAAGTCACAGTTGTCGAAAAGCTTAATTAACTAGCTTCAGCAATCAAAACGCCGAATGTCCAAGCGGAATGACACTGTTCCAACAGTAAAACGGTTGAACTACCTAGTTTTAGCTGCCATGTGTCCAAAAACGTTGAAATATAACAGTATTAAAAAGAATGCCATTCTCAATGGACCAATTTTCATTCTAACTAAAATATATTGAAGATAGTAGTTGACATTTTATCTAGAATAATTCCGAAACTCAACCCTGTGTATCTTCTTTCGTTTCTGTATACAGTTCCAACCAAAAATAAGTATGCAGTTGGGAAACTAAACTTGGTAAAATTATTCAATATCTGTTTATCAGACAGTCACAATTATACTAGTTTCTCAAACTACAGTTACTAAATGACTCGAAAAGCATATAAAAATAAAGATAAATACGTTCTGAATTAAAATAACCGTGTGGTCCAACTGGCTGAACTTTACTCTTTTCTTACAAAGTTATCTTTCAAGCCGAAATAAGAAGCTTTATATTTTGTACCCAGGATACCAATCAATATATGGTGTTTACTATATTTCTTGTCTTCAAAAATATTGTTGCTTCGCTGTTCTGCGTAAATGGGGAAATAACCTCAGTATACTTTTTTGTTGGGCAGTGTATATATTGTTTATTTATTATTTGCTTTCAATGGATTATGGACATTTTTCAGTGAAAATAACAGTGAAAATAACAGTGAAAATAACAGTGAAATTACCACTTTGTTATTTTCACTGTTTTAGAAGCTGGTTCCAGTATCATGCAGAAAAATGAACGTAAAGTCAACGGCGCCGGGCTTTAAAATATGCGTTACGTCATCATGACGTCATAATTCTCACGTCGTGACGTTCTAATTTCGACGTTATTTTTCCAATTAAGCCAATTACGGAACACATTTAAGAGGAATTGAGGCATATAATAAACAGAAAATTTGTTGATTTTTGGTGTAAGATCAATTTTATTTCACTACGCCACTCGTGAAAATATTGATTTTCTGTGATCACTCGGTGAAATAAAATACGATCTTACACCAAATTCAACAAATATCCTCTATATGTTATACACCAGTATTCTACTGTTGTCACTGTCGATAGTACATATACTTATGTATATTGTGTGTCCACCGTTACCGACACATACTGCATATGGACAGAACACACATTGTACTACAATTCTTGGGTTGGTACTTTCATCTGATAACTGAAACACTCTGTTATCTCCACAATCACACACAAGTACGCTCCCATCACCTAACATTGCAAGTCCTTTAGTCCTGCACATGTCTGCAGTACGACCAATAACATTCCCTTGCCAGTTCAACAAAATAATGTAATTAAGCTCTCCACTAGAAACGTATAAAGTAGTACTGTCAGCCTGAACAAAAAGAGGATTAGTAAATATATCTTTTCCAGCTGAATCCTGTGCTACTCTTGTCATTACTTGGCCATTCATATCAAGTATCTCAAGTTTGCCAGGTTTCTTGTATGTTACAACAAGTTTTCCTTCATGATAGCATATACCATAACACTGTCCATCTGTTTGAATGGTATGTGTTTTACTCGGCTTGTCTGATACTGATATGAACTGTATAAGTTGTCTTTCTGGTACAGTGACAGCTTTTTGAGTACTTGTTGTTGTTGTTGTTGTTGTTGTTGTTGTTGTTGTGATATCCCATGGTTCATCTTTCCTACCTGCACCAAGAGAGAGTTGGTAGGTGATTGACTTACTGTTAACATCAACGATCTTTATGCAGTTGTTACTGTGGTCAGCCAGGACCAGTCGGTCTGAGTGTAACACCGTCATACCTGTGATCCAGCATTCATTCTTATCTTCTGTGGTTCTTGCAAATATGTCACCCGTATGTGTTGGTGTGATAGTATCATCAGCTGTTTTGGGTACTGGTTCATATTGTTCTGTAGTGCTAGTTCTTTCCCTTGCTTGGTTTTTGGCTGAAATGTCATCAATCACTTTTTCTTTGTGAAGTGCATCTATGATCACCTGGTTTGGTAGGAACTTGTACTCATCAATACCGTCGTCTGCTGACATGGAACTCATACTGTTTTCATACTCTTGTAAATGTTTCTGAGCCTGCTTTTCTTCCAGAACCAATTGATCAGCTTGTTTAGATGCATTCAAGTAATTAATATTGTCGTATACACCTCCACTCTCTTCTTGACATCATCACAAATCTTTCTCTCATCATTCTGGTGTTGTAAAAGGCGAATTTTGTTTTCTACTTCTTTATGTAATGCATGTATTTGTTTGTTGATTTCACGAAGTTGTTAATTTGTCAGTTTCACCAGCATGTACTGTTGTATCAAGTTGCTGGGTGGAAGGCATAGATTATTCCTACAAGGTGCCTGGAACCGCCATTTCTGTAACATAAACCATATTGTAATGAGGTACATTAGTGAATTATCTCCCCTTACTACTCTCTAAAACTACAATGGTCATATCATACGGATTACTTTGCCCTTATCCCTGTTTTGGTGTTGTGCATGGTAGGAATTATGCGGAAATATTTGCAAAATAAGTTTGGCTACATGATGTTCATGCACCGCAGTATAGTATGCATTACGACAACCTTAACATTTTATGAAATTATGAATGATACCTACACTGAAGTCATATTATGTATGTGATTACCAGCCTTGCGTTCAAGGAAGCATTACGCGACGTACGTTTCGTGCTTGGTACGCACCTGTTATTCGTTGAACGGTATGTTTAAAAAACATGTTTGTCACGTGCGCCAAATTTGGCTAACCATATCCGGAGGTGGTGTGCGAGTATTTGTGTTATTAAACAAAATAGCGGACAAAGGCAAACAAAAGAATATGAATAGTAAAACCCGTGCATCCGTACATATTTCGAACTGAGAACGGAAAAACGGATATTTATTGTTTGCCGCAAACGAACTATAGCGACAAAAACACGTGATTTTTAAACATGTTTGCTGGTAGCTTTCCTTGAACGTAGGGCAGTAGCGGTGTTGCAGTAGCGTTCCAATAAGTCTATAGATACTTTTAGACAGGTTACAATACTTAAACATCCAAGATGTCCCTAAATCGCGCACATGAGTAATCATTCTAAGAAAGATTGATCATCAAAAAGTTACAATTACAATAATGTTATTTTTATAGTGACAAAAAATGAAAAGGGACATTGTTTGTATACACAGTATATTAGAACATACAGTAATTGTGACCATGTTTCATAAGGATTAGTCTAAACGTGTGATCCCTAATTAATGTGTTCCTAAGGGTTCATTTAAATTAGGCCTTGTGACCCAGTTTGTGGCCCCGGATAACCCAGGTTCGACGGAGACCCAGCTGTTCTTCAGACTTGCATTATGACCAGGTTTGATAAAGATACGAGTAAGGCCAGCCAAGATTATGACTTCTAGTGTGTTCACAAGGTTTTCTTTGATTTAAAAAAGATTATATTAAGTCAGACAGGGAAGGCAGCACTCAACTTAACCAGCCGAGCACAGAAAACATTAAAAACACACAAAGCACAATGCCCAACTAAACAAGCGCAGATCCGCCCAAGTCCAAGCTGTCGAAAAGTATAATAAATTATAACTAGCTGAATGACCCAGTTTCCACAGCAAAAGGACTATACTGCCTAGTTTTAGCTGTCAGAAAACTTAAAACGAAGAAGTGCCCAACACACTACCGACCAAGAAAATTAAACATCCCCTGTCCCACTGTTTAAAAGCTGACCTCAAGAGCAAGTGTACATACCAAATACCAAGAAGGACTCAAACTTTGTATAGATGATCAATGTGTCCAAGTTTCATAACGATTGGGCTGAACTTCTGACATCTAGCTTGACATAATGCTTTCCTTTGATTTGACCTAGTGACCAAACGTTTGACCAAATGTAGTAAGGAGCCCCGAATATGTGTAGATGGACATTGTAGCCAAGTTTTACAAGGCTAAGATGTTGAGCTTTAGTATGTCAACAAGCAAGTGTTGGCAGAAGGACGGACGGACGAACGGACGAAGAACGATAAAAAAGCTGACCGTGTGACTATTTGACACGTGAGCTAAATCATTGAAAACTAACATATGATTGTTAGAAACCACCAAATAAATTTGCTCTTTAGTTCAATGTAAAGTTACAATAGTAGGCCCAAATTTTTAGTCTATGTCCAGCAGGAAGACATATATCATTTTAAAGAAGTACCTTTGAGCTTCAAAATAACACAATAAAAAAGGGGGGTCATGTATCTACTAAGAAAAATTTTGTCCATCAAACTTGGTCTACCTATTTTTACACATGTCCGGACTGATTCAATCCGAGTTTTACCCTATTCTACTTTCACTTTGGTATCAATGTAAGAATACCAAGATATTCCAGATTTTCCAGTTTCACTACCTAACATACATATTTACAATGCATTTAAACTCAATTTCATCACTCCAGTGCACACTTGTCAAGAAATATCCCCATTTACAGGCAAGCCAAAGTTTTTTTTAAGGACTACTTGAGTGTATCACCATTTGGCCCGCGCAGGCATTTGGTGGTTCTTTACCTTAAGACAACCTTTTTTGCCTTTTTAAGTGTTTCTTGCACTTTTTTCAATACTACTATGTATATGCAGCACAAAACAATCAATTCCAGACCAATTGGGCATGAATTCTGAAAAAAATGACTAATACGCCTATGCGCCTTTAATGAGAAATTTGTTCAGCGCCTGCCAAATGTCATGAATAGTGACTTTAAATATGGTTGTACTTGTGTACAAATGATGCACTGAACACTAATTTTGCTTTAGATGATTAAAAATGTGCTTATTCTTCATATATAATCACGAAAACACATGTCTGATATTAAAACAAGGTAAATATTGACATGAAAATGTTAGTTTAAGAAAAAAAAACTTAAGACTTTTTTTGAAATTTTCATGATAAATTTTTTTTTTCACTTTTTTAGCCCAGTTACACAGAAAAAAGTGGTTAAACCCAATCAGGAATGCATTTCCATACATTTAAATGCAAAAAAGTGAAAACATGCATTTAATGGAATTTTGCTCTTCTTAAGAATTTATTAAAGGCATAATTATTGTCAATCATTTGTTTTAAAATGTTTGGAAATGCATTTCTCCGTGGTTTTAAGCATCTTTTTCAGTGAAATTTGCCTCAAAATCTGAAATTTTTGAGTTTTAGGGTGAAAAATGCTACAAAATGAGGATTTCTGAATGTAATAAATGACATTTTCATATCCATTTTGACCTTATTTCTGTACTCAAACATGGGTTTTTGTGTATAAATATGTAGGATAGTCAGTTTTTTAAGCAACCAACATGAAATAAGTGTTTTATTTAAGGTTTATACAAAACTCAAACTCAATTTCATATCAGTATGGCCCAAATAGCCTGCAGAATCCAAGAAATCCTATTAAAGGTGGGTTCACAATTTTTTCAAAATTTTGAGAAATAATGTTATACATGTATATGTCTGGAAATTGGTAATTTTGCATTGCATATACATTGTAGTATTGAAATAACTCCAAATATTACTTGAAATAGCAAACAAATGTTGTCTTAAGGTTATAAACCACTAAATGCGTACGCGACCCAAAATCGGATAGTCCTTACAGAAACTTCTGTTTGCTTGGAAATGGTGATATGCCTTGACAAAATGGAACTGGAATCATCTTATTGAGTTTAAAGGTATTGTATTCATGTAGTTGAATGAGTGAATGTGTTTCATCTTGAATATTTTGATATTTTGGCATATTTGACAAAGCGAAAGTAGAGTAGGGTAAAACCCACATTGGATCGGTCCGCGCGTCTGTAAAAATTTGTCTACCGCCTTTGACGAACAAAATCTTTCTTATATTAAACATGACCCCCTGTTTTTTTTGGTCTTATTTTGTAGCTGCAGCATACTGCTTTTCAATGACATAGGTCTGTGAACTGGCCATAGACTTGAACATGATATTATCTGGGGCTGACAATTGTCACTTTACATTGAGCTAAAGAACAATTTTATTTAGTGGTTTGTGACCTATATTCTTCAGTTGTACAATTATGGTATTTCTTTTTTGTTTTCTACACATGTGCGTTTAATGTATTTTCATTACACAACATACGTTAATGTGGATTTTGGAGACCAATTCCTTTTTAGAAATTATGAACCGATGCATGCGTACCCCACCCACTAATGCTAATGTAACTGTAATACAGTTTGAATCTGACTAATAAAATAAACACCAAAGACCTAAATATACATGTATATTTGTATATTTAGGTCTTTGTAAACACACACACACATATATATATATATATCGTATATATGAAATATTCAATGTCTACAATTATGTATTATCTACATACCAGTGGGAACTTTTAAACAACAAGTCCAGGGAAATAATGCACTTTATCAAAGTGTTAAAAAGGTAAAATTTAAGTTTTATGTTTTAACGTTCACTTCCGCATACGTCCCTCAATATTGATCATATAACTGGCTTTCCACACGCAGGTAAAATATATGTACATGTATGTATATTTTACTACGGTCTGTTGAAGTTAAGTAGAATACAACAAGTATTTGACTAGTTCAAAACTGATTCGTTTACTAACTTATACCCAAATAAATGTAAGTATTGACTAACATATAATACAAATGTATTAGAAAAGAGCATTACACCGAAAGAAAGGGTACATTCGTTAAAAGTACAAATCACCGTACAAAAGACCTTGCTTCAAGGCTACAGATAGACCACTATCCATACAAGTTAGATACTGCAAATATGAAGAAAATACTGTCTAGTTTTTACACGTTCTTATGTTTCAACAATAGTGTTTCAAATTTTGACATGATATTATATGTATATCAGTGTAGTAATACCACGTGACTTTTGACTACAGTTAAAAGAAGAAATTTGTAAACATTGGAAAATAAAATAGCCATAAGTATTTTATTTCTCCATCGATTTCTATGTAATATACGCCACGCTAAGGGAACAATTATTTGATTTCCATGAAATATATAATCTCTTTCAGCGGCTGTGTCGTTTTGCCCATTACCTTGTGAAACAGTGGAACTGTATGTTTCACAGGGTAATGGAAAAATCGGTAAAACTGCTGAAAAAGATCTTATATTTCACGAAAAGCAAATACTTTCTCCTTAGCGTGGCGCAACTTTTATAGAAATCGATAAAGAAATAAAATACTTATGGCTATATTTGTGTTCCAATATTTACAATGTTCTACTTGTAACTGTAGCCAAATGTCACGTGGTATTGCTACACTGTATATGCTTAACCTTGTTGTCTCTGTGAAGATTGTGTTGTCCGTGTACAATCGTCCTTATGATTCGTTAGCACATGTTTATAAGAGTAAATAATTCGGGATTAAATTTCCACCAATCATGCTACATTCTAGACTTTGAAAATCCATAGTCTATGGACAGTGATTACTGGGGGAAATTTACCAGGTAAAAAAGTGACTTAACATATAGTACTTTGACAGCATTTATTTATATAGTACCGGTAAAACACATTCTTTAAACCATTATTACAAATAGTTATACTTTCTTATTTAGAAGCATTTAGTTTGATACACTTTGTGATTATAATTGAGCAAGTATTTACACAAATGTACATATAGTCCATTTAATCAGGTCTGTCACTTGTATACAAACATTGCAATATCATAACATTGTATATGTATGTCTTTAAACATTCAAATTTGAGAAAAGGGCAGTGAAAACCAATACCTCATTCGCTAAGCAACATACTAATACACTAAATATCTATCAAAACAAGACGTTAATATTAAGAGAAATTGCAATGTTTATATACACAATATTATGTAAACTAGTGACCGACCTGATTAATCGATTTATATAGTCCGTTTAATCAGGTTTGTCACTTGTATTCAAACATTGCAATACCATAACATTGTTTTTTTTATTGTTTTTAACATTTTGATTGGAAAAAAGCTATACCTTATTTATAAAGCCACATACTAAAATTAATGTACATCTATTAAAAGAGGACATTAATAAGAGAAATTTCAATGTTTATGTACATAATGTTATGTAAACAAGTGACCGACCTGATAATCGATTTATGCATGTAGTATTGTCACAATGACTCTCACTTGCTTAGTTGTTTATATCATGTCACGCTCATACACAGTGTATGTATGCTATGTATTCAGAATTGTTTATATGTTATGCACCAGTATGTTATTGTCTTCTTTGCTAAAAGTAGTACTACTGATGTAGAGTTTACGTCCACCATTCCCCACACATACTGCAAGTGGACAGCGCACACCTTCTAACAGGAACCTTTTGTTGATACTGCCTTCCGATACCTGGATCATTTTATTACCACCATAACTAGAGACAATTAAGCTTCCATCATCTATCATTGCAAGTCCTCGAGGAAAGTCTAGGTCTACCGTCCTACCTATGATCTTGCCTTGCCAATTAAACAAGATAATGTGTTTAATGCCTTCACTAGATATACATATAGTACTACTGTCAGCAAGCACAAAAAGTGGATTTGTTAAAATATCTTTCCCAGCTGAATCCTGTGCTACTCTTGTCATTACTCGGCCGTTTATATCAAATATCTCAAGTTTACCAGGTTTCTTGTATGTTACAACAAGTTTTCCTTCATGACAGCATATTCCATAACAATGACCACCTGTTTGCAAGGTATGAGTTTTACTTAGCTTGTCTGATACTGATATGAACTGTATAAATTGTCTTTCTGGTACAGTGACAGCAACTTGAGTACTTGTTGTTGTTGTGATATCCCATGGTTCATCTTTCCTACCCGCACCAAGAGAAAGCTGGTAGATAATTAATTTACTGTTAACATCAACTAACTTTATGCAGTTGTTACTGTGGTCAACCAGGACCAGTCTGTCCGGAGGTAACGCCGTCATACCTGTGATCCAGCAATTATTCCTATCTTCTGATGTCTTCACGTATATTCGCCCATCAGCTGATGTTGGTACTGGTTGATTTCGTTTTGTAGTATTAGTTTTTCCCCTTGCTTGGTTGTTGGCTAAAATGTCACCAAACATTTTCTCCTTGTGAAGAGCATCATTGATGACCTGGTTTGGTATAAACTTGTACTCATTAATACTGTCATCGGCTGATACAGAACTAATGCTGTTTTCATACTCTTGCAGTTGTTTCTGGACCTGCTTTACTTCCAGAAACAATTGGTCAGCTTGTTTAGATGCATTCAATTGGTTCATGTTGTCGTTCGACTCCTTCACTGTCTTCTTGACATCGTCACAAATCGTGTCAGATGTTATCTTTCTCTCATCATTTTGATGTTGTATAGCGCGAATCTTATCTTCTACTTCTTTCTGTAATGCATCTATTCGTGCGTTGACTTCTTGTCTGTACTTCGTTAATTCTACTAATGCCTTTTTAAGGGAATCATTGGATTTCTTGATGTCTTCGGATGTTTTAGTTTCAACGCTTGAACATTTCTTCAGCAGTTTGTCCATTCTGTCCATTGTGACTTTGTAGTCGTGGCTGTCAATCATCTTGTCAGAGATATCTGGTATATAATCAACATGACATGTCTTGTTGTGGTCCAGTGTGACACATATGCTGCATATCAATAAATCATGATCATTACAGCAGAACTTGATTATTTCTTTCGGGTGACGAGCACATGGGGTTGTTAGGTTTTCAGTTGAGCCAGCATGTACTGATGTATCAAGTTGCTGTGTGGAAGGCATATCATCTTTATCCTGTAGTCGATGATTTCTGCAAGGTGTTGGCTTTTTATGGTGCGTATAACACACATGACATAGATGTTCTTGGCAATCTATGCAGTAACCGACCGCTGGTACTGTTGTATCATCTCTATGGCAAGGAAGACAGACCAAACTGTATGCTTCGTCTGATCCTTGAGTAAATGATGCAACTTTTATTTTCTCCCTTCTGCCTGAAACCGCCATTTCTGTAATAGAAAATCAGATTAGTTTAATGATGGGCATTGGTGAAATTAACTCCCCTTACTACTCTTTAAAACAATAATGGTCACATCATGCAGATACCTATTTTTATATCCCGGTTTTGTTGTTGTGCATGGTGGGAATATTTGCAAGCGTAATTAATGATCGGCATTGGTGAATTGACTCCCTTTACTCATCTCAAAAATTACACTGGTCATATCATGCGGATTTCTCTGCTTTTATCTCTGTTTTGTTGTTGTGCATTGTGGCAGTTAGGCGGCAAAATTGGCAATTATCAGATTAAAAAATAAGTTACACTTCATATTGTTTATGTACATTAAACACAGTATATGTATTATGGCAGCCCTAACATTTGATTTAATACAAAGGTTAGACATTTCTCATCCAAAATGGGATATCGCTATGACAACCAACAATACATACTTAGAATATAACCTACATTATTAGCCAATGAAAACGCCGCATTTTCGCGGTTAAATGAAAATTTAATCATTAAAATTTTCTCTTAACAGACTTGACGTCTTGCGTTGGCGCTAATTTCTATCGGCCAATCAGAATGCAGAATGTTATATTCTAAGTTAGTTAGAACATATTAAGTAAATTTTAATGACTAAAAAGGCCTCGCTTCGCTTCGCTCGCTCCGCCCTTTTTAATCATTAAAATTTACTTAATATGTTCTAACTATAACATAGAACTTTATCGACATTTGTTTATTTAGAACAATTGCGTAAATATATTATATTCTCTCATAAGAGAGATACATTATATGTCCCTAATATCACTCATGTGCACTTGTATTGTTTTGACCTCACCTTAATGAATGTGGGTCAAAGTTATCATTGATAGAAACAGATTTTTTGATATTTGGACATGATCTGGCTTCACCAATATTCATTACACTATGGAATAACATTCAGTTTAAATATGCCATGATCTATAGGACATAACTGCCCACGTGTGGTTTTACAAGCATTATTCCAAATTGATTTTCACGCCCTCCCCCCATCCATCATAGATTTTCAACTTTTCAGCAAAAAATAACGTTGTGAACCAATTTTTTTATTCTTGTTTTTGATAAGTTAGGTATCAATTAGTAAATTGGTGGAGTTCCGTTAAATTCTATCATTACATTATTTTCATTTGACTTTCATATTTATTAATTTTGTTTGTTTATTTGATACCAGAAATATTGTTTTCTGTTATATTCTGTTTCATTCTTGTTATCATTTGGATGTTTTTTTTATAATTATTGAACAATTTGAACTTGTTGGTGAAATGTGAAAAATGGTAAATATTGATAACAAATAAAGTAAGTAAGCTGGTGACCTATCTTTTTTATTTCATTATTCAATGTATCACAGCATTCTCTTGTACGCAAAATTTCATCAATATCTATGTAGTGGATTTTTTTTTGGAAACTAGAGAAGGCCATTAAGTCATTATAATTGATGTGATTATCAGTAGCGTTGTTGTATCGTTCAAAATAGTCTATACTAGTATATGGATATAGATAGATTGCAGTAACTTAAAATTAGAGTATCAATATGACCCTAAATCACTCACATGAGTAATCATAGTGACCATGGTTCATACTGATTAGGCTAAACTTCTGACCTTTAGTTTGGCACAAGGCTTTCTTTGATTTGATCTAGTACCAAAGGTTTTTCCCAATACATGTATTGGTATAAGGGGTCCAGATTTTGTATAGATGGTCATTGTGACCAAAGTTCACAAATATTATGCTAAGATGTTGTGTTCACAGTCAAGCGTGGACGGACGGGTGGAATAACGGATGCAGAGCAAATATAAAAGCTCATCTTGTCACTATTTGAACGTGTAACTAAAACATTGCAATCAAACATCGATAATTATTAACTTCTTCACTCTTTGACCTTTGTGACGCGGATTAAAATGATAATGGTAATGTGATTTACGTTCACATTACGTAACCATTAGGAGCAGCAATCTACAATGTTTAGTATAATCATATTTTATTCAGTGCATGAATTATTTAACAACATTACACTTGGTTTGCACATACAACACTACTCAGAGAGATTCGAAGCATACTAACAGAGTGCTGCAGAGACATTTACATGGTTAAATTCTTTACAAAAGGATCGGGCTACAAGTTAATACAAGATTTGACATTGGGATTACCCATTTGATTATGAGTTGTACCCGTATATTGGTATAGTAAAGTTGAAAAGCAACGAAGAATTGTGGTGAAATCGAAATGAGAAACATTTGCTTATTTTTTAGTTGTACATGTACAAATATTTTTTTCTTTTTATTCTTTATACTCGTGTGTTAAATGTACATTCGTATTGCTTTTACAAAATGTCGTTAAAGAAGAGATTTGAGACGAATTTGACAACAGAGTACACCAGAGGGACTTTTACAACATACATTCTTTACAAAAGGATAGGGCCACAAGTTTTTACAAGATTTGATATTTGCATAATCCATTTATTATGAGGTATACTGGTACATTTGTATAGTACGAAGAACTGTGGTGAAATCGAAAGTAGAAAAATGTGCTTACTTTTTAGTTGTACTAATATTTCATTTCTTTTTATTCTTTATACTCATGTGTTTAATGTATTTTCATTACAAAAGGTCGTGTAAGTATATATTTGAGATGAATTAGTTTTTCGCAATTCTGAACTTATTAATACCCCACCCACTAAATCTATGGTAACTGTAAATAAACAGATATTCGATTCTGTCCAATTGGTTTGCATACACCAAGTCAGAAAGATTGGAAGCATAACACCAGAGTACACCATTCCAATGTTACAGTCTTTACAAAAGGATCGGGCCACAAGTTATTGCATTATTTGATATCGACCCTCTCCATTTATTAAGAGGTTTCCTGGTATACTGGTATTGTAAAACAGTGTACAACCAACGAAGAAGTGTGGTGAAATCGAAAGTAGAAAAAATGCTTATTATTTAGTTGTACAAGTAGTTCATATATTTTTTTCTTTATACTCGTGTATTTAATGTACATTTGTATTGTCATTACAAAATGTCGTTTAAGAAGAGATTTGAGACGAATTGGTACTTTGAAATTCTGAACTTATTCATTCCCCACCCACTAAATCTCTTGTAACTGTCAATAAACAGTTATTTGATTGTATCTCTGCAAATAAATATCTATATCAATTTATTAAACATAAATTATAAGTTAAGTACTTACCAGTGAAAACATTTAAACATCAAGTCCTAAGTAATAATGCATTTTCGATAAAAGTTTTGAAATTTATGATTTATGTTTCAATGTTTACTTCCGCCTACCGTCAGTATTGATCGGTGATCGTGTGACCATACGGAGATAAAATATCTATGTAACCCAGGGGCGGATCCAGGATTTGGCGTTAGGGGGCGTACATTCATGTATTGATACCCCCCCCCCAAGAAAATGCGCGAGCGAAGCGAGCAAGAAAAAACTGTATCTCTGAGAAGCATTCCACGCAATTTCGTTCTTTATCTTAAAATATTCATTGATAAAGTTAATATGAGAGCAAGGCGAGCAAGATTATATGAATTAATTAAGTTTTGAAATTTATGATTTATGTTTCAATGTTTACTTCCGCCTACCGTCAGTATTGATTTGACTGGTACCCGTACATTTTACTACGGTCTGTTGAAGTTAAGTAGTATACAACCAATCTTTAACTGGATCAAAACGGATTCATGACCCTCTACCAATGAATACCCAATATTGAATAAAATGCATTACAACGACAGAAAGAGTACAAAAGTCAACTATTCATGACTACTGAGTTAGATCATGCACAAATACTGTCTTGTTTTACACGATTTTATTGAGTATACTGATTACAATTTATATTTGGTATTTTACAGAGGATAATTGTGGACTTTGGAGTAAGATCGATTTTTTTTCACCGAGTGATCACAGAAATCTATATTACGAGTGGCATAGCCACGAGTTAAAATTTAATTTTCTGTGATTACGATCTTCCACCAAAAATCAACACATTTGTATGACATTACGCATAATTTGAAGCCCACTGACGTTGGTGTTACGTTTCTTTTTCCGTTAAATAATGGAACCAGCTCCTAAAACAGTGAAATAATTTGTTATTTTCACTGTTATTTTCACTGATAAAAATATCTATAATTCATTGATAGCAAACAAGAAATGTAAATATGTTTATGCTTAATCTTGTTGACCTCTGTGGAAAAAATGCCTGTCGTTAAAAACAGCTACTAGTAACACATTTTGTTGTTGATTTAACATTCCTGCAAAAAGTAACATTTTTAAATGGTCATTTACACGGAGCAAACCTGTTGTGACACTTTACACGGATCGTTTTTAAAAAAAGCATTCTTTGATAAAACAAGTTCTGCATTTTCGATTTGACATTGTTTCAAATGAGGTTAAAATTTGATTTCAGTTGTCTAATTTTGTTTCCTATACTCTTGAACAGAACTGATAGCAAAACGTTTGGAGAAAGCTCAGATGAAAGAATGTAAAATGTCCTGGAGCAACTAAAGGGATAGACACGAAGAAATACAATCACCATAGCGGATTGATTGTGACAATAATACAGGGTGATCATTAATATATGGAAACATAAATAACTTTAATAAGTTTGTCAGTTGTTAAGATAATATATATTGTTATATACCTTTGATTAACACACATATGTAAGTTTTATTCTACACATAAACCATTTTCAAATTTCACCTACTTTTATCACAGCTTAAGTTCGAAACGTTTCCCTTTATTCTGCAAAACTGCAATAACAGCCCCAAAATAACCAATTGAGAACTTGCATGTTACACCACCGATGCTACAAACCACATTGTATTGAACAAATATTTTTTCTGGTTTTGGAGTATTCATTCCTTCCTCTATGCATCCATATTAAAAGAGACCCGAAGGCTTCAAGTCTGGTGAGTGTATAGGCCAAGTAAATGTATGGTCTTCGGCGAAATGATACAGTGGCAAACTTTCTTGCAATCTCTAAAAATATACGGCAGCATCAAGGACGGTATGGACATCGCCTTTATATCACATGCATTTATTATTCATATCCAAAAAATCTTGGGTTCATTAGCTTATTAACAAGGGTCACACCACTTCTCTATCATAAAATCTGACAAAGTTATTAAAGTTATTTATGTTACCATATATTATTGATCACCCTGTACTAAGTTATGAAGCAGAGACATACATTTATGTAGTTTGAAGATGGTCGGGGATGTAATACATGTTTTTTTTATTGAATATGGTTTATATCTCATCGTGTAGTGATAGCGTAGCGCGAGTGAAAATATTAAGATTTTATCACTACAAGATGGTCTAACTAAGAATATGAACCCCCACATGACATGTTTCCGTTCAGAAATAAAAAAGTTACGGACAGTTTAGTGTTGAGTTTTGGGTAAAGTTAAAGTAGTCCCTGTGAGGGGGCGGAGCTTATATCAGTCATATTGTTGGTGATAACCAGTGACTGATACAGGTTTTATTTCACTGATAGAACTCCATATCTCATCAGTTAACATTAAATAAAAACATATATCAATACACGTAGGATAGTATTTTGTTTATTTACATATGTTTATTGAGATTGATTATGTACAGAGAAGCATATATGAGCAATACATGAATGGAATCCCATCAACGATAGACTCATGACAGAACGATGTAATTCTATGCTAATATAACTATAATCGTACATTGTGCACCCACTGAAGTAGCCGACGACATACTCGTAGATAAAGAGACAGACTATGACAAGCTACAGGAAGAAATATAATCTTTCCCATAACATTATATAGTTCTTCTTGTCTTCAGGCTAGTCGATATATTTTGAAAAGGAGAAAGTTTCCAAAACGGACAAGTCACCACAAAGGAATTAGACTGACACAATTGGTACTTCTTAGATATCTCACAATCTCGACAATCGAAACAAAATTTGAACGGTAGGATCTGGGATATACCCTTTGTGATATGAAACATGCGTTCAGATTATCGCTAGGTCAAATATCTTCATGCAAATGTCAGTTCTTCTCTAAGGTAAGTATAAACTGACAAATGCAATGCCCGATCAGGCAATTTTTGGAGCATAATTTCCCGATCTCTACCGGCAAGTAGTTTGTTGAATCCCCGAATTGCCTGATCAAGCAATTTCCTCACGCTAGTAGCTCTATTTAGAGTTTTTTTGTGAGAATGTTAACTAGCCATTTTGTCATGTTTAAAACATTTTTGTATACATGTGTAGTGCATCTTGATGGATGATTTAGATGATTTCTTTTAGTATAAAGTATCAAGTGTAGATGTAATACAAAAACATATACCAAGCGTAGTTTTGCCTTAACCCACTCCATTACATGATACTAGTATCTGTAAATTGCACCAAATTCAATTCAATTACCGAAGGCAACCATTTGTATGTGGGTCAGTAAGTAATAATTTATATAGTTTCTGTATACATATAATTAAAACATACTTACTGAAGCATGACACAATCATTGTTCGAAGAAAGTAAAATGAGAAAATAAAGTATGTATCACACACATACATAATCAACATACAGCCATATACCTGATAATGCCTAAAATAGCTTAACATTTTGAAATACCAAAATGAATATGTGATTAATCAGAGTTACAAGCATATTGTCTCTCCCGAATCTGGGCCAAAATTTGTCTCACGTGTTACACGTACACAATCAATCTGGTATAATAAAGTATAACTTATTTAATTGTATCATTGTTGCTTTGTAAAAATGTTATTTGCAAGACTAAATATGCTAATAAACTCTAAGGCTATTCAATATACAATGTACCATATATTTGATAATAAACTGTATTCTATACTGTCGAAGAACTTGCAATCTTCTAGGAGAAAGCACATACAGTCTATGAATATGATAATTTTGGTAACATAGTTCTTTCAGTCGGTGTAATGCAAATGAACTTTCTAACACAATTCATTATACAATGTACCGTGTTTGTATACATAGCTTGTATTCGAAAACAGCATGTAAACATACAGATGTATAGGCGAGAACATTCGACCTGTTATTAATTTTAAAATCGTCGTGTTTTCGTGATTGTATCGTTAGAATGTTTTGACTAGTTAAAATAACAACTCTGATTGGACAACGGATAAACACGGATATTCCAGGATGACATGTCGAATGTACTCGCCTATAGCTGTAATTCATGATTTAAAAGTCTGTACTTTAATACTGATGCATTACGCATGTACACACATTGTACGTATAGCAATGGTGATTTTTTTATATGTTATAAACAAGAATGTTGTTGTCGTCATTACGTAAAACCGTCCGTCTACTGATGAAGAGTTTTCGTCCACTATCATCCACACAGACTGTGTATGGAAGGCGGATATCTTGTAATACTATTCGTTGGCTAGACCTGTTTGTTGATATTTCGATCAGCTTGTCAGCTCCATAATCAGAGACAAGTAAGCTTCCATCACCTAACATTGCAAGTCCTCTCGGAGAGCACATGTTTGTAGTTCTACCAGTAGTCTCACCAAGCCAGTTCAACAAGGTAATGTATTTATGGCCCTCATCGGATACGTATATAGTACTACTATCGGCATAAACAAACCTTGGGTCATCGAATATATATTTTCCAACTGAATCCTGTGCTACACTTGTCATTACACACCCTTTCATATCAAGTATCTCAAGTTTACCAGGGTTCCTGTATGTTACAACAAGGTTTCCTTCATGATAGCATATTCCATAACACTGTCCAACTGTTTGTATGGAATGAGTTTTACTTAGCTTGTCTGATACTGATATGAACTGTATAAGATGTTTTTTTGGTACAGTGACAGCAACTTGAGTACTTGTTGTTGTTGTGATATCCCATGATTTATCTTTAATACCTGCACCAATAGACAGTTGGTAGAGGACTGATTTACTGTAAACACCAACGAGTTTGATTGACTTGTTACTGTGGTCAACCAGGACCAGTCTGTCCGGAGGTAACGCCGTCATACCTGTGATCCAGCAAATATTCCTATCTTCTGATGTCTTCACGTATATTTCGCCCATCGTGTCATCAGCTGATGTTGGTACTGGTTGATTTCGTTTTGTAGTATAAGTTCGTCCCCTTGCTTGCTTTTTGGCTGAAATGTCACCAAACATTTTCTCCTTGTGAAGAGCATCATTGATGACCTGGTTTGGTATAAACTTGTACTCATTAATACTGTCATCGGCTGATACAGATCTAATGCTGTTTTCATACTCTTGCAGTTGTTTCTGGACCTGCTTTACTTCGAGAAACAATTGGTCAGCTTGTTTAGATGCATTCAATTGGTTCATGTTGTCGTACGACTCCTTCACTGTCTTCTTGACATCGTCACATATCGTGTCAGATGTTTTCTTTCTCTCATCATTTTGATGTTGTATAGCGCGAATCTTATCTTCTACTTCTTTCTGTAATGCATCTATTCGTGCGTTGACTTCTTGTCTGTACTTCGTTAATTCTACTAATGCCTTTTTAAGGGAATCATTGGATTTCTTGATGTCTTGGGATATTTTAGTTTCAACGCTTGAACATTTCTTCGGCAGTTTGTCCATTCTGTCCATTGTGACTTTGTAGTCGTGGCTGTCAATCATCTTGTCAGAGATATCTGGTATATAATCAACATGACATGTCTTGTTGTGGTCCAGTGTGACACATATGCTGCATATCAATAAATCATGATCATTACAGCAGAACTTGATTATTTCTTTCGGGTGACGAGCACATGGGGTTGTTAGGTTTTCAGTTGAGCCAGCATGTACTGATGTATCAAGTTGCTGTGTGGAAGGCATATCACCTTAATCCTGTAGTCGATGATTTCTGCAAGGTGTTGGCTTCTTTTTATGGTGCGTATAACACACATGACATAGATGTTCTTGGCAATCTCTGCAGTAACCGTACGCTGGTACTGTTATATCATCTCTATGGCATGGAAGACAGACCAAACTGTATGCTTCGTCTGATCCACGTGTAAATGATGCACTGTTTGCTCTCTCTATTCGGCCTGGAACCGCCATATCTGTAAAATATATAAGATTATAACAAATTGACCAGCAAGGTATAAGCGGATTTAGCTCAGTGGTAACGCACTGGGCTGTCAATCAAGAGGTCGTGGGTTCAATCCCTGGCATCGGAACTTGACATTTCTGAAATATTTATTATATTTCCCGCTATATCTGGCCGTGTGGTCTGCAAAGTATCTGGAAGTGCCAGGAAGCTGTGTATCGGTGCTATACACCGGGCACATTAAAGAAGGCTGTCTATTCGAAATAAGAGCTAGGCACACCTCTGCAGCGCCGGACATGCCTGTATCTAATGTCTCTCTCTCCTTTCAGGGGCTTTCTCTCAGTCTGTCCCTCTGGTCAAATCATGCTGTATCTTCACTGGTAGAGGATGCACCTGCGCCCTTGTGGCTGCAACATGGGTAAAGTACATTTGAATGTGCGTTCGCATGAAAAGGGCGCTATATAAATCTGGTATATTTTTATATTTAAGGTAGCTCAACAGAAACAGCTGACCACGAAAGCCACAAAAAGAAAACATACGGATTAGTTTATACTAATTTATTTAAGGTCGATTGTGAAACAAGTTTTTCCAACTTATATTAATCACTCTCGACACCTCATTCCTGATGTTATCCATCGCCACGAGGGTATGAGAGAAGAGAAGCCAGTTTCCCTTTTATGCTGAGCGTCTAGCAAAGAGTTTCTGGTACCCGAGACCAGATTATTTTGTATTATCCAGAGAGATATTTTCATATTTATAATTTCCTACCCTTAAAATTTGCATCAAAATCGAAAAAAATAGAAATTTGCTCAATAATGGGTTGCTTCAACCTTCATCTTTTGTAAGTTACAAACAAAATAAATCAATATGAATGAGGGCAACCATTTAGAACATACTAAAAACTTTCAGAAAAAAACCAAAGCTTGATATTGTAGGACTAAAACTGTTCTAGTTTTATTTGTTACAAAATAGTACATTTTGAGGAATTTAAGTAGCACGGGTGTTAATTGGTAGGTTATAGAGACAGTTGCTTATCTCTGTGGAATGTGTAGGTTTCACAGGGTAATGGAAATATCGGAAAACTGCTGAAAAAGATATTATATTTCACGGAAAGCAAATACTGTTCCCCTTAGCGTGGCGTATATTTTATAGAAATCGATGAAGAAATAAAATACTTATGGCTATATTTGTGTTCCAATGTTTACAAATTTCTACTTGTAACTGTAGCCAAAAGCCACGTGGTATTGCTACCCTGTATACACTCCGTATTTATTAGACTATTATAACGATACATTATTTCAAAATCATATTGCTATATTAAGCAATTCTCTTTATATTATGCTTTACTTTACTTAAGCTTTTTATTTTATTCCATAAAAATAATTATAAATAAGTCCATTATATCAAAATAATAATAAAACAAGTGAGCCATACATATTATTAACATTTGTTAGAATTTCTGTTACACTTTTACCACGACTGGGTTACATTAAAATTTAAAATGTAAGACTTAAAGCCTGATTAGAATAGTCAGCTAAGAATACACATTTTTGCCAGTGGATGGACTCCCTGAATAAGAGAGTTTGTCGGAAAGACCAAAATGGTGTACTAGTGTTCAGAATACATTGTACATTAATTATGCATTATTGTTATTAAAAGTCATCGATTTAAATATGGATAAATGTTAATTACGAGGCCCTCGTATGAGTAAAATTACTAAAATAAATGATGATTTTAAAAAAGAAACATCATTTAAACACTATGTCTTTGTTATCATTGACGGCGCAGCAGCAACAGTACCATGTGTCCGTACTTTCAGTACCATGTCCATATTTATCAGTTTCTACCAACTGTACCGTGGAGAAAATCTGAATCAGGAAAGTATGTGTTTGATACGTAGATTTATTCTAAAGCCGTGGAATGTACGATACAAATGGTGTCCTCGTTAACATTGTAGCTGGTATTTAACATCTAAGGCACCGTACAACAACTGTCCGTATTTACTGGTTTTTAGTTAAACCCTATCTCCAAAAGTTTTAGCGCGAAAATACTTCAATTGTTTTTACACTTTTGATTTTAACTTTGTAAACATTAAATCTACAGGGCTGGAAACTTGTATAAATTCTTACTGTTTACGGCCATGTCAGATCCAAATGATATGATCAAAATGAATGGTGCTTTTCAGTTGTCCATATTCAAAGGGCGATAACTAGTAAAATACAGGACATACGGAGCGACAGAATTACCTCCCTTAATTTCTAATATCTCTGAGCACCCTCTTTATATGCCCTTTGTTGCTATGGAAATAAGATTATACAATAACTGAATACATATATAATTATACATTTACAATGCGTCTGACAATATGACATATATGTGCAATTAGTATATGTTCGCGTACAGGTTCTGTTCCGGTTAATTACGTCACCACTGTCTATACGTACTTCGATAAGTTGACATGTACATCAGACATATGTATGTATATAATGTAAAGCTGTGTTCACACTATGAACGTTTGTACCAGCGTTGGTCAGCGTTTCAAAAGTCGAAAAAAGGAGCCCAAACGTCGGTGAAATTACGCTCGCGAGGAGGAATATTTTGGTTCACACTACCAGCGTTGTGTATCTGGCGCACGCAAACTTGCGAACGTTTTCTTGCGCTTGACTGCGTTTGGCAGCGGTTACTCGCGCTTGACAACGTTTACCAGCGCTGTAGTTAATTTCTATTAGCGCATGTGAACGTTTGCCAACGCAGGTTAGCGCATGTGCAGCGGTTCCTAACTAAGTCCGACTTAGACTAACGAGGTGTCAAACGCCGGGATCCGCTGTACAAAGTTCACATAAGTTACTGAAACGTTATGGAACGTTCGTCTGCGCTAACCACTTGCGTTGCTATCGCGTTCATCGCGTCTGATACCCGTTGGCCTACGTTGGACAAACGTTCATTTGTGCTGGGGAAAGTTGGCTTACGCCAGCGTTTGCGTAACTACCACGTTCATTGCGCCGGATACCCGTTGGCCTCCTCTAGATAAACGTTCGACTTAATTCATTATCAGCACCAGCGTTTCAGCAGACATTTGCCAACGGAGTTTAACTTAAGCAAAATTTGATCAACTTAATCTAGCGTTAAGGAACGTTTACAAACGGAGCACAACTTACATGAGCGTTTATTTCCAAACGTCGGCAAAGTTTTTGCATGTTTAAAATTTTCAACGAATACAACGTTCTTCAGCGTTTACCAGCGATCGTCAACTTTTCAAAACGTTTAGTAACTTTTACTAGCGGAGCTGAACGTTTGCTCAAACGTCGGTAAACGTCGGTCAAAACGCCAGAGTGTGAACCCAGCTTAAGTAAATGTCTCTCCGGTCATTGTCCGCACCATATACATACTCATTTATTATAATCTTGTGTTAAGTCTAGTGTGAAGGTTTGTATATACATGTACATTTTTATACGTTTAGATAACAAATACATAAACTTAATCACACTCCTAACGCAACACGTATATTTTTCATTTTTTTCTCGACTATTAATCAATGGATATAGCTAAAATTTTGAATGTGAATGAAATAATATCCTTTGAATGCCTCCTGCAGTAGAATTTAAATGCCAATTGGTTCAGTGAAAGATACAAAGAAAACCAAATAATGAGCATCATGCACTCACGGTTAAACGAGGTCAAAAAAATGACGCCATGTAAAAATATTGCAGGATGGAGCTCCGTCTCATATAGGACATGCAACACAACCATTTTTGCATAATCACAACATACAACAGTTGCCGCTATCATCAAAGTCTTCGAATTGCACGATTATTTAGAATATGTGGCGACGAGTTGTGCAGGCGACAAATGAGACGTCCACCAACCCTCACCAACTACAGATACAGTTCTTTTTTTCGAGAAGGAGGGGGGGGCATTCCTCAGGTATTGATAATAAGTATGTACGTGCTCTCGATGGGGGCAGATGTATAAACATATCATAAAATACATGAAAGGACAAGATGCTAATCTAATAAACAAGAAACATAATGTTATTATTTTATTATTTCATTTTTATTAACTGTTTTAACTTTAATAAAATCTGCACCCGTCTTGGTAATATTTTCATGGTGACTTTCTGTGACTTTTTACAGTGCTGTCCATTATTTGAAATTATTTTCATTTTTTACAATCTTGATTTTGATAAAGCGATCATAGAAATATCTGTTAAATATGTACATGTATCTATTACTATGCCAACTGTTAATCAAATCGCATTATAAATAGTTGAGAAATAATAGAATATATAGGTGTTGCGTTGGGAGTGTGATTAAGTGTATGATACGATGTACTGAAAAAGGTAGCAAGTATTTCACGGTATCATTACGTTTACCTGTATGGCGATGGACATATTAAGTAGTTATTATATGTTAAAAAGCCTGCTATGACCAAAATGTATACTTACTAACTAGAATATAATGATTTTTTTTCTCAATCCGTGTGAATAGGTTGCTTGATATCGTACACAAAGTGTCTTATTCTTAGTTTATAATACACTGTGGACTTACCACGTGACAAAATGCTGTGTTGGTGAGCTCAAAAAGGGTGAAAATCGCTCGACTCAGGTAGCATTTTTCCTTTTTATTTTCTTATCACTGGATGAATTTTCATGAAACAAATACGAGAGCCGTCTCCTTAGCGAGATACACATTGTGTAGTTTCAACCATGTACCAAAATTCCTTTATTTTGGCAGAAAGTGCAAAAATGTTACCTGAGTCGAGCGATTTGCACCCTTTTTGAGCTCACCAACACAGCATTTTGTCACGTGGTATGACCACAGTGTAATAGGTTGATATGGCGCATCTTGGCTTCAAAAAGGAATCCTCATGTATACCACATAATAGTTCCGTCATCATCAAAGGGGGTGGGGGCTTTACCCGCAGTCCAAATCATTCAGTGGCATGTTACTAAATTCGGTCATTGTATCTTCTCGAAAAGTTTCGAAAAGTTTATTTACATATAAGTGCAAGTCCCGAAGTGCACTTCATAGACACTTCTCGACCACCGACACCGTTGCCTAACTGTAAACTACCACTCTAACAAGCTTCTTTTCATTACATATTGATAAATTATGAAAATAATCCAACCCCAACATTTCGGTAGTTTTGTGTGAATATAATGTTTTACCGCGAATTAGGCTGAGGGTTAGATAAGTTTCCCGGTGATATGTTCTGTTATACAATCAAGTGGGCTTACATTTGTTTACAAGCAACAGTTCAAACCATATTTAACTGTTTTTGTATTTGTTAACTTGAACGTATACAAATTTAACATTTATATATAGATCTAATATTTATGAGCTTTACATCTAAATAAACAAACGCCTATTACACTTTCTCTGGTTTACTTTGATGTTATGCTTCTATTTTTTCTTAATAGTATTATGTATGCAAACCATGTGTTCTGTTGTAAAAAATTCATGCAATAAAATATGATTAAACTAAAAGCCTATCACATTAAAAAAGAAGAAAAAAATCCTACAGGGAAATACCACGTACCATACAGAAACAGACAAAAGCACGATCGACGCAAAAAGTGACGCAAAAAAATGAAAATTCGCAGAAAATAGTCTACAAGCACATGCTACAATGCTCAACATAAAACTGAACAAAAGAAATGAAACTGAAAGATAAAAAGCAGTGTAGCAATACCACGTGGTTTTTGGCTACAGTTCCAAGTAGAAATTTATAAACATTCGATCACACATATAGTCATAAGTATGTTATTTCTGTATCGATTTCTATGAAATATACGCCACGCTAAGGGGAAAACTATGTGCTTTCAATGAAATATAAAATCTTATTCAGCAGCTTTACCAATTTTTCCATTACCCTGTGAAACATACACGTTCCATGGTTTCACAGGGTAATGGACAAAACGGCACAGCCGCTGAAAAAGATTTTATATTTCGTAAAAAGCACATAGTTTTCCGCTTAGCGTGGCGTATATTTCATAGAAATCGATGAAGAAAAAAAACTTATGACTATTTTATTTTCCAATTGTTACAAATTTATTCTTGTAACTGTAGCAAAAAGTCACGTGGTATTGCTACACTGAAAAGGCTTATATTGATCAACCTACAATGTATGTCTATTGGTTCTAGTGGTGACAGCTTTAAAATCATAGATTTAGTGACTTATGGTTTAAAATCGGTATTTTTACACCATTTTGTATATTCAGAGCTAGCAACAATGTCACTTAATCACGAAATATTTAAAAAGAAAACACCAAATACTGAAATAGTAAATATATACAGTATTATTCTAACATTGTCGTTATTTTGATACCCAAACGACGTTCCATACTTTACCGGAAGTCGCTTACTATGAGTCATCTACTCGCTGGTGCCCGTCTCTCGTGCGTAGGCAAAATAAATGCAAAATGGCGACCCAGTGGTGTGTTTGAGTAATTTCTGTAAAATATTTTTGCTATTTTGTCTTCCATTGAATTGTTGGTGATTTTTTTGGACCTTATCTGTGTTAAATACCGTGCATTAGTTAAATCTGGTGCGAAATTTGGATGCTAACCCGCAAAAATGACGACGGATAAAGTTCAGGTTGCCGTCCGTGTACGGCCTGTCAATCGCCGTGGTACGTAATAATAGTCAATATAAATAAAACGTTATTTTTCGTAAAACTTGACGGTGTCAACTTTGTGTTATTAGTTAATAATTTTAAATTAAAATTTTGGATTAATATCTGTAAAAATTTTACATGAGAACGATTCGATAATCAATATAAAATGTCATGATTATCCACTATTTTTTTATTTGAATAAATCGAATGTCAACAGGTGGGTGGGGTACAAGCAATTAAAATATTTGTACACACTGTGACAGCTTTCTGCAAACAGTTCCATGTCACTATTTATTTATTCAATATTTATAATTTATGCAACAGGACTTGAATGGTGAATGAGTACATTCATTATCTTCCCTTATAAATAGTGCAGGAACAGTCCCAGAGGAACTAATTGAAAGTGAAAGTTCAACTCCACCAGCCTATGTACATGTAATATGTACACATAGATCTATGATCTACATGTAGATTCAAGGTCTTTGACTCAGTATAAATGAAATACCATTTAGTTACGGTATCCAGAAGTAATCTGTATTCAATTGCCATGTTTAGTATGTGTAGTTTTAAAAACCAATTAAATTTATTGACAAGTTAATTGAATTCTAATTGGGAGTTTTTGCATGTCTTAGTTTCGTGCATGAAGTTTGTAGCACTCAAGCAAAGATTATGGTATTGACTTTTGGACTGACGGAGGTTTAAATCTGACATGGCTTGATAGGGATCAGGTAATGAGTTGACAGTGTGACAGGTATCTGGATCAGGTGCATTTTGACAGGTACCCTAACTAGGTACATTTTGTTAGGTACACTGTCGGGCACGTTTTAACAGGTACCCCAGTCAGGTATGTTTCATCAGGTATCTAGGGTACGGTATGTTTAGACTGGTACCCCGCTAGGTACGTTTTGAACGGTTCCCCAGTCAGGATTTGACAGCTAGTTACTCTGGGTTTGATATATTCTGACAGGTTCCCTGGTCAGGTATATTTTGACCAGTACCCTAATCCGGTACAGTTTGACAGGTACCCACGGTTAGACCTGTACGATTTCGCAGGTACCTGGTCAGGTATATTTTGGCTGGTACCCAGTCCCTGGGTCAGGTACGTTTGACAGGACATTTTGACAGGTACCTCGGTCAGGTACATTTTGACAGGTACCCTGCTCAGTTACGCCTTGACAGGTACATTTTGACAGGTATATACTCTGGTCAGGTACATTATGACAGGTACCCCAGTCAGGAAGGTTTTGACAGGTACCCCAGTCAGGTACATTATGACAGGTACCCTGCTCAGGTATGTTTTGACAGCCACAGGTACCCCAGTCAGAAAGGTTTTGGTTAGGTACCCAGTCAGGTATATTTCTTTGGGTAACTAGGTTAAGGTATGTTTTGACAATGACAGGCACTTTGTCAGGAATGTATTGATTTGTCCCCGGGTCGGGTCCATTTTGATAGGTTCCCTGGGTCAGGTGTGTATTGGCAGGTATTCTGGTCATGTACTTCTTGATAGGTACTTAGGGTCAGTTACCACTTTGACAGGAAAAGAATGTACTTCATTCCTTACTTGTGGTTATGGGAGAAATTCATAAGAAAAGTCTTGAAACTTAAATTTTCAGTCTGTATTTAGTTATAAGTAAAATTATTGAATGTTCCTCTACGTTTAACTGCAAGAATACAGGATTTTTTGTCAGTCTGAATCAATATTGTTCACCTTTCGGACTGACAGTTTTCCTATAGTCTGGTATATTGTATGTTTATTTCAGAGTTTGAACTCGGGACACGATGTGTCGTCGACATGGACAGAAACCAGACTGTTCTCTACCATCCACAAGACAGGTAGTCTTTCTTCTTTTTTTGACGGCAGATATACCATATATACTCGCCCATAAGTCAGGTTAAATCAAGTTATGTTAAAGTCCAAAAATTCAACCAGACTTCAATCAATGTAGAACAATCTAATATAAGAGTGCAAGTTATGACCTATTGTGTCGATATCAAAGCATGGGTCATGTTGAAAAAGTGACTTTTTAAATTTTTCTAGACACCTTCAGAGCTACAGATAAGCTGCGTATTGGGGTAATTACCCAATTAATTTTCTTAAAAACCCAATAGATTTTGAGAGGAAGGAGTAAGAAAAAGCAAATAGAAAATGATGTTATAGTGAAAAATAGTACATAAAAGATCAATTACCCAATTAGTTTTATTAAATACCCAATTAAAATTTGTCAAAACCCAAATAAAATTGAAATTTGGGGGTAAAATACCCAGTTGCCTAAAACCTTATCTGTTGCTCTGCACCTTTTACCTGACTTATGGGCGAAAATATGGTACTTTTATTTTATCACACAATTACCGTGATTTCCATGTGAGAACGACTGACTTAACAATGTTGTCCAACATGTGATAACAAATGCGTGACCTCTCCATCTTTTTTGCATGAAAATAACAGAAAACATAACGTCACTGGCTTAAATTCGTTATTTGGACGTTATTATGGTCTGGTAACTATAATAATGTGATAAAAAGGATCCGTCTTTGGAGATCAATATTTCTTAAACTCATCAAAGACTCGCCTAATAACCTGTGTTTTCTAGACTTGTATAAGAAATGTTGATCTCCGAAGACAACTCATGAGGGATCCTATATATCCTTGTTATTTTGTATGTTACAATGTGTGAGTTGAGGGCATCCCACATATGAATAACGTTCAACATACCATTGTTACATTGTAGCGGGGGGTTAAATTTTCTTTGATTTCATTGTTGAACTCAACCATGAACTTGTATCATTCATGGCCCCCATCTCCCAAAGCATCATACTAACTATTAATATTGAACATTTGAGCTGAGATTTCAATTTGACTCAAATAGAAAACTCAGCTCAAATTAAAGGTTTGCTTAAATCGGAGTAAATTAGATACATGTATAGCACAGAGAATTTGACATGATCCTGACCTTTATGCATGAATATATTACAAGGTTCTTGCATTGAATATATAAATTTCCGCGAGCAAACCGTGCAATATCGGTTCTTTAGATTTGTGTTGTGTTACACCTTGAGCGTCTTCGAGATACTTTCCGCTTATAAAAACATTAAACCGGGATTATAAATATCGACAAGAAATCAGCTGTTAAATTATGCTAATTAAAGTTCGAGAGTCGTGTCAAATTCTCTGGACTATAGTTGGAAACAAAACCCAAGGTGGAAAGCTCTGCAATTTTTTAAGGAATTAAACAAAGACTTTCAATAACAACCCCTCTTTTGATATGCATATTTGTTTGCATAAGTCTGTAGTAATGTGTCCCATTGCAGACATCCCGAAAAATGGCAACAAGTGTTGGATAATTGGTCCAGTAAGGTCTTACAACCTGTCGGACCAAAAGCAAAACTGCCGGAACAAAAATATAATTTTGGAACTTTGACTAAGTGTGTTTTAACACACAAGTTTTTGTCCAATAAATTATACTCACCAGCTATGCTATTTCACCCATTTTTCATGGGAAGCATTTATTTTTGCCTGTTTCTTTATATTTTATGTTTTCGACTGCAGTTAGTCTGATCTTTTACGTGGTTGAGCATCATCAGAGATGTTAAACACCATTTTTGATAAGTGACTGTTGTTGTGAAAGGCTGGTCAGTCGGAACAATTCCATTTTGAAAATTGGCGGACCATATCAAAATATTCCGGACTTGTCTGTATGTCCGGCATGGTTCTGGATGGCTGCTTCTGTGGCCGATGTATCAAGCACTATACTGTACCAGATGCCACTGTTAATTATTTTGTGGGGCCCAGGCCCCTTTTTGTGGAGAGTATGTAATGTCAACTTGTAAAGAGAAATGTACCTGTACTAGTCCCAGTAGAAAATACCGGTAGGATTATCTTGGGCTCTGTAGTAGGGTCAAGGACAATGACCTTTTAAAGCTCCCCCTCTTTTTGTAGACTTCATGCTGCGTAATTCTATTAGTAATTTTACAGGAAAATAATATTATTGACCTGTTGATATTATTTAGTACACATTTTCGTGTCTTATAATTTATACCGGTAGTTATACTTTTATTCAAAATGATCTTTTAGTGTTATAAACATGTAAATGACCGGTCAGTTTGAAATGATGAGATAATCATAAACACTTGAAGTGAGAGGTTGTTGGGTCTGAATTGAAAATATTATCATCTAAGCAGAAATTTAACATATAAAATGGAGAAGAAAATTTCAAGTTTTATTTGTTGTGCGAAATGTTGCAAATTTCAGCCCCATTATAATGAAACTATAGTTCTATGGAAAAAGCAATTCAGTCAAACAGGAAATCAGTTCCATGGCCCTTGGACAAGTGATAGTTTCGATTACTTACACAAGGTTCATACATGCCTTGAAAAGTCCTTGAATTTGGTTTCAACCTTGAAAAGTACACGAAATTAGTGCTACATTGAAAAAATGCAAAAATGGTACTTGAATTTAACTGAACATCCTTGAATTCAGGCAATCAGCCTTGATTATCCATAAAAGCTTATTGATGTCAAGATGGCACATTTGATGTCTGAGTAAAAATGAAAATAAACACACTCTTATTCTCAAAAATTAAAGTACATAAATGTAAGAATGCGAATGTCACGAGCACTTTCATATATTACTAGAAATAGAGTATAAAGAGGCAGTGAATTATTGCATTTTTGTACAATTGAACCAAGGTGAATGTTTGGAAAAACGTCTTGAAAATGCATATTTCTACCTTGAAAAGTCCTTGAATTGTCTTTGAATTTTGGTGTGAGAATTTTGTATGAAACATGTTACGGGATCACCCTTTGTATATAAATTATGTCATGTTTTTATAATTTAATTTATGTCTCAACAAATTAAAAAAAAAAAATACGGAACATATGTTGTCAAGTTATTTCCAACTTGACCAATTTAAGAAATACAGATATGTTTCCAAACGTTTAGGAAGTTTTAATGGGGTGCATACAATAGAGCAGACGGGCTGGATTCTTGTATACATAAAGACACAGGCCTTGTAATGATACTGATCTGCATAGAGAACTGTTGGTCATAAAATCGTGAACATTGATTTCTCGCTGTCTGGGTTATGTATTGTTTTAACGTGATGCTCGTTCGCATCAAGTGATTTCTCCTATATTACATGTGCATTGTCTCTGTAGACTATTTAGTATTATTCCATGCTGCCGATTGATCGGTGTCGGACATCACAACTCTTTTTATCATTCTGTTGTAAAACGACCCGTCAAACCGTTCTTCCGTTAGTTTATACTAATTTATTTAAGGACGATTGTAAACAAGTTTTTCCAACTTATATTAATCACTCTTGACACCTCATTTCTGATGTTATCCATCGCCAAGAGAGTATGAGAGAAGAGAAGCCAGTTTCTCTTTTATGCTGAGCATCTACCAAGGGAATTTCTGGTACCATTTATATTTCATCTTTGGTATGACGCGGCCAGGGATCGAACCGGAGACCTCCCGCACTCGAAGCTAACGCTCAACCACTAGGCTATCGTTGAGTGGCAGCCGTGGTCCAGGAGTAAGTGACTGTGCAGGTGACCAGCAGTTCTGGGTTCAGGTGGTAAAAGTACTAGATTTGTAACCCAGCGCTTCTGGTTTGATTCCCAGTAGCAGCAGGTCGTACATACGTAACCCAGCTGATTGCTTCTAACATGTCTAACAGTAACTTTTCACCACATACCATACTAGATGCTGATATTTCCAAATTTTCTAAAAGTTCGGATTTCCAGGTATTTAGCAAGCTGTGTTTCGACTGTGTATGCTTATACCTACTCTGATGTTTGGGGTAGGTTTTGTTGAAATTATAAAGCATTGTTGAGAATTCCTTATCTGTGTGAAACATTGAAACATGCATGCTTACAATTCTGTGGAAACTGTTGAGTAACTTGACTGATCTAATCAGATAATTACATCAAATATTTAAGTTCTAGAAGTGTTGAAAGCCTGGCACTGATCTCCCGCAAAATGTGCGCTCTTGTACCTCCAGGCCACTGCTCCCCATTTCCATGTGTATCGGTACGGTACATTATTATCCTTAGCCCTTTAATCCATTGATTTCTTTATCCTTAGCCCTTTAATCCATTGATTTCTCTATTCATGCTCCTGTCCCAATTATACATTATTATTTATTTTCCATTTATGAGCTTTAATAAGGGGAGGCAATCCAATTATGGTAATAAACTTGTTAAAACATATAATCAAGGGAGATCACTCTTGAATCTGTCCCAAAAAGCTGCACCTTAGATGTATACATATAATTACAGGAATTTATATATAAATAAAATTGTTACAAAAAATAGCAGTATAAAATTATCAACCAAATGATTATGTCCCTGGGTACTGTTTTATCAAAGCACTTACGAAAATCTTAAAGTTACACTCAAATTTAAATTCTTTATAATTATATAACTACTGCAAATTGGTGACAGATATGGTTGGTAGGGGTTCAGTAACTGAATCATTATTAGTACTGCAGATCCCTTTTCCACACTTCAGAATTGTAAGCAAATAATAAATAATTTCAACTTGATCGTAAGTTTACGATTTCCGTAAGTGCTTTGATAAAACAGTACCCTGGAGATTTAGCACCATGTCTGACAAATCTTTGTGTGCAAACAAAAGGAGGTGTCTTTCTTAATAGCATGTCTGCATATATCTATATATAATGTCTCTGTGATCGATCTTTAACAATTCCTAGCTGAAGTTCGATCACATGTACTTATGATATTTGTGGAACGTAATTCTGAATATTCTATAATTGTACAATTTGATGTATTGTATAGCAGTATATACACATTTATCACTTCCATAAACGTCTTGAGAAGATTGAATTGCTTGCTGGAGATTACCATGGTTGCAGCAAATATGTGTATGATACATTTGTGGCATCATTAATGACGGTGCATATTTGACATTGATGATACAGGAAGGTTATGGAAGATTCTGATAGAAGTTCTATAGTTGAATCAATTCCTCACGGTGGTTATATATAGTTACCCCATGTATAGGAATTCTTCATATATAATTCACCCATATGTATACATTTGTACACTGTATGGCAGTATAATAGGATTTCCTGTACCATATTGTGGATATAGGCTTGTCTGCAAAAACATCTTCGAATCCACGTTTTCATGAAAACTTAGCAACAAATTTCATCATGGTCATCAATATCTTCCCTGCAGAAACAGGACTTCCTGTGTAATGTAAGAATGGCTTCTCTGTGCAAATAACTTCCATAAATTTATCATCATGGCTTCATGAAATCTACTGTAAATTACACCAAAAAGATTTTCTTTGTTAAATACTGGAGTCCATGGCATTGCCTATCATAACCGCTACCGATCGCTCGATAGTGCTATGCTAGGAAACGGACAAAGCGAAAAATTTATATGCTAGGAAACGGACGAAGCTCGTGGCTAGCAGACCATTACACAGCAAAGTGCTTATATATACTGAGGGCTACCGAAGCAGTCTGTTTCATAAGAAGGTGTTCGGTAGCGCTCGCCTTGCAAAGTGCTGAGAAACCGTATGCTATCGGCGTGCACTGCTCGCTTGTAGCATGTCATTGCATACATGTAGTAAAGGGCTTCAAAAAAAAGCTCCTGGAATGGCTTGTCTGTGAAAACAGCGTTGGATCCACCCTTTCTAAGAATTTAGAAAAAAATAATTATCTCCATGGTTTAATGAAATCTACCCAAAAGCGGTTTAATGAAATCTACCTAGAAGCACGAATGTGTTATTAGTGCTATTGTGGGAGTGGCTGGTCAGCGAAAACAACTGCTACACTTTTAAACAAGACTGCGTTCAATAAACGCTTATGCCCCCTGTGGAAGCCTTGTCTATAAATAAGTCCAAAATTAGGTCAAGGTGAAGGTCAAAATGGGGTTAGGTGATACAGGTGTGTGGAGAGTGTTCATATACAACATCCATGCAAGTATAAAAGCTTTGTAGCAAGCCATATTAATGCTAGAAGAAACGGTCAATTTGGGTTAACCAGGACGGACGAACGAACAGACGGACGGACGGACAGGTGCATCACTATATGCCTCCCGATCTATCGATACGGGGGCATAAAAACATAGAAAAAATGTATCGCCTTGTTTTCACGAAATCTACCCAAAAAACATCACCAAAGCTACACCAGGCCATTTTTGGTAGCAGTATTGATTGTGAACTTTGGCAAATGTAGAAGTTATCACAAAAACTAATATCGATCTTAGAATTGTCTTGATATTTTCTTTATTCCATTTGATACATTTCTCCTGCTATTTTCTCTGCTATATAAGTGTGTTCCCTGTTTACTTTGATATCCCCACTTGAGTTACAAGACTGGAGACTTCGGAGTGATGAGTGTTATCATTGTAAGTCCTCCTATGTCCCACGGTATTAACACAATAATCCAATTTAGCTTAAATTGTATGTGCCTCATTTCTTATTCTTTCTAGATATTGGATGGTGTTCGGTATATCATGTTGCCAGTGAATGTCAGTTTCAGGATGCTAATATGGTTATTGCATTGTTCTGAAGTTTGACCATATGGTTATTGCAATTTGTTCTACTGTTTATTTAGTCATGTGGTTATTGCATTATTCTGATGTTTGTCATATGGTTATTGCGTTGTTCTGAAGTTTGTTTATTAACCTGCGGCCTTGAGCCGCAGGTTATATTGGATTGCCAAAAGTAAAATGACCATGGAGGGGCACGTGACATGTTCTCGATGGTTTACGATTTCAAAAAAAATATCCAAAAAAAGAAGCATTTTGTAAGAATGTCGTGAACCAGACTAATTCCATTATTCCATGCGGACAACATCGGTCTTTATCGCATTACAATAGTTTATTTACCAAAGAAAGCAGAACTATTCCGAAATTTCACTTTGAATGCGAGACCACGAATCTAAACAGCAGGTGTCTGCAGCTGCATTAGATTCCCAGTCAGTAATAAATATAGTGGGCAATGGACTACATCCCGTAGAGAACACATCGCAAGATTAACAGAAGCATGGTATTGATACATGATAATTTTTTTTCTAATTCTTTTGAATTTGTTCATTCGTTCGGCACATACATTTAACACAACCAAATAATTGGAAGATAATCGGTATTGTCCGATTTTACATGTTTTGGAATTATTTTGACAGAAACATTAATTTAAACTTACACCGGAATAAATTCGAATTGCATCCAAACTGCAAAAACCACATCCTAAACAAAACAACTAAATTACAAGGCCGCAGGTAATCACCCGCAGGAAACTATTTGACTTGTATGGTTATTGCATTGTTCTGAAGTTTGTTTATATGGTTATTGCATTGTTCTCAAGTTTGGTAATATGGTCATTGCATTGTTCTGAAGTTTGGTCATAAGGTTATTGTATTGTTCTTAAGTTCTTATTGCATTGTTCTGAAGTTTGGTCATATGGTTATTGCATTGTTCTGGAGTTTGGTCATATGGTCATTGCATTGTTCTGAAGTTCGATAATATGGTTATTTCATTGTTCTGAAGTTCGATAATATGGTTATTTCATTGTTGTGAAGTTTGGTCATATGGTTATTGCATTGTTATGAAGTTTGGTCATGTGGTTATTGTCAGTAACATGGTTACTAGTATTGCGTTTTTGCATAATGGTGATTTTAAATTTGGTCATATGGTTATTTCTAACTCATTTCTTTTAGTCAGAATAGTTTAAGTTGTATCGAGTACATGTATTAAGTATTAAGTATAAACTGGTTTTCCTTTAAAAATACAGTAATGGTAAAAGGAGTAATAAAATAAGCATTATGGAGTTAAAATGCCTGAATAACATTGTATATTGATGCAGTTTGTTGATTATCTGTCTAACTATGGTTATTACATGCTTCCTTCAGTCATTTAAATTATCTACTTTCTGGAAAATATTATGGGACCCCACAATTACTGTACAATTTTCTTGGCAAGTTAAGTTACAAATTGAAACTTAAGAATGTTGGGTAGCTTCCAGGCAAGTGGAATTTTCTAATTGAAAATATTTAAACACACCTGCCGTATTGATAATGTATATATATAAATATATGAGTAATTTATAACCTGAATATTATACATTGTAAGTAAGACAGAAAATTATTTTATATACCATATATATATATACACATGCGTTCTTTTGAGCCTGTATGAAAGTATATCCTTCCGAAGGTACATCATTTTCAGCCAGTATAATAAAATATAGTTGTCTGCCTAAGGCACCACTCATTGCAATATGGGTATCGATTTGAACCTTAAAAATGAGTTGAGCTCTCTCAGAGCTCAGAAAGCAACATACTGATTCTCTAGTCCCTAGCTTGTGTCCGACATTGAGCTCACATGTCTGGCCCACATTCATGTATGGCTTCCTGTGTGATGGGGTTATTTTATCTGGGCCAAGATCTCGTTGAACATTTCTTAGCTGCTATACATCAATGTGCATGTACCCTGACAATTATAAGTGTTATAATTATTTATTAATTACCAGTAGATGGGAAGGTATCTTACTATAACTTACTATAATACTGACTGCATGTACATGTATAATGTGCTATGTTCAATAAATCAGTTATAATATATCCTTGATATTGAGTGGTATCAGGTGATGTACTGCCATGTTACCTCTGATCATACACCTTTGATCATCCTTAACTTTTTAATGTGGAAGCTCCTAAGATTTCTCCAGTTTTCTTGTCCAATACCCAACTAAGGTCCGAAATATGGCTGCTTGTGAACACTGTGCACATCTAGCATGTCTGTGAACACTGTGCACATCTAGCATGTCTGTGAACACTGTGCACATCTAGCATGTCTGTGAACACTGTGCACATCTAGCATGTCTGTGAACACTGTGCACATCTAGCATGCCTGTGAACACTGTGCACATCTAGCATGTCTGTGAACACTGTGCACATCTAGCATGTCTGTGAACACTGTGTACATCTAGCATGTCTGTGAACACTGTGCACATCTAGCATGTCTGTGAACACTGTGCACATCTAGCATGCCTGTGAACACTGTGCACATCTAGCATGCCTGTGAACACTATGCATGTCTAACATGTCTGTGAACACTGTGTACATCTAACATGTCTGTGAACACTGTGCACATCCAGCATGTCTGTGAACACTGTGCACATCTAGCATGTCTGTGAACACTATGCACATCTAACATGTCTGTGAACACTGTGCACATCTAACATGTCTGTGAACACTGCACATCTAACATGTCTGTGAACACTGCATATCTAACATGTCTGTGAACACTGTGCACGTCTAACATGTCTGTGAACACTGTGCACATCCATCATGTCTGTGAACACTGTGTACATCTAGCATGTCTGTGAACACTGTGCACATCCATCATGTCTGTGAACACTGTGCACATCTAACATGTATGTGAACACTGTGCACGTCTAACATGTCTGTGAACACTGTGCACATCTAACATGTCTGTGAACACTGTGCACATCCATCATGTCTGTGAACACTGTGCACATCTAACATGTATGTGAACACTGTGTACATCTAACATGCCTGTGAACACTGTGCACATCCATCATGTCTGTGAACACTGTGTACATCTAACATGTCTGTGAACACTGTGTACATCTAACATGTCTGTGAACACTGTGTACATCTAGCATGCCTGTGAACACTGTGCACATCCATCATGTCTGTGAACACTGTGCACATCTAACATGTATGTGAACACTGTGCACATCTAGCATGCCTGTGAACACTGTGCACATCCATCATGTCTGTGAACACTGTGCACATCTAACATGTATGTGAACACTGTGTACATCTAACATGTCTGTGAACACTGTGCACATCTAGCATGTCTGTGAACACTGTGCACATCTAGCATGTCTGTGAACACTGTGCACATCTAGCATGTCTGTGAACACTGTGCACATCTAGCATGTCTGTGAACACTGTGCACATCTAGCATGTCTGTGAACACTGTGTACATCTAGCATGTCTGTGAACACTATGCACATCCATCATGTCTGTGAACACTGTGCACATCTAGCATGTCTGTGAACACTGTGCACATCTAGCATGTCTGTGAACACTGTGCACATCTAGCATGTCTGTGAACACTGTGCACATCCAGCATGTCTGTGAACACTGTGCACATCTAGCATGTCTGTGAACACTATGCACATCCATCATATGTCTGTGAACACTGCACATCTAACATGTCTGTGAACACTGTGCACATCTAGCATGTCTGTGAACACTGTGCACATCTAGCATGTCTGTGAACACTGTGCATATCTAGCATGTCTGTGAACACTGTGCACATCCAGCATGTCTGTGAACACTGTGCACATCTAGCATGTCTGTGAACACTGTGCACATCTAGCATGTCTGTGAACACTATGCACATCCATCATATGTCTGTGAACACTGCACATCTAACATGTCTGTGAACACTGTGCACATCTAGCATGTCTGTGAACACTGTGCACATCTAGCATGTCTGTGAACACTGTGCACATCCAGCATGTCTGTGAACACTGTGCACATCTAGCATGTCTGTGAACACTGCACATCTAACATGTCTGTGAACACTGTGCACATCTAGCATGTCTGCGAACACTGCACATCTAACATGTCTGTGAACACTATGCACATCCAGCATGTCTGTGAACACTGTGCACATCTAGCATGTCTGTGAACACTGGGCACATCTAACATGTCTGTGAACACTGTGCACATCCAGCATGTCTGTGAACACTGTGCACATCTAACATGTCTGTGAACACTGTGCACATCTAACATGTCTGTGAACACTGTGCACATCTAACAACTGTCTGTGATTGCTTACATCGTTTAAGTCTTGTCAGTCAGTTTTTATCCCTTGCTTGATGTAACTGCCTTAGGTATGGATCTATATTTGAAGTTAACTGTCGGCACGTCTGGTTTACTGTAAGGAAATTGATTTTACGTCACGTTTCCAACTTTGTTCATTAAATGTAAAACCATTCGTTTAGACCCAACAACTTGTCTTGTGCATGTTGCAGATTGCATTTTTAGAAAGAATATGATATTGTTGAAAATTGAGCCGTTTTGTTGCTGTAACCTGTTTAGCTTGTTATTATGTATTGTTCAAACAGAACAATGGAAGCACTGAATTATCATGAAAGCTTGTCTTCCGTTGAAAGATGTCTATTTTCAGTCAGGGTACAAAGTGGTTTAGGAATGATCCAGGTTTCTTGAGGATTATTGAATGTTGATCAATTGTTGTTTGTATGCAAGGTGCTCATGATTATTGATGTACATGCAGTTTGTTTGTAGTCCCTTTATAGGTCAGAATTGTTTGTCACATCAAAGTACAGTCCCTTTGGAGGTCACAATTGTTTGGCGCAAAAAGTATTCCCTTAAGAGATCATAATTATTTGGCACAATCTTGATGAAACTTACTTGATAGAATGTCTCAACAAGAATTTGTAATGCTTGATACTCAGGGATATGGTACTGAAAAATTGCTGTTTCGTGCACCCACAGAAAAGTTGCCCGAAGTTTCTTGCATGTCAGGCTCCCTTGAAAAAATTAATGTTTCTGGAATACAGGCTGCCACTGACAATTTCATGGCTGTTAGGCCAAACTTAAAATATTCTTGGTTTCCCCATCCCGACCCTAGCAGATTTAGAATGGGTAGGTAGGTAGGGTAAATATTTTTTTTTGGAATTGTTTCAGTATGATAGTTAATGGTCTAGACATACAAATAATGAAATTTAGAATTAACTCTTCAGTTGAAAACCAACTAAACTTTAATGGTAAGAAAGAAGCCAGCAAACAAAAAAATAAAATTTTCACTTCCAATTTTTAATAAAAAAAATATTATTTCAATTTGGGCAATAAAATATTTTGGGTAGGGCCTTTTTTAATCGGGTAGGTAGGGGATGGGGAAACAAACAATATTTTATTTTAGGCCTTATTGTTGTATATATAGGCTCTGACTGAAAAACGGCTGTTTCTGGCATACAACCTGCCTCTGAAAAACTGCTCTTTCTGGGATAATAGTGTCTGCATGGCTTTCTCTGAAAATATCGTTCTTTCTGGCACAAAGGCTGCTTACTAAAAAGAGGTATATTTTGGTTAACATGTACCAGTTATAGTTTGTCTCAATTATTGACAGAGATAATGTAACGTCATTCTGTGCACAATTTGTTTTCAAGACTAGTTCTTGAATATGTAGCAAGGTCGAGATATGTTGTTTGATTGATTAGTGTTACTATATATAGAATTTCTTGTTTTGACATAATCTCTGTCACATTGTGAACTTGCAGCATTTTGACTTGTTGCTTGACACTACTATAGTCAGTTAAGAATAAGATGTGTTCACTGAATCTTCGGTCAGGCTGCCGAGGTCCAACATGGACCAGTGGTTTATTCGTAAAGGATTTGTAACCTGGGCTATCCGGGTTTGATTACTGGTCGCAGCTGGTTATGGTCCCTTCAGTGATTTTTCTTGAACAAAATTGAACAGCCTGTGCCTTTTAAATTGGGAAATTTTAGCGGGCCAATTCGCGAAATTGGGAATTATTAAATAAGATTGTTTTGGTTTAAAGTGTTCATATTTTGCTATTTTCTACTGATAATACTCTAGTCACATGTTGCTTTGAAACCAGTGAGCATAAAAGGGGGGAAAATGCATACTTTTTGGGAAAAAATTATGATTTTTTGGGAAAAATGGAGGTTATTTTGCTAGGGGAAGGTGCCTGTATTCGGCCCTAAAAATAGCCAAAAAAATCACTGCCCTTCCATGAAAAGTTCATGACATCCATCTCAACTTTGTGGGTGGGGAAGTTGCTGGTTCCTGGTGGGGTTAAGGTACTGGTTTGAATGTAGTCTAGGAGAACTTGTTTAGGGTCAAATTGGTAATGATCAAAATTATCAAAAGATCCTTTGAAATTCTGCAAGAGCTAGCTGAATAAAACCCTTAAAATCATAACATTCTATTACCTAGAATTTTTTTTTTTAAATGCTGAGCATAGCCTTATTTGCCAGTCAGCTTTACGCTGAAATATGGCAGGCATATATATGTGTGCCTCCACCTGATTTTGAACCCGGGTCGCCAGATTAGACGGCAAGCGCGCTAACCATTGAGCTACGGTGGCTACACTACCTAGAAAATATTGACCTTAAATTAGATAATTAAAGAGTCTACTAAATTATACCCTATTAAATATTAAAGCTATTGTGCATAGCCGAAAGGTTGGTTAATAAAGAAGATAAACACATCTGTTAGTAATCTAAGTATTCTTCCACATACATCTTAAACGTTTTCATTTAAAGAAAAGGAAGATCAGTTTCAATTTGGAATTAAAGGTCATTTAATAAGACACTTATTGCATGAGCTTAGATGACTTTTAAATGCCAAAAGGTTTAAAAATGATCAAAAATGTTTTATGGAAGACATTTAATTTTAATAATGTTGATGGAGTTTGGTATATTGTAATTGAATTTGAACACTGGATGATGTAGAATATTAAATTTACTATGAGTTCCTGCAGTAATTTTCCCTGGAAAATGTTAAAGTTGTACATTTAGATATGGAGTCATTTTCCCATGAATTGAAAGAATGTACAATTGGATATGGAAATAAAGAGTGTTGTCTATGTGTAATACAAGTTCCCTGAGGAATACAACCATTACTATACTGTGGTATGATATAATAGAAGAAGATATTGATGTCATGACATTTACTTAGTCTTAGCTTAAACTACATGTAGCTGCTGCCAATAGGAGTTGGTATAGTCCAGTTAGGATATTGTGACAGTGACGTTGCAGTTTATGTGTACGCAAAAAATCACATCCACTGTCTAAACAGGTAGAGATTAGTATGAGTTGAGTATGTTAGTTTAGCATTGAAATTATAGTTGTTTGTACAGTATAAGCCTTTATAATTGGTTTTACACCGTTATAGTGGACTCGACCGCTGAGTCACTGGATTTTTATCCTGACTGGACTATAGTGTACGTATGCCTTTTGTGCTGAACTTGATATAAATATGATATCGAATTGATGTTACTCTTGATATAAGTTAACTTTTAATTGACCATGACCAAATCAAGTCCAGCACATTTTCCTTTAAAAATGATACTGAGATGGCTTTGATATAACCACAGATTGTGTCGTGATCAAAACAGGGACATCTCTCTACAAACATGATTTGACCATTGTATGGATGATATTTTTCCAGTGACAATGATATAACAATAAAAAGACCATGTCCAAAAGAGGTTAACTGCATGGTTCTTGATTGTCTCTGAAATGGACATGGTCAAATCCTGGTTAACAGCATGGTCATTTCATAGTTGCCAATTTCTTCATGGTAAATGATGGACATTCTATTGCCGGCCATGGTTGAAACATGGTCATTGCTGATATGGCAATGGTCATTAAGACATGGTTGTGTACGTGTGCCTTTTGTGCTGAACTTTGCAATTTGTCTTGCACTTTTAGGCCAGAGTTTTTTAATTTTTTGTTACTCAGACATTTTTCAGAAAAAAGACCACAGGAGGAGGGAAAAAAATAAAAATAAAAACTCCCAAAATATAGCTTCCACGAGCTGGTGGTGGTAGAATAGTCAATGACGGTCCGATTGAAAGCAATCAACACGACAACAACAGTGTTAGTTTTCAAGAAAACAGCCAATTTATCTTAAGACTAGGACACTGTAGTGAAACACTAATATAATACAACTTATTATTAACAAATTAATGAAATAATAATACAAGGCTGGTCCATTTATCATAAAAACATTATATGCAATTTTGTTTTTTTCCAGTTTTTCAAAAAATTTTTTTTTTGAAAATGCCAAAAATTTGGACAGGAGGGTCCGAGTAACGAAAATAAAAGAACTCTGGCCTTAGAATGTATTTTGTTTAGCCTCTCATAGCGTTCATACATCCAAAGCTGTGTTTAGTAATTACCTGTGAACAAAGACCACCTATCTTCAAAGACCAGTCTATCAATTTTTATTTCTTATTAGACTATTTTCAATGATATTTAACCTGTTAAGAGAGACCACTTATCAAGAATCTGATATTGTAGGCTGTTTAGAAGGAGTTGATTAAACCATTAACCCAGAGTACCTCTTAATTTAAAGTCTGGTCATCAAGTCTAACCTCCTTTATTAGTCCCCTACCGGTTTTTGCCGTCCGTCCACCAAAAAATCTGGATCCTGACATAACTCAAACAGTTTTCAAGCTAGGTTTATGAAACTTGGTGTGTGGATAGGGGGCAATAAGGGGATAATGCATGTCCAAAAATATTTTGATTCCAACGAAAAGTGTTATGCAACAGAAACATTGAAAATGGCTTAAAACATGTAGGGGACTTCTGTATTGCTTGCAATTCTTAATGACTTGTTCAACTAGAACCATACATTATTGATGAGGGTTGAAAAAAAAGAAACAACTATAAAAAAAACGAAAAAACAAGGCCAGATTATAGAACAGAGCATTCAGAATGAAAACTTATGTTTGTATAAAAAAGGGCCCAAGGAAAACTGTAAGGCCATGGTAAGGCCGAGAACCACATATATGATCGACAAATAAATATTGATACAAATTTTGCTGTCGGCCAATACCAGTTATTCCAGTCACATCCCGTATACAGACTTCCCATGGGGACTAGATTCTAATTAAGTTATTTTTTAGAATATTGGAAACTTAATCAATAAATTTGTCTGATTTGAGACTCTTAGATATTTTAGCTGTGGTGATTTTATACCAAGAGTACTGTCTGGTATATGCAGTAAATAAGATAATGGCCCGGGAGTCATCCAGTTCACTCCTTTATAAACGTTTGGATAATGGGCTGGGAGTCATCCGGTTCACTCGTTTATAAACGTTGGTATGCCAGTGATATACGTACACTGCTACAAAAAGATGAGTACAAGTCTGTCAGGCGGGGCTCTGGCGTGATCATCATTTTAATGTACAGCAGTTTCTGGTGTCAACTTTGACATATAGGCACCATGGCCAAGTTGTTAGGACGTTTGCCTTGGAAGCGGGATATTGAAGGTTTAATGAATCCTGGCAGAAGTTGGGTTAGGACTTCTTACGCGGTCGGTTGGTCACAGAGCTGCCAGTTTAAAGAAGGTTGACGGGAGCCCAACAATAAGAGAAGGTATTCTGGAGGTAATGTGCACAAAGAATAGGTACTGTGTCTCATAAGCCAAAACTGGCTTGATGAATTTTGATTCTTTTGATGAATATTGCCAGATCAAGGGTCTGACTTTACTTTAATACAATAAAACAGTATCCTAAAAGAACTTGTTATACATTAGCGTAATGTTCTATTCTATGGTTGAAATTAACGATATTACAGCTCCCGTAAGTGCTTTGATAAAACAGTACCCTGCAGAGAACTTGTTGCACAAGCGTAATGTTCTATTCTATGGTTGAAATTAACGACATTACAGCTCCCGTAAGTGCTTTGATAAAACAGTACCCCGCAGAGAACTTGTTGCACAAGTCTAATGTTCTATTCTATGGTTGATATTTACGATATTACAGCTCCCGTAAGTGCTTTGATAAAACAGTACCCCGCAGAGAACTTGTTGCACAAGTCTAAAAAAAAAAAACGATATTACAGCTCCAGTAAGTGCTTTGATAAAACAGTACCCTGCAGAGAACTTGTTGCACAAGTCTAATGCCCTATTCCGTGATTAATATTAACAACATTATGGGTACGGCTTCCATAATTAAAATGCTTTGATAAAACAGTACCCTGCAGAGAACTTGTTGCACAAGCCTAATTTTCTATTCAGCGATTAATAATAACAACATTACAGCCAATAACAATGGGATATGCCAAGCCTTTGTTTATATGTCATCTATAGACGAGAACACATTATCATTATTGTCGACCAGAAATGAATTCGCTACCATTATCTTTGTGCATAACAATGACAAAATCTGCCTGGCTTAATCTCTTATTTGGTTTGAATGAGAAATTGTTGTTGTTGTAGTTTGTCCATATTGTCAATTTATGTGTCTGCTGCAGGGGAAAATATCGGTCTTCTTGATGGAAATCAACGGTCAGAACTCCGAATGACAGGAAATAAGGTTGTATCAACACGATTGTTCGGCAAACATATCATTTCCTTCCATCGTATATCTCGTAAAGTAACGTCTCTCCCGTAAAGTAACGTCCATCTCGTAAAGTAACATGTGGCAGTCATAATACAGTCCATATAATGCTTTGATTTTAATAGAAAATGATGGTTTGACATCTGAACGTCAAAACTACACACCGTACTTAGTCTCGAGTATTAAGATTGTGACAGTTTAACAGTCCACATAATGCTTGATTTTTAATGGAAAACTGAATGTCAAAGACGGCTAGCATGCGCAAACATCACTACATACAAGTCTTAGATAGGAAAATAAATTTTTGAAATACCGGTTGTGTTGTCCTGTGTTCCACTACACTCCTCCCTTCTGTACTAGTCTTAGATAAGAAAAATGGTATAATTTGTGTGTATCATATAATGGCGTTATAGATTCTCCGTTTACTGTATTTGTATTGACTGTCTATAGGATGCTGACATAAAAATGTATATCTATTGCATGCTGTCTGTCTGGTATAGTGCGGCTTGTAACATTTAACTGGAACTCATGAATATTCCACGCTTCTCTGTGGTCCTCTCATGTTTGTTATTTTAGGAAATCCTAACATTACAGGGCTTTTTTTTCCTGGAAAAAATTCTATAAGAATTCTATAAAATCATTCACTTTTTCCCAAAAATGAAGTCATTCCCCAAAATACCAATATTTTTTTCCCCTTATCAAAGGTACGGCCCAAGTTCCCCTAGTTTCGTAACAAAGCCCTTCAGTAGTTCTTATTATCGTTTACTCCCACATACTTATTTATTGTATTCAATTAATCTTTATTGTATGATAATGAAAAACCCTGAAAAGTAATTAGTCCAGTTTAACAGTGCCATTGTCTGACCACATATAAATGAGTCTCAGAGCTTAGACTAGTTCATGTATGATGAGCCTCAGTTTAATGTAGTGTACTAAATAGAGGATATTACATGAGTGTCTTTCCATATTGAATTTATTAAACAAGTTGAATAAAATAATAAAATGCGAGTTTAATAAATTCAATGTGGAAAGTCACAAATGTAATGTTCTTTTTATCATATGTTAGCCTTTTCTGGCCAAAACATAAAATAGCTACGTATTTTTCACTAAAATAAACGCGCAACTTTGACGACGTCGCCTATCCTTTGAATGACGTCGCGTGATAGCTTTATTACACTAGTGTATTATCAAAAAAAAATAACGGCTTTATTACGCTACCGCGACGTCAAACATGTGATAATACATTATACCAGTCATTTTGTGATGTTATCAGTCATGAATTGAGTTCAATTTAATACATTATCGCTAAATATTTTGTGATATTTAAATTAGAGTCATGACTTGAGTTCAGTTTTCTGCATGAAAATCTGGGAAACATTTGTTTATGTCAATTTAAGATGTCACAGTTGGCATGGAGATAGGGTAGAATTATCATGGGTTTCTTGGAGTAAAGGGTTAATGAATTCTTGAGTTGATCGTAGAATCATCATGGGTGTCTTGGAGTAAAGGGTTAATGAATTCTTGAGTTGATCGTAGAATCATCATGGGTGTCTTGGAGTAAAGGGTTAATGAATTCTTGAGTTGATCGTAGCTTATCATCATGGGTGTCTTGGAGTAAAGGGTTAATAAATTCTTCAGTTGATCGATTAATATGTAAAACTGTTTATTTATTATTCTATCATAAAACAGCACCTTCAGCAACATCACAGTCAATGTTATATATATATAGTGCTAAAAACATTTCTCTGAGTTTAAAATCAATATGGTTTGTCATTTAATGTTTATGGGATGGTAACATGATGTTTAAGCAGTAGAATTGGTCTGGAAGTCTGCTCCGTTAAGGTATGAGGATGGTCACAATGTTTGTTTCAATGTCTTAAATTTCTGATTCTGAGGTATTTAGAGAATATTTAAAACATATATTGACAAGGATGGTCACAGTTTGTTTCTACATTTGTGTGTCTTGAATTTCTTGATTCTGAGGTAAAGAGGCTCACAGGGAAAACTGGGCATGTCCAACTGTGTTGACTCAGGCCTCAACAAATCCACTCGTCCGCTCGTAATTAAGACTTAAAGAGTAGAAAGTGACCACGGGCGAGTGAATCTTACGGCAACGCTCGTCCTGCAGGACGAGTGGAAATTCTGGCCGAATACAATTAGTTTCATCTCTTAATCGAACGTAGAACAGAAAATGAAATAATACGAGTGGAATTTCTGGCCGAAAGCAATCAGTTTCAAGTTGTTATCGAACGTAAAACAGAAAATTAAATAATTCGCACAAACCAGATGTTGACTGTTTGTTTAAAAGCCTTCAATCCGTCTAGTTCCGTACGATTGGATCGGCTAAAATCTTGCTACGGACATTCCAGTATGTATGTAGTACGGTTTATCGGAATTGCCGGAGCGAAAGCTTGTGAAACGACGAACTTTATACCCACCATAAAAATGCATTTTCTTCATTGACCTGCAGGACGAGTAGATATTGGAGCAGGACTAGTGGAAATTCTCAGCTATGCAGGACGAGTGCCTTCAAAAAAATTTGTTGAGCCCTGTGACTCTATAAATCAAGTCATTATGATATTATTATTATACCCCTCCCCCTGCAAACAAATTGTGAAGGGGGTATACAGAAATCACCATGTTGGTTGGTTGATTGGTTGGTCTGTTGGTCTGCTAGCCTGTTAGCAAAATTGTGTCCGCTCTGTAACTTTGTCGTTTCTTAATAGATTTTAAAATTGCTTGGTAAAAATGTTCACTACATCAAGACAGTGTGTCATGCACATTTTTTAGACCAAGGTCCCTAGCTCAAAGGTCAAGTGCGATAAATTAACATTATTCTTGTCAGGCAAATTTCTTATATCACGACTCCACCACCACGGAGACGGTGTTCAAAAAAAGAAATTAGAAATAATTACTCTAATCTGATATATTTGTAATCTTGTTTAAACAACTGTCGTATTATATATATATATATATATATGTTTTTACCACTTATTATGTTAACTTTGTTTGTTTGGCTATATGTACTTGTTGTATTTAATGCCAATAAACTATATGTTATGTTATGTTATGTTTATATCCTTGTGCAATCGGCTATGTAAGAACAGAACCCTCTTGAGATTCAAACTTTCGACATTCTGGTGGTAAGCAGAGTTCCTTTAAAACTACTTTGCCACGGTAACAGTGTTTATATCCTTAATCATTGCACTGTATGCTTGTTAAATAACACTGTCATTGCTAAATATAATATAGTTCTGGGGTTGTATTCAATATTGATCTTACTTGACTTAAGGATAAGGACAACCAATCAGATTACACCATATTGAATTATTGGTCAGTAACAGGCGATACGATTGGCTATCCTTATTCTCCAAATAAATAAGATCAATATTGAATACCACCCCTGGGGTGGTATTCAATATTGACCTTACTTGACTCAAGGATAAGGACAACCAATCAGATCACACCATATTAAACTCTTAATTGGTCAGTAACAGGCAATATGATGGGCTATCTATCTTATTCTCCATTTAAATAAGATCAATATTGAATACCTTCACTGATCATTTTAAGGTATTAGAGGATCATTTGTAGTGAGATTGAGCATGTTTTTTCAAAAGCATTTTATTCTTAAAATTGAAATGTGTTATTGGATACAGTAAGCATAGTATTACGATGCACTATATTTACCCTTGAAGTTAAACAAAAAATAAATATCAGTAAAATGAATTTATTGAAGCATGACAGCACTTTCATTGCAAATCTTGCTCGTTCACAAACACAGTCAACGTGACATTTAAAGTCAAAGTTTGTTGTTGGCGACATAGTCAATAGTATAAGGAAAAAACTCTTACAAAGAAATAATTATAAAACATATTTATGAACCGATATCATGCAAAACTTTAATGACCTTGCAAACCGAAAGTAGAAATATGGCAATGTTGTTTCTTGAATATCTTTTAAAGTATACAATTTTCCATCAAAAACTAAATAAGAGTTTGTTCCCTGGAGTTATAATGTAAGCATGATATGAGTTTTGGCTCGTGACATTTGCCAATTTATGTGTTTAGGAACGAGTACTGAAAGGCACATTCATTCTTTGAAACAAACTATTTTAAAATGATGGCCCTTTTTTAACGAGTTGTTGATGTTATATTACAGTGATAGTATACATACAATGCAAGTCTGTCTGCTTGAGCCCTTTTATTTTCTCAAAAAATCTGAATGATTGTTTACCATACCCCTCCCGCTTTTGTTCTCACCCCACCCCCTTAATCCATATTAGCCAAATTATGAGCTGTTTTGTGTAAACTTGTTTTTGTCAATTGTCAAGTTTGCTCTGTATACTTACAGTTATCAATCTACGCTGTTGTTTACTGAACTCAGACAGCTTCAAGTATTGCAAATATTAATATGTCATGCATAACTTGTTTTAGTGCAAGTTATACATTGAAATGATTGAATATATTATAGTTATGTGTACCGGTGTGTGGCGTAGGATAGTTAACGCATGACTTTACACTCACTCACATCCCATTATACCATCATGTGTCAAATTTTATATCTGAACATTTCTCGGGATTTAATGTAACTCACTTGTGATAATAAAAAAAACGATAATAAAAAATTAGATAATGCTTATTATTATATATATGTATTTATAATAAACACATCGATAATGTTACATATTCATTTGTGAGTTACACCCACCTGTTGCCTATTGAAGGAATAAACAATAAAAACTTGCCATTCACCTATTATAAGCTAGCTGGTGGGCATATTTGCATATGAATACCCATGAATACAATCATGATCTCTGTGATAGGTGTGTATTCAATTATGACAAACTTATGCACCTATGATTAAATTAATATTGTAGTCATATCAGGGATAGGCCGAGGTATGTATCGGCCCCATCATCCGGTAAACCAAAACTTGATACATCATTCGGTTTTTACGGTATAAATCCTCAATCATTCAATTAATCAGTCACTCACTCACAGCTCCATTGATGCACATGCCCAACATTGTTTCATTTTGATGTCATTCATTCTGACAGAAATTTGGTGAATTTCTCTCCTGGTGGCTAGCATTCTGTATGATAATCAAATTACAAACAGAAAAACAGAAAAAATTAATCCGGGAATTTCAAGCTTGAGGTACTTGATTTTACTAATTAATACCAGGGTTTAATTGCAACATAAGCCAATTACGTTGCCTTGGAGATCGTTCTGTTGTGTCAAACTTTTTTTTCAAGATTTGAAATTTATCTAAAGTCATGCATCAGCAACTGCTACATTATTGCCAGAGATTAGTTGAATCATGGTTAAAAAACCAAACTGCATGTCATGTTGTCATTGAATTGACAACGAAGAATCTTGGACACAAATATCTTGTATTGTTGCCATTGACAACTCTCCAAATTACCGACACCAGTCTGAGACAACTCTCCAAATCACCGCACCAGTCTGAATGTTGCCATTGACAACTCTCAGTATCACTGACACAAGTCTGCATATTGCCATTGACAACTCTCAGTATCACTGACACAAGTCTGCATGTTGCCATTGACAACTCTCAGTATCACTGACTCAAGTCTGCATGTTGCCATTGACAACTCTCAGAATCACTGACACAAGCCTGAATGTTGTCATTGACAACTCTCAGTATCACTGACACAAGTCTGAATGTTGCCATTGACAACTCTCAGAATCACTGACACAAGCCTGGATACTGCCATTGACAACTCTCAGTATCACTGACTCAAGTCTGCATGTTGCCATTGACAACTCTCAGAATCACTGACACAAACCTGAATGTTGCCATTGACAACTCTCAGTATCACTGACACGAGTCTGCATGTTGCCATTGACAACTCTCAGTATCACTGACACAAGTCTGCATGTTGCCATTGACAACCCCAAGTATCACTGACACCAGTCTGAATGTTGCCATTGACAACTCTCAGAATCACTGACACAAGCCTGGATGTTGCCATTGACAACTCTCAGTATCACTGACACAAGTCTGCATGTTGCCATTGACAACTCTCAGTATCACTGACACAAGTCTGCATGTTGCCATTGACAACTCTCAGAATCACTGACACAAGCCTGGATGTTGCCATTGACAACTCTCAGTATCACTGACTCAAGTCTGCATGTTGCCATTGACAACTCTCAGTATCACTGACACAAGTCTAAATGTTGCCATTGACAACTCTCAGTATCACTGACACCAGTCTGAATGTTGCCATTGACAACTCTCAGTATCACAGACACAAGCCCGAATGTTGCCATTGACGACTCTCAGAATCATGTACATAAGACTGAACGATGCCATTGATAACTCAGTATTACAGGCACAAGACTGTCAGAATATTGGCTTTGTTGACATGGAATCAAGAACATTCTGACATCTTTTTTGTTGCCATTGACAACCAGGTCATCAGATGTTGGATTTATGACAGAATCTCAGCGGTCCATTATTATATCAGACTTCTTGAAGCTTTAAGAAATGTTTCATATATAAGTCAGACAATTGGACTGAAAACCTGTCTGAACAGATAATTAATCTGTCGCACCAAAATAGAAAAATTTCAAAAACGAGGACAAAAAGTGACAAAAAACTTCAGACATATTCCAAAAATTGTCAACCTGATCCAGATTTTGCAAGACATGCTCTCTCTTGGGTTGACAAGTTTCCAGACGTGTGCCGTTGCCTGTATTATATTTCGGACCTGTTTTATCTGTGCGTGCTCAATGACCCTCATGTGCTTCAGAACTTCATAATTTTATGTTTCCTGATTTTTCTACAGAATTTGAGTGATTTTATTGCTATGACAGTCTGGTTCCATACGTTTCAGCTTGATGTGTTATTTAGTCAGCATTTACTTGTGAAATCTGAACCAGTCTGGTTATGGAATAAAACAGGATTTGTGTGTAATATAGACTGCGTTACATATTGGCTTTGTAATATAATACTTCGGTTTATCGCAATTTCGTTACATATTGACTTTATAATATAATATTTCGGTTTATTGCAATTTTCGAGAAGTTTATTTGCATTAGCAGAAGTAGTTTTCTGTAAGTGTTATTAACGGCTGATAAGTTTGATACTTTGATGTTCCGAACAAATTGCTGATAAAAAAAGATTATTCCTGAGTATATTTTTTCATGCAATATGTTCAGAGAATGAAAGAATTGCTTCAGTTGATTGTGTTTTATAAAGGCCAGAATAGATGAATGAATATAATAATTGATTAACATCCCCTACCAGGGGTTCTCTTTTACTCAGGAGTATAGAAGTTTTGACCCTTGAAATTTCCAAAAATCCACATTTGTCCCTCAAGATTTTGGCTTGAAGGGTTTTTTTTTTCTTAAAATCTATTTTTGCCAAAAATGGTAAAATTTAGTCAAAAGTATCAAACTAACCCTTCAGACTCGGAAGCTAGTGGAAACCCCTGCCACCCACACCCTAAATGTTTTCATACTGACAATATCAGACTATTTAAACCACTTATGGAAGTGGGCTTTACAAGAGTTCCTTATCAAGGGAGATCACTCTTGATATTTGTCCCAAAAAGCTGCACATGATATTGTTCACAATCTAGCTCATATCAAGGGAGGTCACTTTTGATTTTTGTCACACAAAGCTGCACATGAGATTGTACACAATCTAGCTCATATCAAGGGAGATCACTTTTGATTTTTGTCACAAAAAGCTGCACATGATATTGTTCACAATCTAGCTCATATCAAGGGATATCACTTTTGATATTTGTCCAAAAAAGTGCACATGAGATTGTACACATTTGGGTGACACTGTAGAATAAAGGGTTACTCTCTATAATAAATTAAGTACAATTATGTTCCTTTGTACTAGAGTTTAGGTCAGTTTGGTTGAAGCAGGCTAAGATCAAAGTTTCACGTTCAATGTTTAAATCCTGTGAAAATTGAGTTGGGCACATTTCGCACCTCATAGCTGAAGATATACTCTATAATTTCTATCGTAGGTTTTTATGCCCCCCTATCGATAGATGGGGAGGCATATAGTGATTCACCTGTCCCTCCGTTCGTCCGTTCGTCCGTCCGTCCTGGTTAACCCAAATTGACCGTTTCTTCTAGCATTAATATGGCTTGCTACAAAGCTTTCATACTTGCATGGATGTTGTGTATGAACACTCTCCACACGCCAGTATCACCTAACCCCATTTTGACCTTCACCTTGACCTAATTTTGGACTTAGACTTATTTATGGACAAGGCTTCCACAGGGGGCATAAGCGTTTATTGAACGCAGTCTTGATCTGGAACTAAAATGCTTATAAATAGAACGCCTGATCAATTTTATTTGGCGTGTTTACTCAGAAAAAATCAGTTAAATGTCCTAATTTAGTAAAAGGGATAATTTTATACTGGTGAATTATTATGGGCATTTCAACATGTTGGGTAATGGAGATTTTCCCGACAGAAATAAAAAGTCTAAATTAGACCAGTGTAGATATGGGGGTAGGATCAATATACTGTGGAGAAAGTGGAGAAAGTCTATCTGAGGCTTGCTTCTGCCTTATCACTCTGCCTAATGTGATAAAGCTGTCAGTCTATGTACTTAATGAAACCATTTTCTTTTCTTGTTATATTGGCCACTGTGCTCTGTTGTTTCTAAATGCTGTTGTTTCTGGTGCTACTGTGTTTCTAGTGGTATTATCTGATTGTTTATGATGCTATTTTTTCTGCCCTTTTGTTTATGATACTATTTTTTCTGCCCTTTTGTTTATGATGCTATTTTTCCGGGGCTTTTGTTTATGATGCTATTTTTCTGGCGCTTTTGTTTATTATGCTATTTTTCCGGCTCTTTTGTTTATTATGCTATTTTTCCAGCGCTTTTGTTTATGATGCTATTTTTACGGTGGTTTTGTTTATGATGCTATTTTTCTGGTGCTTTTGTTTATGATGCTATTTTTACGGTGGTTTTGTTTATGATGCTATTTTTACGGCGCTTCTGTTTATGATGCTATTTTTCTGGTGCTATTGAATTGTTTATGATGCTATTTTTCCGGCGCTTAATTTTGTTTATGATGCTATTATTCTGGTGATTGAATTGTTTATGATGCTGTATAGTTTGTATTACAATTCCTACACAAAATATTCCGTTCAGAGATGAGCTAGAATCTGCTGCTTTTAAGAACAAACATCAAGAATGATCTCCCTTGATAAGGTGTCTTGTAAAGTCCATTTCTGAAATTGGATTGTCTCCCCTTATTACTTATAATTGGAAATTAATTGGTAATGGACATGGGATAAGGGGTACATTTGACTCTAAGTGTCATATATGCTGTTAAGGGTTATTCATCTGAACATAATTGTTGATGGACACCTTGCCCCGATCTCTCGAAACATCTTAATCTGAGCTGAATCTCATCTCAAAAATTGTCATACATGTGTCTTTGAGTTTATTTCCATTGGAGGCTGGACTCAAAATTAGCATCACAAAACAGAAACAGTATTCTGAGTTTATAACAGTAACAATTTAAGAGTTGGAATTTCAGATTTATCTTAAATTCAGATTCGGATTTTAGCAAAATCTCAATTTGAGCTGAGATTTCTACTTAAGATGCTTCGGGAGACCGGGGCCTGTATTATGTACCCTTAATGCAGAATTTACTGTGAAAGTTTTTAAAAAGTCCAATTCTGTATTGAGATTATCTCCCCTACATTGTCAGTATTAGAAAATAAATGGTGACTGATATGGACTCTAAGGACCTCAGATTTAACATATTGAGTAAAGTGTTAAATGCTATTTGCTTATTAGGACCTCAGATTTAACATATCTATTGAGTAAAGGGTTAAATGCTATTTGCTAATTTAACATATCTATTGAGTAAAGGGTTAAATGCTATTTGCTAATTAGGACTTCAGATTTTACATATCTATTGAGTAAAGGGTTAAATGCTTTTTGCTAATTAGGACCTCAGATTTAACATATCTATTGAGTAAAGGTTAAATGCTATTTGCTAATTACTCCTGATGTCAATAAACCAGATTACAAGTTGGGGGAATCTACATATGGGGTTTTATTCACATGGAATTATTATCGATTTGCTTTGAAAGAAGCTGGATCATCTACATACTGTAAAATAACATATTTTCGTGGGTATAAAATTTTGTGGATTTTGATAAAAATAAATGTTTGTGGAGTTGAAAATTCGTGGTTTTCAAAACATGGAAGGGTGAACGTATGCTCTGTATTTGGGAGGTTGATTAATCGTGGGCATTATGTTTCGTGGTCACGTTTAACAACGAAATCAACGAAAATTCCACCCCCTCCTAAAAATATTAATTTTACAGTATTAGATAGATACACCAGTTAATATAGTATAGCTATCTCTCTTGTCATAATGCAAATGAATGGGGGAAATGTTATGATATATTTACATATTTTATTGTGTTTTATGGAAATCCAGCCTTATCTTTGATTTGAATAATTATCAATAAGTTGTTGAATTACATGTATATTTCTCACCGAGAACTGACATCTTGTTTGTGTAATAACAGCCTTGGTGTGTTCCACGACAACATGTATACTATTAGGCCAAACAATTGGTTCTGTGCCATGGATAATGGTGAAAAAATAGCGTAGCTGAGTAACTTATGAAAACAGATGATTTTTATGCCCCCGTATCGATAGATCGGGAGGCATATAGTGATTCACCTGTCCGTCCGTTCGTCCGTCCCAATTCTTGTCCGGGCTATTTCTCCAGAACCACTGCTCAGATTTTAACAAAACTTCATGGATAGCTTCACTACCAAGTGGAAATGCGCATATCGTCGGCACGTTCCGGTTCGCTGATTATTTACACAGTTATGCCCCTTTGAAGATTTGCACTATAATTTCTTGTCCGCGCTATTTCTCAAGAACCACTGCTCAGATTTTAACAAAACTTCATGGATAGCTTCACTACCAAGTGGAGATGCGCATATCGTCGGCGCGTTCCGGTTCGCTGATTATTCACACAGTTATGCCCCTTGGAAGATTTGCACTATAACTATATACTAAATTCTTGTCCGCGCTATTTCTCAAGAACCACTGCTCTGATTTTAACGAAATATTATACTTTCAAAGACACTTATGTTCTATGTACAGCTATGGCTGTCAGTGTTTGATGGCATTCAATAGCGTTATGCTATGGACAATGTCTGTGTGTTTGAGGACTTACATATACACTTTGGCACGGACACTGTCAATGGCTGTGTATTTGAATGCATGTTCAAACACTGATTGTGAGTGTAAAAGTATACAGTACCGTACATTTATATAAATGAAGAAACATTTTGTACTTTATGAAACATTTAGTACTTAGCAGAATAATGTATAATCTTTCACAATCAGAATTAGATCAGCCTCAGTACTGAACTTGCATTTAAATTGAATCAACGTAAGTTAATTTGAATTTACGTTAATAATGATCTCCTGGTTATTACTGAATCATTTCCGCTATTGTGTTAATTGTACAGTAACCTCGTTATGTGCGTCTAAGCTCAGTTGATTTATGTCCCTTACGCAATCATAGACAATTATTACCGTAATTTCTAATCAAATTAACTCATCTAATCGTGATTGTTATTCTAGAAATTCCTCAGTTTCCTCTGATAATTGCCAATAAAAGTAGGTGATTATGAGTTTGATGGTGGTATATTAATGACACTAATTCTATATTTATATATATGTAGGGCCTAAAATAAAATTTTGTTTGTTTCCCCATCCGCTACCTACCTGAAAAAAACAGCCCTACCCAAAATATTTTATTGCCCAAATTGAAATAATATTTTTTTATGAAATATTGGGGATGAAATTTTTATTTTTTGTATAAAGGTTGGTTCTTACTAGTAAATTTGGTACCTATTTTCATGTAAGACTGTTGGTTTTCACCTTAGAGTTAACTAAATGTCCTTACTTGTATTGATCAATAACTATCATTCTGAAACAATTCCAAAAAAATAATATTTAACCTACCTACCAACCCATTCTGAATCTGCTTGGGTCGGGAAGGGGAAACAAAATATATTTTATGTTCGGCCTAGTGCGGTAGTGAGCATGGTTAAAGCATATAAAAAGTACTGAAACACATTATTAAACCTGATCCAGATAAAAGTCAACAAAATAAGCAATATTTAACAGTTGAAAATTCTTGTCTATATATATTAAATTCTGGCTTTTGTTTTCTTTAGCAAAGGGCTGAGGGTTGGATGTATTATGAATATGATGCAAATTTGTTTTTGGCGTAGCTGAGTCAGGCCTCAACAAATATTTTTAAAAGCACTCGTCCTGCAATATAGACAAAGAAGAAAACCCCAAAATCTTACTTGTCCTGCAATATAAATAAAGAAGGAAGATATTGTGCAGGACGAGAGGACGAGTGGATTCATTGAGGCCTGTGAGTACCTATACTCATGAACTTGCATGCATGCAGGGACCCACCAACAGCGAGACTTCAAATTTGTGAAGTCAACTTGAAAAAAGTATCTTATAGGGCTATGGAGTCTCTGCAACAGAGGACCCTGTCTTTTCATTAGCGATTCTGTTGGAGTCCCAATTTTTTACCCCTTTCGAAAAAATCTTGAGGAAATAACGTCGGAACCTTGCGAAGTAAATTGACTCTGTGTCTTTTATGCCCTAAAGAAGCTAGACTTTAAATTTAAAAATGTTGTCAACTGGAAATGGATTCCTAAGGAAGTTCCTGTCCCTGAGCACCCTGTCTATTCATTAAAGCAACTCACAAATCAACTGGAAAAGGATTCCTAAGGTAGTCCCTGTCCCTGAGGACCCTGTCTATTTATTATAGCAACTCACAAAGGGATTATTTTGGAGTCCCAGTGACACCTGTTTGAAAACCAATAGGAAATTACATCAAAACCTTGTGAAGTATGAGTCTGCAGTGTGTGTGTCTAGTATGCTGATCACAATAATGTCCTTCACCATATAACACACATGACTTTATTGCTTTACATTTACGACACTATGAAATGAATTATTTTCTTTGAACATGATGCATGTAATAAGTTAACAATCAGAGATTGGAAGTTTTTCTGGCCATCTCCATGATGAGTTGGAATGATTCGATGTAGTCTCCATAGAAACATTGCCTGCTTGATGAGTTTACGATGGCGCCATTTGTCTTGTGGTAGACACATGATGTCTAAAGGTCACCTCGAGCTCTGGCAGTTTGTTTATGTTTGCAGGGAATTGTATTGTTTCCCTATGGATTGTATTCTCCTTTGACAACATTTAGGGGTAAATTCTGCCAACATTTAGGGGTTCTGCCAACATTTGTTCTGCCAAAATTTATGGGTAAACTCTGCCAACATTTAGGGGTTCTGCCAACATTTAGGGGCCCTGCCAACATTTAGGGGGGGTCTTCCAACATTTAGGGGCTCTGCCAATATTTAGGGGTTCTGTGAACATTTAAGGACTCCACGAACATTAAGGGACTCTGCAAACATTTAGGAGCCCTGCCAACATTTAGCTGCTTTGCCAACATTTAGGGGTTCTGCCAACATTTAGGGTTTGATTAATGCTGTTCTATATTTGTTTCTTGTAATAGTATAGTGTTCCTGGTGATGTACTAAGTATATCCTTTTTTTTTATGCCCCCGTATCGATAGATCGGGAGGCATATAGTGATTCACCTGTCCGTTCGTCCGTCCGTTCGTCCGTCCTGGTTAACCCAAGTTGACCGTTTCTTCTAGCATTAATATGGCTTGCTACAAAGCTTTCATACTTGCATGGATGTTGTATATGAACACTCTTCAAACGCCTGTATCACCTGACCCCATTTTGACCTTCACCTTGACCCAATTTTGGACTTAGACTTATTGAAGAGCCTAATTCTAGGTTAACCCAAATTGACTGTTTCTTCTAGCATTGATATGGCTTGCTACAAAGCTTTCATACTTGCATGGATGTTGTATATGAACACTCTCCACATGCCTGTATCTACTAATCCCATTCTGACCTTCACCTTGACCCAATTTTGGACTTAGACTTATTTATGGACAAGGCTTCCACAGGGGGCATAAGCGTTTATTGAACGCAGTCTTGTTTTTTTGTTTTTTTTAATACAATAAATAAGTAAGTGGAACTAAACGACTACAACAACGGATAAGTATATCCTTTTTTTTTCTTTTTTTTTTTTAACAATAAATAAGTAAGTGGAACTAAAAGACTACAACAACAGATAAGTGTATCTATTTATTTGAACCAAGTATAATCCTTAAACAACAGTTGGGGTTCTGTCCTGTACCATCTCGATATCAAGCATCCCTTAACTTCATGAGGCCAGAGTTCTTTATTTTTTTGTTATTCGGACATTTTTCAGAAAAAAGTCCACAGGAGGAGGGAAAAAAATAAAAACTCCCAAAATATAGCTTCCACAAGCTGGTTGTGGTAGAATAATCAATGACGGTCCGATTTAAAGTAATCAACACTAATAACAACAGTGTCAGTTTTCATGAAAACAGCCAATTTATCTTAAGACTAGTACACTGCAGTGAAACACTAATATAATAAAACTTATTATTAACAAAATAATGAAATAACAATACAAGGCTGGTCCATTCATCATCAAAACATTATATGCAGTTTTGTTTTTTCCCAGTTTTTTTAATTTTTTTTTTTTTTGAAAATGCCAAAAAATTGGACAGGAGGGTCCGAGTAACGAAAAATAAAAGAACTCTGGCCTGAGCTGTGTAAAAATGGAAAGCTCACTGTAACAGTCTTCTCTCTCATCATACTTTTGTGGCGATTGATGCCATCAGGAATGAGGTGTTGACAGTGATTAATGTAATTTAGTTGCAAGAACAAAGATGTTCATAAGGCTGATAGACCAGAATTAAATTAGTATATTAACTTAATGCATATTTTCCTAAGTCTTGGTAGTGCCTTCAGGAACAGAATGTTTATCCATTTAGGGGAGTCTTTCAGTTAGTTAACAAAGGTCAAAGGTTGAACACTGCCCACTAATGAAAACAGGAAGTTTGTGTGATCATTATAAGACAAGATTTGGGTTGATGAATTGTCCCTGTGGTGCTATGATGTCCATGGTTAAGGTTTTTGGTTGATGAATGTTACATGTCAGGGGAATGATACATGTGTTATATACATGATGAGAGTCAAACACTATGGGGAAAAGATTGATAGAAAGAGGGTTGCCAGTCAATGATAGATATGATCACATGACACTTGCTTCCTTGTTTTGTAGACAGGGGTGGTTACTCAATATTGATCTATCTTGACCTTAAGGTTAAGGACAACCAATCAGAACACACTATAATAAACTCTTGATCAGTAACAGACAATATGATTGGCTATCCTTATTCTCAAATTAGATAAGATCAATTTTGAATACCACCCCTGGATTATGAACAACTTACTAATTTTTGACAAGAGTCATACAACTACACTACTGGCACCCAAAGGCCATGGCCAAGATTGAAAGGCACATCTGATTTAAACTAACCATAATCCATCTACCAACTGATATGACACCTATTTTAAGTCATACTAAACATAGCAGCCCCAATTTATAAATTTGAACCACAAACCGACAGACACAAATCAATTGACCTACTAGCTAACCCTTATAGAGTCCTTACTTAGTCTATAACTACAGGTAAGGCAGTGACACCCAAATTAGGTTAAGTCAGTGAAAGACCAACCACTCATTCTGACTCTAATGGATTAACCGACTTACTGTAATTGAGTCATAACATCTACAGGTTCATAGACAAAGTGGCACCAATGAGGCCAAGAGGGAACCACAAACCGAAGACCCTTAAATCAATTGATCGATGGGCTGAACCCTTACTGAGTCATAACAACTTCAGTTTCTTAGACAAAGTGGCACCAATTTGGCCGAACCACTAACCGAAGACCTTTGAATCAATTGATCGATGGGCTGAACCCTAATTGAGTCATACAACTACAGTTTCTTAAAAACACTGTGGCCCCTTGCAAGTGGCCCAAGAGTGAATGACCAACCAGCCGTCTGACATTAATCGGTACCTAAAAATAGTTCCTTGGCTTGAGAATTGTGATAAAAAATGAGTCAGAAAATAATGAAAAAACATGGCTGCCATGGTTTCTCCACAGGATATGATGACTGTACAAATTGATCCCTTCCAGAATACAGGAATCATTTAATGAAGGAAGTGTTATCAGTTGACATGTACCAGTGGGCATGTTTCTCATCAAACATACTACACGCATAACCGAAGGCATATATCTAGTTGGACTCTCATTATCTGAATGTTTTGATTATTCCGGATGAAGAGACAATAGTAGTCTTGAAGAATTTGTTCCACATGACCATTAAGAGGCCATACTCGTCATAGCAAAATGTATAGACAAGGAGGGACAACTTAAAATTAAAAATACTTTACACATGGAGATTAAAGTTTATTAAGCATTTTCTTCGCGAATTAGATACCTGCACGAGTAAGAGGATTTCAAAACATCAAGTTTCGAGTATCGAGTTGAATTTATCGAGTTTCAAGTTGAAAATATCGAGTTTCGAGTTGAATTTATCGAGTTTCAAGTTGAAAATATCGAGTTTCGAGTTGAAATTCTTGAGTTTCGAGTTGAATTTATCGAGTTTTGAGTCGAAAATATCGAGTTTCGAGTAGAAATCATCTCCACGAGTAATAGCAAGCATCATTTCAAATCCTTGAAGAAAATGTTTTAAACTAAGTCTAACAGACTTAATGTTTGCTCCACCCAAAATAGTTGAAAAAACCCAAGAAACATGTAGTTTATGTGCGTCTGCATTGGTCAGCACATGGAAAATTAGCGCGAAAAAATATCGTTCAATGGCCAAATATTATGAATGATCACAGTTTATAAGTGGTGTTCAACATTAGAATGTGTGTACATGTATTATGAATTATTTTCTTTACTGATATTTCATTGTTACCACAAACTACATGCCCATGTCTTAGTGACATCAAATTATTTCTTGGTGAAGATGCATTTCTGTAAAAAATAGGACATATTCTTCAATGATTGTTCTAAAAAGGCGAATAAACACTAAGGAATATTAGACAACTAAAAGATTGACCTGATAGGGTATTTAAACCATTGCTGTATTTTGAGAATTCAGTCTTTCGGACGAGGCTTTAAAAACGAGGTCCCAGTCCTGTGTATGATGCTTTACATCAGGCACATAAAAGAACCAGGGATGCTTCTGGAACTGGGGCATCTTCAGTGTATCATGCACTATCCCTCAAAAACTATAGTGACTAACCTCTTCTGTGGCCCTCGCGGATATGGATTTCTGGTGACGAGGATAAATAAAGCAAATAAATCGAAAAATGAGAATTCACATATTATTGGCTACAAACACATTTCCGAGAAAAATTTGATTTTCTCCAATGTTTGTGTCTTTATACGTAGAAAATTGGTTATCCGATCATTGCCTTATACTGGGACAGGAATAGCAAATGAGAAGTCTGAGCAATGTCATATGACAGTAATATGTTTCGTGTTCATTATATATCCCGGATCCAATATTAAATTTCTGCTTTAATTCCCTGAGTTACGGCTTCTCTCTCTAATAATGTAACAGGTCCATCCCCTATGATATTCGAGGTTCCATTGTATGTATTCCAGTAAACATAGCACTAATTCCACTGTCTGAGCACTAGCTGGTTTCATTGTCTGTGTGCTGGTTCCCATCTCTTTGAGTGCTGGTTCCAATCCTCTATTAGTACTGGTCCATTCTCTCAGAGTGCTGGTTCCAATCTCTCTGATTAATGCTGGTTCCAATCTGTAGTTCTGTATCCAATCTTTCTGAATGCTGCTTCCTGTCTCTAAGGTCTGGTTCAAATCTCTCTGAGTGCTGGTTCCAATCTTTCTGAATGCTGGTTCCAGTCTTTCTGAATGCTGGTTCCAGTCTCTCTGAATGCTGGTTCCAATCTCTCTGAATGCTGGTTCCAGTCTTTCTGAATGCTGGTTCCAGTCTCTCTGAATGCCAGTTCCAGTCTCTCAGAGTGCTTTTCCAATCTCTGAGTGATGGTTCCAGTCTCTCTGAGTGCTGGATCCAGTCTCTGAGTGCAGGTTCCAATCTCTCTGAGCGCTGGTTTCATTGTCTATGTGCTGGTTCCAATCTCTGAGTGCTGGATCCAATCTTTCTGAATGCTGGTTCCGTGTCTGAGTGCTCAGGTTTCAATCTCTATGACTGCTGGTTCCAATCTCTCTGAATGCTGGTTCCAGTCTCTTGGGGGCTGGTTCTTGAATCTCTGAATGCTGGTTCCAGTCTCTTGAGGGCTGGTTCTTGAATCTCTGAATGCTGGTTCCTGTCTCTTGAGGGCTGGTTCTTGAATCTCTGAATGCTGGTTCCAATATCTCTGAGTGCTTGTTCCAATCTCTCAACTCAACTGGTTGCTGAGTATCCCCAGGCATGCGATTGGTCTCATGGGACTGACATTTCCGTCCTGTTTTCACATTGCTTGTGAAATTCCCATATTGGAGAATAAGACCTGGGCTCAGATCTTGAGCACATGTTTATGTAATAAGGGGTATTAAATGTTTGTTATGATCCAAGTTTTGATGAAAAAAATCAGATAATTCATTAACTTTCAGCTGAAGGTTCATTGAATTATCAGTATTTAAGTGGACTATTGTAAATATGCCAGAAATTCATTCACATCATGTGAGTATTCATGATCTTTTCATGAATATTCAGGAATTCATCAAACTTTCTTGAACTTTTATTTAGAAAGTTCATGAACTTCACAAAAGTTCATGAACTTTGGTTCTTGAACAATTCATCAAACATTCTTGAACTTTTATTTAGAAAGTTCATGAACTTCACAAAAGTTCATGAACAATGAAGTTCATGAAAAGCAAAATTTGCATTTCATGAATATTCATGAAAGGTTCATGAATATTTTCACAGGGGTGATATGTGATCAAGTTAAAAGCCTTGCATCTTGTTGCTTTCTTCATTCGATTTCACAGCAATGTAACATCTTGTTTGTACCAGTCTAACCTTTAACCTTCTGAATTTCCATGAAGTCATTTTCAGCATTTAGCCTTAGGTTGTTTGTGTAATTCATCTGCTAAATTAGTCTGGAGGCTGTGAAGGAGAGTAAAATGTCTTTACAGATCTGAGTTCAACTAGTAATTGCATTGAATCTTGTTTAGATTTTCATGAATTTTTTGCTGGTTTTGTAAAAATTTGAACAAAATGTGCTAGCCAGGCTGTCAATGAACTTTGTGCTAGATGTTTTTATAAATTTCTTGTAATTTTGACAAACACTTTCCATCAAATTGTATTATACCATTGCAATATTCAATCAGCATTTAAATTTATTTAAATTTTCAATAAATGTGTGCATGTATAATTCACTTCTCCGTACAGGGAAATGAGACTTTCCATAATAGTATTAAAGGTGCTAAATGCTGAATGACTATCAAAATGTTCTAAAACCACTGCAAATGCAGAATTGAAGAATTTATGAAAATTCAAATTCTTGAGCTTTAAAGCTCATTTTTTTCGTGCAAATTATTGGGTCAAAATATGGTGATTATACACGTAGGTCACTATTTTCCTAATATACGTTATTAGCTCACCTGTCACATAGTGACAAGGTGAGCTATTGTGATCACTTTTTGTCCGTCGTCCGTGCATGCATCCGTACGCACCCACTTGTAGTTGTGGGGTGTGGAACAATAGGCTATATTTAGATTCTATTCATTCTGTTGCTTTGGGGTGCAAAATGTTGCTTATGGGGTTTTACAAACAAAAGAAAGAACAAAAGAAAACCCCACAACGTCAAGTCAGTGAGAACGTCCGTCTGTCCATCAACAATTCATTCAAATGACTTCTCCTCCTAAACCACTTGACCAATTTCAACCAAACTTCACAGGAATGTTCCTTGGGTGGTCCTTTCTAAAAAAAGCTTAAAGAATTGTAATCTATAAATAACTCTGGTTGCCATCAGGCAACCAATAGGAAAATCTTTTAAAAAATCGTAAAAAATCAACTGCTGGCCAGATTTCAAAATTATTTTACAGAAATAGTTGTTTGGTGACCCTCTTACAAAATTGACATTTTTATTGTGATTTGTCAAAAAACATGACCGCCAGTAGGTGGGGGCCCTGTTTCTCCTATATATCTATAGTAAAATATCTTAAAATCTTCTTCTCTAAAAGTACTGGTTGGATTTCATTTTAAATGGGTAACAATGTTTCTTGGGTTATCCTTTCCAAAAATAGCTAAAGGAATTATAACCCATTCAAAACTAAGAAAAACTTAAAAAAAACAATATGGTTCTACTGGATCAATGTGCACAGGTGAGCTCTTTTGTTCCATAAGTGGTATTAATGGAGCTTCCACTGGTACAAGATCTGCTGACATGATCCTGGCTTATTCGGAGTCATTTAGCAATTATTAAATTGTGTCCACTCCTAAGAAAAAATATTGAGATTAATTTTCATGAGTGAGGGTTGGGAAACAAGTTTTTAACCTTATATAAATACCACTTCTTTTCAAAATAAGAAAATAATTACATACATAGTATAGTTAAACATTCTAGTGCAGTACCTTTAAGGATTGCCATGGAAACAGATTAAAGATGAGTATTTCCCAGCAAGTGTGAAGAATGTCTCAAGTGAATGCTGAGCTTTTATTTTAGTCAGACTTTCAGAGATCAAGAATTTGGTTTCCAAGGTTTCCAAATTGTTCTACAGATTCCATCTTTTAGTTTAAATTGAATTACTACTTGTTTAATGCAACAAGAATTAGTCAATCATGTTTTAAATCCCATGTTATCTTTTTCTCATCCATTTTACTAGATGCTTTCATTGCTAGGAATTTCCAAATGTAATTTTTCGATGTTATGGATTTGTTACATGCTTCATATTGCACGTCAACTGTCTAAAAGGCTATCATAAACCCCACCATTTTGTATTTTAAGTTTCCTGAATACTTAAGGGTCTCCTTGTTTGTCCCATAATTCTTGACCCCTTAAATTTTCCAAAGAGCCAAATTTTGAACCTGTTTTAAGTGCTTAAATTGTTTAAAATGGTAAATCCAGTTTAAAATTGTTAAACTGACCTTTTGCATTCTGAGAACTGTCCCTGTGCATTAGTACAAAGTGGTTAAATAGCTTTCTCAGCAATTTTATAACCATTATTTGTCATTTTTGCGATTAAATTTTACCTTGAATAATTCAGCCTAGATATTCCCAGTTGATATGTATAATCAAAGCACTGAGAGTGCTGATGGGAGATGAACTGGTTGCTGCACGCACTATTAAAGCTCAAACCAGCATTACACGTTTAATGTTCGTTTTCTTACTGCAGATCTAATGTCTTGAATGTCAAAATAGGCATTTGTGACTATATAGGCATGTAGGGTATTTAAATAAGTGTAAAAAGGGGCATATTAATTTATATGGAATACATGTATTGAATGCGTATATCAAAAGTGGCTTTAAAATAATACTGTGCGCCTATTTATCAGATTCTACAGTACCATCTTGTAATCACTTCCCTCACAGCGTGAGACAGTCTATAGAAAGCTGCTTGTATAGCCACACCATATGATTACATAACAGTATTTTGCAGACAATATACAATTCATTGATAAAACCATCATGTGATCCTGGTCTGGAGCTTACGAAACAACTTCGATATCGCTCTGGCGGAGTGATTATCTGCAAAAATATCAATTTAACAAACAGTTTGACAATAATTGTTGATAAACAAATGTTGCTGATTGAATTAAATCAGTTTAAAAAATTGGAGAAACATATGTAGCAGTATTGGGAATGTTGACAGTTTCTGGAACTACTTGAATGCGGATTCACATTGTTTAGCTTAATGGCGTTCTGAGGTTGCATTAGGAAATGGGCAATGATAGTATTGAGAGGATAAAGAATCCCAAAAATGATGAAAAATGGGTCACATGATACTGTTGGGTATTCCTGTTAATGAACAAAAAGGTTTGAACGAAGTTGGTGATTGAATATATATCAGTGGTATAAACTTCTGGTCTCTCTTGTATGGTGACCTGATTGAATTAATGTTTATCCCAGGAGCTCAAGACTTGGCTTTAGTGGCAGAAAACCTTGGCAACTTGTATAACAGTCATGTAATAGAACATTTACTGCACTTCTTGAATCAATACAAAACAATATGTTAACATTGACCATATTAAATGGTTCTGGTTGCATGCCATAGTTATACTTTCGCACAACAAGTTGTAAGGGGGGTATACTCAATTCAGCTTGTCCGTCCGTCTGTCTGTCCGTAGACGCATTCTTGTGGACGCAACTCCTCCTACAGTTTTGGCAGGATTTCGCTCAAACTTTCACAGATGAATAACCTTAACATATAGATGTGCATGAAGAAAAGAATTTGCGCTGCGATGAATTTTGGCAGAATTATGCCCCTTTGCCGGCGGGGGTATATTAGTCTGGCGAATGGCGACAGCTCTAGTTTAATTTTGTATATATATATAGCATTGTTTAAAAATCAGAAAGGAAATTTGTATTATTAAGATAGTGAGAGTGAAGTATTACTTTAAAATTAGATAAAAGTGCATTTTCGAAAAAGTTGATAATAAAATATGTTTTGCTAAAATATTAGATGAAAATCCATCTCATTGTTGAAAAATGAGTAAAACTAGTGAAATAGGACCTGGTGTTATTTGAAAATTAGACAGTTAAATGTATAACATTAAAAAATTTCAAATAAAAATATGTATTATTTAAAAATTAGATAGTACAAACGTGTTATTGTTAGCAGTAAAATTTATGTATTGTGTAAAAATTTCATAGTAATTGAGCATTATTGAAAAATTAGAGAAGTAAAAAGTGTTAAATACTGTTTAAATTTAGATAGTAAAATAGATAGTATAGTACAGAGGAAAGTATAGTACAGAGAATTTGAAACGACTATCAACCTTCTATAAGCATTATTTAACAGTTGATATATTGTCTATATTTATTACTCCAGTTGTATGTTTTCATGAGGGGGAAGTATCACAAATACACCCGAGGTGTAATACAAACACAAATCCTATGGACCGATATTGCACAATTTGCTTGCGGAAATTGTTATATTCAACTCTAGAACCTTGTGATATTATTCATGCATAAATGTCAGGATCAGGTCAAATTGTGATTTTTTTTGCCTCTTTGGGAAAGGGTCCGAGTCCGTTCAGATTGGGAATTTTTGCGTCGTGGCAACTTGAAATTGGGAATTTTCATGAAGCAGAAAGGCCAAATAAAACAGAAAAAGAGATTACATGTGACTGTTTACTGGTTTCTGTAAACTTTTATGCCAGACCTCTTGTCGAAAATGTTCATAACTTAGTCATTTTATGTCCGATTTTGCAATAAAAAATTTTTAAATGTTCATTGGGAATTTCTCCCTTCAAATTTGGGGAAATTATAGCCTTTTTCAAATTGGGAAGGTACCGTTTACCGGTAGCAAACAAAGAAGGAAAAAAATCACTGGTGCTATTACTCAAATATTTGTGTGAATATTTGTTTTAATAGTACACTCCATGGTTCTGTAATATACTATAGGCCAGAGTTTTTTAATTTTTTGTTACTCGGACATTTTTCAGAAAAAAGTCCACAGGAGGAGGGAAAAAAATAAAAATAAAAACTCCAAAAATGTAGCTTCCACAAGCTGTTGGTGGTAGAATAGTCAATGACGGTCCAATTTAAAGCAATCAACACTCAGCAACTGTCAAAGTGTTATTTTTGAAGAAAACAGCCAATTTATCTTAAGACTAGTATACTGCAGTGAAACACTAATGTAATAAAACGTAATATTAACGAAATAAAATATTTTGTTTCCAGTTTTTCAATTTTTTGTTGTTGAAAATGCCAAAAAGTTGGGCAGGAGGGTCCGAGTAACGAAAAATAAAAGAACTCTGGCCATAGTAGCTGAACATTTCTTCTTGTTATTGTAAATTTATGATTTCACTTAGAAAGGGTTGAGAAACCAGTCTACATTTAACATGAAATTTATAAACCAGTCCATATTAGATGAGGAACTTTTAAAGTAAACTTTTTTGTCATGTTTTTGAAATATAGAAGATCAATTTTAAATGCTGTTTTAAATCATGTTCTTTTGAAATTTTAGAAGTCTTATTATTTGAAACTGATGTCTTTTCCTGAAATTTTGACTTAAATTTGTCTTTGGCACGAAATTCTTCTGCTTAATTTTGATAGTTTATCAATTTTAAAGGAACCAGAGTCTATGGCCTGTCAGTTACTTAAATGGCATGGATTTATTTTATGTGTCAGAAATAAAAATGTGATATCTTCTTTTACCATCTTGTTAAGGGAATTTTTCTTGGAAATTCATGTAAATCAAAATATACATAATAATTGGACTTTCGCATGTCATTCTTTTATGAAGAAGACTATTATTTTCCTAGTCTGAATGTGAACTGAATATTAAGTTGTTTGATTTAAAAATAATTTGCTAGATGGGGTCTTATAAAATGTGACCGTAACATTATTATAAAGTAGTAAATTAATTAGCATTATGCTAAATCTCTGAAGTTTAAGACTTTTTACCACCCCAGTTAAAATTTGAGTGGAATGTGGTATTCCACTGGTTTTCCAGTGGAATTATGTTTACCAGTGTAATCCCACTGGTTTTCCAGTCTAAGGTACTTCCTACCATACAATGTAGTTATAAACATTTGGCATAACTGATGTTTCAGTGGCTTAATTAAACAGGATACATTTGGTATAATTATGGTAGTGCATTTAAATGAATAACCTCCCTTTTACTAAAAAATAGAAGATTTTTGAAAAAAATCTGTTTTACACCAAAATAAAAAAGGCCCTCTTGCAACATTTACCATTCTTAATAAAACTTGAGATAAAGACGGAAATTGATTGACATATTAAAGATACGGACATTTTGTAACATGGGAAACTGTAACCTAATATACTGTTACTTGGGATACTGTAACCTTGGATACTGTTACCTGGGATACTGTAACCTGGGATACTGTTACCTGGGATGCTGTAACCTGGGACCTGTAACTTAAAATACTGCAACCTGGGATACTGCTACCTGGGATACTGTAACATGGGATACTTTTACATGGGATGCTGTGTGACCTAGGATACTTTTACCTGGGATACTGTAACCTAAAATACTGTAACCTGGGATACTGTAACCTAGGATACTGTAACATGGGATACTGTAACCTAGGATACTGCTACCTGGGATACTGTAACCTTGGCTACTGCAACATGGGATACTGTAACATGGGAAACTGCAACATGGGATACTATTACCTGGGATACTGTAACCTTGGATACTGTTACCTGGGATACTGTTACCTGGGATACTGTAACCTTGGATACTGTAACCTTGGATACTGTTACCTGGGATACTGTAACACCTTGGATACTGTAACCTGGGATACTGTTACATAGGATACGGTTACCTGGGATACTGTTACCTGGGATACTGTAACCTATGATACTGTTTCCTGGGATACTGTTACCTGGGATACTGTAACATGGGATACTGTAACCTGGGATAATGTAACCTGGGATAATGTAACCTTAACTACTATAACCTGGGATACTGTTACCTGGGATACTGTTACCTGGGATATTGTTACCTTGGATACTGTAACCTGTGATACTGTTACCTGGGATACTGTAACCTGGGATACTGTTACCTATGATACTGTTACCTGTGATATTGTAACCTATGATACTGTTACCTGGGATACTGTTACCTGGGATACTGTTACCTTGGCAACTGTTACCTGGGATACTGTAACCTAAAATACTGTAACCTGGGATACTGCTACCTGAGATACTGTAACCTTAACTACTATAACCTGGGATACTGTAACCTAGGATACTGTAACCTGGGATACTGTAATCTAGGATACTGCTACCTGGGATACTGTAACCTTGGCTACTGTTACCTGGGATACTGTTACCTGTGATACTGTTACCTAGGATACTGTTACCTGGGATTCTGTAACCTAGGATACTGTTACCTGGGATACTGTAACCTGGGACTGTTTCCTGGGATACTGTAGTCTGGGGTAGCATAACCTGGGATATTCTGGAACACAGTAACCTGGGACACTGTAACCTGGGATATTCTGGGACACAGTTACCTGGGACACTGTAACCTGGGATATTCTGGGACACAGTAACCTGGGACACTGTAACCTGGGATATTCTGGGACACAGTAACCTCAGATACTAGCTTTGGATGATGTAAAGATTTATTATCATGAATGAATGGATGGTGAGGTTGATTCATACATGTTTTATCTCACATTGGATCAATATCTAGCCTGTGATCATCCAGTCTTTGATGATTTATGCCTCCTGAAGGTTTCATTAACCTCTTTTGAATTACTAATCCATGTCATTATGTCTTAGTACTACAACACAGGATGCAGGCAAACAGGATTACTAGTATACTGTTTTATCAAAGCACTTACCGTAATACTGAAATTTTTAACTTTGGTCCAAATTTTATTTTGCTTTAAAACCTACGCATGAGGACAGGTAGGATTTTGGCAAGAGTTTGTTCACTGAATGTCAATTAATATTGAACAACCCTAAATTGCCATAATTTGTAGCTAAAATTTTGATTACTTAAATTTGAACATTTGTTTGAAGTTTTCAGTTAGTGCCTTGATAAAACAGTACCCAGGCTTTATCCTTTATTGTGATTGGTTTGAATTCGCAAAATTGAATATCCGTGAAGATGCTCAAAACTTCAAAAACACGAAAATGTCTAGTTTATGGTAGGCTTAAAGCACGAACATTTGTAGCTGCGAACATGCCGGCAATCTGGAAAATACGAACATTTGTGAAATTAAGTTGATTGCGGCAGTACAATTGCATTATCTTTTCTTTGTCACATACTCACAGAATATGCCATTGTTTCACACATACAGAATATTGTATAATTTCACAGATCTATACTTCTGTGGTTGATGTAGGATTTGATGAGTATATTACTGTACTTAAATTATGTATGCGTGCTGTGTTGAATGCAGCATTGATTATCCCAGTGACCCAAGTCTCTCCGAAGTTTAATTCCATGTTTATATCTGTTTGATGTCCACTGGGATCAGTTTTGTGATAATGATGTGATATATTTGCTGATCCCTCCCGTTGTGTGATCTGGGATAAGTTATTTTGTTGATTATTTCCTGGTCCATCATATTCAATAAAAAAAAATCAGCTACAATTTATGAAATTTATTAATCATTTCACAAACATGTTTCCAGACACTACCAATCCAGAGCTACAGATAAGCTGCGTATTGGAGTAATTGCCCAATTAATTTTCTTGAAAACCCAATAGATTTTGATAGGAGGGAGTAAGAAAAAGCAAAGACAATCTGAAATACCCAAAAAGAAAAGGATGTTACAGTGAAAAACAGTACAAAAACGATCATTTACCCTTTGAGTTTTATTAAATACCCAATTAAAATTTGTCAAAACCCAAAAAATTGAAATTTGGGGGTAAAATACCCAATGGACTAAAACCTTATCTGTAGCTCTGCAATCCCTTCTTCAGTGTGATGAATGTACTCGTCAGATAAGTTGTAGAATCATGAACATGGGGCCTTTCTTGTACGGCCCTTCCATAAGGCTTCTCTTGAGGGGTTAAGTGCTTAAGGCATCTCTTGTATCTTTTGATGCCTTGCAAAGAGCCTCTCCTGTAGGGACATAATTGCTTAGAGCCTCTCTTTTATCTTTTGAATCCTTGCATAGAGCCTTTCCTGTAGAATCTTGCAAAGGGCCTGATTTGTGGAGTCCTTGCATATGGCCTTTCTTCTAGAGTATTTGTATGAAGCCTCTGTTGTAGAAACCTTTCATCGTCATCATTCAGGGGCCTCTCTGGTTGGTTCCTTAATTACATGGGGCCTCTTTTAAAGGGACTGCCTCACATATTGGTGTAATGCAAAAATAAAATAAAATTGTCAAATATTCGCGTAATTGTGGTACAGTTGCCTGTATATCCCATAAACAACCACACTGACATCTAAAATAACTTGAGAAACTTTGGTATTAATACCCTATATAATTAACACTACTATTACTTAAATTGCCTGAAATTTGTTCGCATTTAATAAAAACGAATCGAAAAATGAACCAAATACCTCACTGATGTTTACGCTGTAGTTTGTTGATGTTACGTTTCAATGAATCATGTGTGAATTACATAATTCACAAAGCATGTTGGAAGGAAACTTAGCTCAAGAAAAAAATACTCAGTGGTTAAAATTGCTTATCTGCACCAAATCTTTCATAAAGCAACCGTCAGTGGCTTTCTATTACATCAATACATGGTTAGGTTGGAAAATCACGATATACAAACATTTTAGCCCAATCTGTGAGGCAGCACCTTTAAAGTAGAAACCTTTTATTGGTTCTCTGAGGCTTTCCTGTTAGGTCAAACTGCTCTACTCATTGGCACACACTGGTATACCAAGAGCTAAAAGAAACATTTCCAAGCATTTTCTTTCTTATAAATTATATCGCACAATTTAGTTTCACGGAGTTCGCGAATGGTAGAATTTCGTGAAATTAAGTAGTCGCGAAGTGCTAAAAACATTAATATGGACACTGCAGGAAACTTGAAAATTTGTAATCGCGAATATGCCCACGATCAGCAAAACGCGAAAGTTAGTATTAGCGAAAGTAAATTGGTTTACAGTACTGCTTTCAGACCGATGCAATGACCAGCTTGGTGATGATTGTGCGAGTTTAGCATGCAATCCTGTCCATACCAGCTGTATATGACTTATTGAACTCAAATACCCCCCTCAGTACATTTCTAATTTCATCTGTCATATGTGTAATTGACATTTATGAATATTAGTAATTCATGCTAACCACTCCAGGGAAATGACCATTATACAATTTAATTATTGTCTACTTTGACCATTAAGTCTATGGCCAGACACCTGTGTCCTCAATTTAGCTGGTGTCAGACCAATTCCTTATAGTATCATATAATTATACTCTGTGTTTGATGCAAACTTGACTATTAGAGGCGCATGACACACACGGTACTGTATGTTATAAGATGATCTTAATTGTAAGACACGGATACATTTACCTGCACGAGACTGATCAATTTATCCCGATAGTTAAAACACCAGGACTCAGATGTTTTATAATTCTGGGTACTAATTAACAAGACACCTTTCCAAAGGGAGATCATTCTTGATAATTGTCACAAAAAGCTGTAAATGAGATGTGTACATTTTTCAGCCAATCTTTTATTATACCCCAGCATCTACATATATGGGAGGCAATTGTCCAGTTTGTCCATTCATCCCATTGAAAAATTAACCAAGCTTTCAAGTTTTTGAAACTCAAATATTTTCAAAGGGCTTAGGCCATCAAGGTATTGCTTTCATATCTTAATTGCACACTGGTTCAGCAAGGCATGTGTATGAAACCTATAAGGGGATTTTGACAGAAAGATAGTCCCTGATTGACTTAGCTTAACATGTTATTATGGACAAGGCTTCCACCGGGGCTATAAGCGTTTATTGAAGACAGTCTTGTTAGAATAGGTTTGTGGTGTATGGAGTAAAGTTTAACCATCCACCTGATGCTGCATGGAGTTTAGTGTTAACCATCCACCTGATGCTGTATGGAGTTGAGTGTTAACCATCCATCAGATGCTGTATGGAGTTTAGTGTTAACCATCCACCTGATGCTGTATGGAGTTTAGTGTTAACCATCCCCCTGATGCTGTATGGAGTTTAGTGTTAACCATCCACCTAATGCTGTATGGAGTTTAGTGTTGACCATCCACCTACTGCTGTATGGAGTTTAGTATTGACCATCCACCTGATGCTGTATGGAGTTTAGTGTTGACCATCCACCTGATGCTGTATGGAGTTTAGTGTTACCCATCCACCTGATGCTGTATGGAGTTTAGTATTGACCATCCACCTGATGCTGTATGGAGTTTAGTGTTGACCATCCACCTGATGCTGTATGGAGTTTAGTGTTACCCATCCACCTGATGCTGTATGGAGTTTAGTGTTAACCATCCACCTGATGCTGTATGGAGTTTAGTATTGACCATCCACCTTATGCTGTATGGAGTTTAGTGTTAACCATCCACCAGATGCTGTATGGAGTTTAGAGTTAACCATCCACCAGATGCTGTATGAAGTTTAGTGTTAACCATCCACCTTATGCTGTATGGAGTTAAGTATTTACCATCCACCTGATGCTGTATGGAGTTTAGTATTGACCATCCACCTTATGCTGTATGGAGTTTAGTATTGACCATCCACCTGATGCTGTATGGAGTTTAGTATTGACCATCCACCTTATGCTGCATGGAGTTTAGTGTTTACCATCCACCTTATGCTGTATGGAGTTTAGTGTTTACCATCCACCTTATGCTGTATAGAGTTTAGTGTTTACCATCCACCTTATGCTGCATGGAGTTTAGTGCTGCATGATTACTATGTTAAGTAAATGTCTGATGGCTTTTTCTTCAAGACATTCTCACTTATAGTTTATTGCATGCAGGCTCTTCAATGCGGAAATGAAGTTGAAATTATTCTTTTCGATCTCTATGGTTGTTATGACAACCATGGAGTTAATTGCAGTTGTGCATCATGGACACGCATATGACATCTTCATTAACTTCTGCAGTCTTTCATGTGTTTTGCTGTCCAAACCCAGATAATTATGTGATATCAGATTCCGAATACTGTAAACTCCCGAGTATTTTCCACATACTTTTATCAACCTGGAAATCGTAACCAGACTCAGAATACAGTTAACTTCCAAATATTGCCTGCACATTAAAGACTACAAACTGGAGTATAGGTAAATTTCCAACTCAAGTTCTTAAAATGGGGGGGGGGTAACCAAAATAATTGGTTGTGTGCTTTTCACAGGTGGAGACATTTTTAAGCCTTTAGTATTTTCTTCTAATATTTGTTATATTTTTCATGATTTTTTGGCCTCTGGATGATTTTTGTCTCATTTTCTACCTATGTGAAGTCCCCGATTATTGAGACCAATACTTGAGGTTTTACCCTAAACGTGTGTATGTTTCTGTAAGTATTTTGTCTGCATCATTGAACAACCATATATGGCTGGCTTAATAGAATGAGAAGGTTGTTAAAGTACAAATTCAATATATAGAGAAAACAAGAAAAAAAACTGCCTGAAAACTTCACTTTACTTATGGAAGAACAAGCTTTTTAATCTTCAGTTTGGTCAACATGGCCACTTCTGATTTTCATGAAAAAAGGTTCATAAGAAGTGCCTTGAGATGCAGATTTAAAATGTGCATGATTCTTATAAGGTTGTAAGTAGCCAGCGATATTATATTTCAATATTACATACAATACCATATTCCCCCAAATAGTGTACATAGTTGTGTATTAGACGCAGGTAAATATAACAAAAACAAAATACAGATGGAGATTTGAAGTAAAAGTAAGATGCAAAACATCTTGTGTGCAGCTTTTTAGGACAAAATAATTGGTGTGAACTAAGCTATGAGGAGAGTAAAGGGTAAACCTCATCCGAGCCTTTAAGGGCCTATAATGTGGCTGAGGGACTTTTCCCAAAAAATAATAAAAAATATTTGAAATGCATGTGGAGGTTGCTAAACAATGTATGAGAACTTATGGAATTCCCTTCAGGAATTTAAATTCCCCAAAAAGTTGAGCTAAGGGTTAAGTGCTCAACAGCTGAGTTACAATGATCTCATATAGATATTCAACTTAACAGTTTGAGTTAAACACATTTCTAGTTTCTTAGAAAATGTTCTAGAAAACCATGTAACTAACTATTAATGCATTCAGTTTCAAAGATATTATTATTTAAGTGTGCTTTTATGATTATCCTCTTTTAGTTCCTTAGAGAGTTTGATATAAGGAAATATTCGGGGAATCTTTGAGAATTTAACATATAGAAAGTATTTCTGCAGTCTTTATGGGTTTTATTTAGAGTTCGAGAATGGTAAATCAAATTGTTTTACTAGTTTGTTACTGCATGTATATACAGTGCCCACCAAAAAATAAGTATATACAGTTGCAAAATTAAACTTTGTTAAATTATTCAATACCTGCATATTCAGTCTGCTCACAATTATACTAGTTTCTGAAACAACAGTTTATACTAAATTAGTCAGAAAAGAGATAGAAGTGTTACCATGGAGATGTTAATCATAAGAAAAGCTTTTTATGCTCAGGTCAATTTGAGCATATAATTTCATTTGTTCCTTTACAGTGCAACAATTATATCATCTTTACTTCATCGAGAAATGTTACACCTTGGGGCAGTATTTAATATTGATCTTACTTGACTTAAGGATAAGGACAACCAATCAGATCGCACCATATTAAATTCTTGGTCAGTGACAGGCGATATGATTGGATATCCTTATGCTCTAAAATTGAATAAGGTCAATATTGAATACCACCGGTCCCCTGGTTTCTTCATTTTAGGCTCAAATCGATCTTTTATTAAATTTTCAGCTAATACGTTACTGATTTACTGTTTATATCCACTTGCCCGAAAACTAAATCTACTTGCCCAGAAAAGCACAAAAAAGCAACAAAATTCAGTTTCATTCAATTATATATCATGTCAAGGATTAGAGTACTAGATTTAATTCAAAGTTTGTTAATTAAACCATTTTTGGTCAGTAATTTAGGGACTCATCTTTGTTAAGGTAAAATAAGGCACTTAATATTATTTTTCTCGTGATAATTTTGCACTTGCCCAAGGGCAAGCTGGATGAAAAAAATCTACTTGCCAGAAGGCAAAAAAGCCCAAGTCGGAAAGTCGGACATAGGAATTCCACACCTCTGATAGGAGTCACTTTGTTGGTCGGTACGTCTGTCCCAAAGATTGTCAAAGTGAACAGTCTATTAGCTGCATCCACAACTCACACTGTGAGCTGTCCAGACACACCGATGATTTCTGATTCCTTACATAACTGTCTGGTATGAATATAATGTTTGTATCACATTGTATTTTGATCAAATCCTTTTGACTTAGGCTTTTATCAAGGTTATTGATTTCATCATGCACTGAGGCATTATGGGTAACACAAGGCTTAGAGGTAATGTGAAGGATTGTGGGTAGCATTTTACTTTTCTACAGATTTCCATGAATATTTTATGCACACCAGCCATTGTCGGAAAACATGCCTCATGCATTTAAGGATTTTCTTCTTACAGAGTCATGATTGCGTGTCCTGAGGGCGACAAAGCCGTTTGAAATATGTTCTAACTTGTTAATAAAGCACTTCAGACTTGTGCTTCAGGCAACAAGTTCAAATTTGGTTTAAAAGTCTGGGAGTAGCATTCCTTGGATCGGTTGCCTTAGTGATTTATAGACAAGTATTAATGTGAATTAGCTGAAAAAAATTGAGTCCACGGAAATATCAGCTCCCTTACTCACTTCAATACCAAAGGGGCCAGTATTACCTCCCTTTGTTCCCCTGCACTAATAAATATAGTGAACCCCTTTAGATAGTATCCCATTTTCCAACAGTCAAAACATCAATCGGTGAAAGTTTTACCATTTTATCGCAATATATTGTAATTGTACCACTGTGCCTCCTGTGTAATTAAGGGCCCCTTTTGGTTAATGTTGCGTGTTCCCTCAGACAAAACATACAGACATTAACCACTGTTTGTTGATAGTTTTACCATTTTAAAACAAAAATATTGTAGTAGTTCCGCATACACATGTGCACCATTTCGTCGCCTTGCTGTTCAATTAACTTGTTTGGAGTTGTTTTTGTCAATTTATTTTCTTGCATTTTACAATTTCATTCAAAATATTCGTCTCAGTAGTATTTTATAATGGGATTTTTATTTGTTTTCTGTACTTCCAGTGTAGCTGAAGGAGTGGTGCCAATAGAGTGTTTTAGGACGATCCATATTGTCATGCTCCATATTTGTAGAATTACAATTTTACAGCCTGGTTGCACGAGACTCCGCAAATTTTGTCCAAAAATAGAATCTTATAATGTTCTTCTGAATTTAGAAGCTTAATAATTACACAGTTGTACTAACACAGTATCCTGCAGTCCTGGGCAATGAGCATGACTATAGTCAGGGATTTTTTTTGCTTCTTGGGAAAGGGTCCGAGTCCATTCAGATTGGGAATTTACGCATTGTGACAACTGGAAATTGGGAGTTTTCATGAAGCAGAAACGCCAAATAAAACAGAAAAAAAGATTACATATTTTTTTTTTTTTTTTTTTTTTTTTTAAGGTATTATAAATTTTATTTTGTATAACTCATTTTCATATTTACAAACAAGCTCAATGGCTTTTCAAAGACTACGCTAACAGAGTTTAAAACTTCCTACTATTCAATTTACAGAAATAAACTATTAATAAAATTACATTAATACAATATACAATAACCTCATATAATATAATAAACAAACAAAAAAAACAGAAAAAAACATAGTTTCACCACCTTTTATGTGTTTTCTGTACTTTGATAATATTTGATTCTTGAGTGTACCTATAGTTCAATGTAAGGTTTATAAACAAAAGTGTCTTACAATGGACCATCTGTTATATTCTATATCTGTTATGCCTGATGTTTGATATATCTCCCATGCAAGTTTTAAACTGTTCTTTAAACTTTCAGTACTAGGTAAGATTTCTTTCCTTTTACATAAGTATATATATTTTTTATATTCTAAAAGAACAATATCAATAGGTATGTACTCTTTTTTTCCCAGATCCTAATACAAGATTTATCTTATTCATTTTATAGTTGGGTTCCAGATGTACTATTTCATTATTCAAAAATTGTATAATTGGTCTTACTCTGCAACATTCCCAAAATAGATGGGATATTGTTTCTTCATTACAAAAAAGATTACATATGACTGTTTACTGGCTTTTATGATTGACCTCTTGTCAAAAATGTTCATAACTTTGTCATTTTATGTCCGATTTTGAAAAAAAAATTAAATGTTCATTGGGAATTTCTCCCTGCAAATATGGGGAAATTATAGCCTTTTTCAAATTGGGAAGGTACCATTTACAGGTAGCAAACAAAGAAGGAAAAAAATCACTGATAGTGTACCGACATCCCATAGTACGGCACAAAATTAATATTTCCAAAAATAGAATTTCCTAATGTTCCATCTTAATGCTGGTCCATTTAATAATACAGAAAATGTTCCACAATATGTACAGCATGGCTGATAGCAAGGTATCCTTCAGTTCAGGGCTTGTATTCAATTAATATTGATCTTATTTAATTGGGGAATAAGGATAGCCAATTATATCACCTGTAAGTGACTAAGAGTTTACTTTTATAATGATGCAATCTGATTGGTTTTCCTTATCCTTAAGTCAAGTAAGATCAATAATGAATACCAACCCAGGCACAACATGACTGCAATGTACCCTATCCCACAGTAGGGCACAAATATCATCCAAAAACAGAACTTGATAGTTTTAAAGCTGTAGTGGACCAATATTTAGTAACTCTGATATGGTATCCTGCAAGTCCTGCACTGGGTATAGCATAGTTTCAATGTACCTCTATCCTTATCCCAACCACAGTACTGATCAAATAGTATCCAAGTTGAATTTGTTTAATAGTTTCACAGCTGTGGGAAGTGGACCAATCGTTAATAACAATGATATGGTATTCTGTATACAGTCCTGAGGTCAGCATGGCTACAATTTAATACTGTACCTGTGTGCAGCACAAATATTATTCAAAAATAGAATATCACTGCTTGAAGCTATATATGTAGTGAACTTATCTTTAATGGTGCTGCCTCACAGATTGGACTAAAATTTTTGTGTATCGTGATTTTCCAACCTAACCAAGTATTGATGTAATAGAAAGCCACTGATGGTTGCTTTATGAAAGATTTGGTGCAAATAAGCAACTTTAAGTACCCTTGATATAGCCCACTCAGTATTTTTTCTTGAAAAAAAACCTGCTAAGTTTCCTTCCAACATGCTTTGTGAATTATGTAATTCACATGTGATCAAACTGTAACATCAACAAACTACAGCATAAACATCAATGAGGTATTTGGTTCGTTTTTCGATTTGTTTTCATCAAATGTGAACAAATTTCAGGCAATTTAAGTTATAGTAGTGTTAATTCTATAGGGTATTAATACCCTACAGAATTTTTATGTAAAAATACTAAATAACTATAAAATGCCGAAGTTTCTCTAGTTACTTTTGATGTCAGAGTGCTTGTTTATGGGATATAAAGGCAACTATACCAAAATTACGCAAATATTTGACAATTTTATTTTATTTTTGCAATTCACCAATATGTGAGGCAGTCCCTTTAATGGTACCACTGATATAAAGTTTAAATGCAACATACCCTTTTTCTGTACCTCATTACCCAAATTTGGTATTTTATCACTGTCTAATGTCTAGGTCCTTCCTTGTCTATAGCCATAAATTCCAGACAATCATTCTAATTATGTCTTGACTAATGATGCTAAGTTTCTCAGCAAGGTTTGTGGTGAAAAGTCATTGACATTGATGGATTGTGAATGTTGATTTTAATGATAAAATGAATGAACAAATCCTAATCAGACTTAAGCCTTTGATGGCCTTTGATGGCTTTTGTCTCTTTACTTTATAGCAATAGGTTTAAATTTTCAGTGTGTTATGTCTTTAAGATAGAGTATATATTTAAGTATGAATGTTTGAATTATGATTATTCCAAAGGGATGCCACATGGCCATGTTTAATTTGTTGTTCTCCATAAATTGCGTGTGTTTTGATTGGCTGATTTTTAAAGTCTGTTTGTTGTCCATTGTTTTGGTAGATGCTCGTGTTCTGATTGGCTGATTGTAAAAGGTTGTGTGTTGTCCATTGGTTAGCTTGATGCTCGTGTTCTGTTTGGCTGATTGTGAAAGGTTGTATGTTGTCCATTGGTTAGCTTGATGCTTGTGTTTTGATTGGCTGATTGTCAAAGGTTGTATGTTGTCCATTGGTTGCATTGATGCTCGTGTTCTGATTGGCTGATTGTCAAAGGTTGTGTGTTGTCCATTGGTTAGCTTGATGCTTGTGTTTTGATTGGCTGATTGTCAAAGGTTGTATGTTGTCCATTGGTTGCATTGTTGCTTGTGTTTTGATTGGCTGATTGTCAAAGGTTGCTTATTGTCAAAGTTTTTTTGTTGTCCATTCAATATCAATGCTGGGGTTTTGCACTTTTATGATGTTTTATGAATTCATTTCCAGAATACTAATTTTATTATGATGATGAGGTTTGTTTTATGAATTCAATTCAGGAAAATGTTATCTTATTATTATAATTTGGTTCATAAATATTCTTTCTTTGTCTAGACAAGAGAATGATAGGTTAGTTTCATAGAAAACTGGTGGTATAATCCAATTTCAGCTGTCGTAGATTGTCCATGTAGGACATCATTAAATATGTTGTAAAACATTCTATGTACCAGTATGGGTAATACAGAACATTATTTATGTGTCTGTCTGTAACTGATTTGGTTCAAATTCCCTTGCTAACCCGAGTATCACCAGTATCACCAGGAGATGAGATTGGCTTGACAAAGGTCAGTATGGAGTTCAAGTCATCAAAGGCTGTGTTGGAAAACTATGGGTGGACTGAGGCTGTGTCGGAAAACTTTTGCTATACTGACGCTGTTTCGGAATACTGTAGCTGGACATAGGCTGTGTCAGGATACTCTAGCTGGACAGAATACTAAGGCTGGGCAGAGGCTGTGTCGGAATACTCTAGCTGGACAGAGGCTCTGTCAGAATACTTTGGCTGGACAAACACTGTGTCGGAATACTCTAGCTGGACTGACTGAGGCTGTGTTGGAATACTAAGGCTGGACAGAGGCTGTGTCGGAATACTGAGGCCGGACTGAGGCTGTGTCTGAATACTAAGGCTGGGCAGAGACTGGGGTGGATGACTTAGGCTGGACAGAGGCTGGGGTGGATTAGACTAAGGCTGTATTGAGACTGCAGTTGATTTGACTAAGGCTGGACAGAGTCTGCAGTGGAATGCTCAGGTTGGACTGAGGCTGCAGTGGAGTTGGCTCGAAAGAACCTAAGTAGTGGCAAAAAAATAACAACATGTATTGATCATGAGAATATATTGAACCAATTGACAGGAGTGTTTTAAGAGTGTGTTACAAAATGCAATCATACAGCTCTCTGAACAACAACAAAACAAATGATATATTGGAACATGTCTTCAGATCCGTAGCAGGGTTATCAAGAGCACATGATATTATCCTTGTTACTTGCAACAAACAAGCAACGCAATCAATCAACTACAACAGCAACTACCAATTTATCATATTTTCATGAAATATCAATACAGTACAACCTCTGTACAGCAACACCCTTTTAATTAGTCACTGTTCAGAGGTTGTTGCTCTACAGAGGTTAAACTTATAGTAAATTATAAGTGACTTCGGGAAATTTGGAAGGTGTTGTTAAGCAGAGGTTGTTGCTTTACAGAGGGCCGCTCTGGAGACGTTGTACTGTATATATTTTGATCCGGAATTTGTACTGTGTCCGCTTTCTATGATTAAGTTTTGACTGACACAGTCATTATAATGGTTGACTTTTAATTAATTTTATTATCTTCCGTTAAGAACAATGAAACATGTATTCAATACACTGAAGTACTAATCACATTGGTGTTAACAACTAGACTAAAGTTGCAGTACTGTTAAGGCCGAACTTAAAATATTCTTTGTTTCCCCATCCCGACCCTAGCAGATTTAGAATGAGTAGGTAGGTAGGGTAAATATTTTTTTTAATTGTTTCAGTATGATAGTTATTGGTTAAAGCATAAAAATAATGAAATTTAGAATTAACTCAAAGGTGAAAAACAACAATCCTAAATTTAATTGTAAGAAAGAAGAGAGTAAACAAAAAAATAAAATTTTCACTTCCAATTTTTAATAAAAAAAATATTATTTTAATTTGGGCAATAAAATATTTTGGGTAGGGCCCTTTTTAATCGGGTAGGTAGGGGATGGGGAAACAAACAATATTTTATTTTAGGCCTAACCACCTATTAAAATGTCTGGAACCCAAAACAGAAAATCAAGCAGGGAAGGCAGTATTCAACTTAACCAGCACAGCACAGGAAACATAAAAACATCACATACCACAATTAAACGGCACAATATCTCACGCATATTACTTAATGATAAAATGAACTTAAGCATTATTGGTGTCTATAAATTTATTGGTGTGATACCTAAGCACCTTATTTATCGATTTATAGGTATGATGCCTAAAATGATAAAATAAGTGACCAAAGAATGAGTAATCTTGGTATATATAATCGCATCTTTATAATGTCATATTTAGAGGTGTGATACCTAAGTTCATGTACATATTTGTTATCAATTTATAGGTCTGTAAAGATTTAGAGGTATGATACCTGAGTAAATGTACATGTATATGTTTAATATCAATTTATAGGTCTGTAAAAACCTCCAATTTATGTACAAACAGACTTAATGATTTTCAATATTTAACCTGTTCAGACAGTTCAGAGAACATCGCCACTTCTCAGCACGAACCTCTTTTTACTGTCCCCATATGGACATGTGGTCTTTACAGGCAGGTTGACTTATAATAGAATGTTAATACCTTGAGGGAGTTCCATAAATTCTCTGACTTTAGGCTTTCAGTAGATTAAGATTATGATATGTTGTCTATAAGAAAATGTAGTCTTTACAGACAGGTTTTGCTATTGATTTAAAATACCTTAAGGGAGTTCCATAAATTCTCTTACTTTTAAGCTTTCCATAGATTAAGATATGTTGTCTATAAGAACATGTAGTCTGTAAAGCAGGTTTTGCTATTGACTTTAGATACCTTAAGGGAGTTCCATAAATTCTCTTACTGTTGGCTTTCCATAGATTTAGATATGTTGTCTGTAAGAACATGGAGGTACAGTACTACTGCAGGAGAGAATTCAATGAATTATCTCCCTTGAGACCTTCCACAGAAGACATGTTACTTAAATGCATGGAAAACTTGAGAGCTTTTAATCAAAATTCCATTCTTACAATTTCACTGTATGTGATTAAATTTTCTGGGCTAATATTCCTTGGAGCCTAAAGATTTTCCTTGGAACCTAAAATGTTCTGTGGAACTTCAAGGTTTTTCTTCGAACCTAAAGACACATTCCTTGGGACGTAAAATATGTTCTTCAGAACTTTACAGTGTTCCTTGGAACCTTTTTACCAAAAAATGTTCCTTGGAACCTAAAGATATTAATTGGAAGCTTAAGATGTACTTTGCAACCAAAAAATGAAACTAGAAGATTTTCCTTGGAATCTAAAAATGTTCTGTGGAACCTTACAGTGTTCCTTGGAACCTAAATATGTTAATTGGAAGCTAAAGATGTTCTTTGCAACCAAAAGATATATAATGTTCCTTGAAACTAGAAGATGTTCTTAATAGAACCTAAAGATGTATCTCGGAACCAATAGATGTTCCTAATTGGAGACTAAAAATTTCATTGGATACGTAAGATGTTCCTTGGAACCTAAAGATATTAATTCAAAGCTAAAGATGTTCATTGAAACCTAATGATGCTTGTTGGAACCTAATGATGTTCCTTGGAACCTAAAGATATTAATTGGAAGCTAAAGATGTTCATTGAAACCTAATGATGCTTGTTGGAACCTAATGATGTTCCTTGGAACCTAAAGATATTAATTGGAAGCTAAAGATGTTCATTGAAACCTAATGATGCTTGTTGGAACCTAATGATGTTCCTTGGAACCTAAAGATATTAATTGGAAGCTAAAGATGTTCATTGAAACCTAATGATGCTTGTTGGAACCTAATTATGTTTCTTGGAATCTAATGATGAATGGAACTAAAATAGAGATGTTTCTTGCAACCTTAACATCATACAAATAATAAAAGCGGACACAAGCGTCACTGTAACTTTTGTTCCTATGTCTACCAAACATTTACCATTGTACTGATGTATCAGCCTAGGTCTGGCCGTCAGGATATAATGAACACTTTGATATGAATAAATAATTGTTGTATGGAGTATCAGCCTGTCTGATTGGTTGGGATGATATTGTCTGAAGTGTTGATATCTCTTACTTTTCTTACACCATTGCATGTATAGAGTCAGGTCTTCTTCATACAATAACAATACTGAACAGATTTAGCATTCTGAACGCTGCATTATGTATATTTTCAAAAAGCTTGCCATTATAGGCATTAAAGTACCAATAACACCCGACAAACTAACACTCTGAAGTATATCAAACAAGAAAATCGAGATTATATACAGATCAAAGACGAAATTTGCTTCACTTTGAAAACAAAAATAGCAGTAAGTATTTTATTTCTTCATAAAATTATATGAAATATTCGCCATGCTAAGGGGAAAATTATTTGCTTTCCCTGAAGTATAAGATCTTTTTTCAGAAGCTGGGCCATTTTTTCAAGCACCCTGTATGCTATCGGACTACAGTCCCAAGCATTTTTTTTCCAAGGTTTCACAGGGTGCTGGACAAAACGGCACAGCTGCTGAAAAAAGATCTTACATTTCAAGGAATGCAAATATCTTTCCCCTTAGCTTGGCGTATATTTCATAGAAATCAAATACTTATGGCTATTTTTGTTTTTGAAGTGAAGCAAATTTTGTCTTGGATATGTAGCCCAAATTCAGTTATGGCTATTTTTGTTTTTGAAGTGAAGCAAATTTTATCTTGGATATGTAGCCCGAATTCAGTTATGGCTATTTTTGTTTTTGAAGTGAAGCAAATTTTGTCTTGGATATGTAGCCCAAATTCAGTTATGGCTATTTTTGTTTCTGAAGTGAAGCAAATTTCGTCTTGAATCTGTAGCCCAAATTCACTTATGGTTATTTTTGTTTTTGAAGTGAAGCAAATTTTGTCTTGAATCTGTAGCCAAAATTCACTAATGGCTATTTTTGTTTTTGAAGTGAAGCAAATTTCGTCTTGGATATGTAGCCTAAATTCAGTTATGGCTATTTTTGTTTTTGAAGTGAAGCAAATTTCGTCTTGAATCTGTAGCCCAAATTCACTTATGGTTATTTTTGTTTTTGAAATGAAACAAATTTCGTCTTGAATCTGTAGCCCAAATTCACTTATGGTTATTTTTGTTTTTGAAGTGAAGCAAATTTCATCTTGGATCTGTAGCCCAAAGTCACATGGTATTGCTTACACTGAATCATGATCATAGTAATCAATGTGAGGCTGGAAGGTAATGTACTCATCCCAGGGAACAGTTGTAAGATTCCCATCATGTATCTTTATTAATTTTGTAAAACAGGCAGCTTCTGTCACCGTAGCGACAGATAAAGAATGAATAGAACGACAAGTCATTAAATGTTCCTGATAGGAAACACACTGTGGGAATTCATTACAACAAATACACTGTTTTTTTCTCTGCTTACTCCGTTCTGACATGACTAGCATTAATAACACTGCAGGTTGCCTATACAGGACCATCATCCTGTTTGACATTGAATAAGAACTCTTCAACATTGAGATCAATAAAAACAACTCTTAACTAGGAGGTCAATAACAACAACCCTTCAATATTGAGGTCAATAAAAATAACTCTTCAATATTGAGGTCAATAAAAACAACTCTTCAACAATAATGTCAATAAAAACAACTCTTCGACAAGGAGGTCAATAAAAACAACTCTTCTATGTTGGAATCAATAAAAACAACTCTATATTGCAGCACAAATAATTTTAAACAACAACTCTTCAATACGGAGATACAAAACAACAACTCTTCAATACGGAGGTAAAAAGCAACAACTATTCAACATGAGAGGTTCAAAACAACAACTTTTCAATACGGAGGTACAAAACAATAACTCTTCAATACGGAGGTACAAAGCAACAACTCTTCAATACGGAGGTACAAAACATCAACTGTTAATTTGGAGGTAAAAAGCAACAACTCTTCCTCATGGAGGTAAAAAGCAACAACTCTTCAATATTGAGGTACATAACAACAACTCTCTAACACTGAGGTCAATAAAACAACTCTTCAGCATTGAGGTCAATAAAAACAACTCTTCAATATTGAGGTCAATAAATACAACTCTTCTACATGGAGATCAATAAAACAACTCTACAACAGGGAGGTCAATAAAAACAACTCTTCAATATTCAGGTAAAAAAAACAACTCTTCAATGTCAGGATCAATAAAAATAACTCTTCAACATTGCGCACAAACAATTTTAAACCACAACTATTCATCATGGAGGTAAAAAGCAACAACTCTTCAACATGAGAGGATCAAAACAACAACTTTTCAATACGGAGGTACAAAACATCAACTGTTAATTTGGAGGTAAAAAGCAACAACTCTTCAACGTGGAGGTAAAAAGCAACAACTCTTCAATATTGAGGTACATAACAACAACGCTTTAACATTGAGGTCAATAAAACAACTCTTCAGCATTGAGGTCAATAAAAACAACTCTTCAATATTGAGGTCAATAAAAACAACTCTTCAATATTGAGGTCAATAAAAACAACTCTTCTACATGGAGATCAATAAAACAACTCTACAACAGGGAGGTCAATAAAAACAACTCTTCTACATTGAGATCAATAAAACAACTCTACAACAGGGAGGTCAATAAAAACAACTCTTCAATATTCAGGTAAAAAAAACCAACTCTTCAATGTCAGGATCAATAAAAATAACTCTTCAACATTGCGCACAAACAATTTTAAACCACAACTATTCAACATGGAGGTACAAAACAACAACTCTTCAATATTGGAGGTACAAAACAACAACTCTTCAATACGGAGATACAAAGCAACAACTCTTCATCATGGACATAAAAAGGAACAACTCTTCAACATGAGAGGTTCAAAACAACAACTTTTCAATACGGAGGTACAAAACATCAACTGTTAATTTGGAGGTAAAAAGCAACAACTCTTCAATATGGAGGTAAAAAGCAACAACTTTTCAACATGAGAGGTACAAAACAACTACTCTTCAATACGGAGGTACAAAACAACTACTCTTCAATACGGAGGTACAAAACAGCAACTGTTCAATTTGGAGATAAAAAGCAACAACTCTTCAACGTGGAGGTAAAAAGCAACAACTCTTCAATATTGAGGTACAAAACAACAATTTTTCGACAGTTGCTTTGTATATTGCATGATTGATAAGATATTTTAACTCGATTAAAACCTGGTTCACAATTTGTCATCTGGAAAAGTCCCCCTGGTGCATTGATATAGCAGGTTTTATCATGTGATAATGTATAGTGCACTGTGTGTGAACAGCGAGGATGAAGCTAACATGATAGAGTGATTGGATTATACGCAGATAGAGAAGGGAAGAGTGATTAGATAGGGGAAGAGTGATGTGCTACATTCACGTCTTATATAAGTGCAACTGTTTGATAGGCTGGTGACTTCTGGGAGATATTCGTATAATATAATCTCCTCAACTGAAGAGTTTTTGCAATTCTGTGATTATGACATTGAACCATATGCCTTATAATATCTGGTATCAGTATCTACTGCAAAGATACAATTTTTGCCGGTTGAACGTTTCACTTATTTTCACAATATAACACTATAGTGTTTTAATTGCAGAATTGCAGATATTCTCGCAACAGGAGATTTTGTGCAATCACTTGATGTTGGTCAGGTCATTTGTTGCTTTTAAAACTATTAGCTACAGCTGTACATGCTACCTATCTTTATAATCACCCTTTCAAAAAGCTATATAGTTGGCCTTACAATGTAAACCAAACTTTTGACTAAAAGTTTGAGCATGCATGGTGAACCATTGTCCATTTTTGCAAAGGTATCTGGATGTGGTTAAACCAATTGTAACTGTAGCCAGATTGTTGAATCTGTCACAGTATACTGGTAAATTATAACTTGAAAAATTGTTGAGAAACACTGAACAACCTCGAATAAAAAAAACAAACACAAGAAAAACTGCTACATGTTTAATTATCTGTATTATGTGTATACCGTATTTCTCCACTCATAAGTCGGGTAAAAAAAAAAGTAACTTATTCACCATGACCCATGCATTGACATCGACTGTTGTACTTCTTATAGGAGATTTTTTACATTGGACAAAGTATGGTAGACTTATTAGAATTCGTTAAACTAGATTTTACCCGACTTATGGCCGAGTATATACGGTAGGCATTGTGTGTTTGAACTGTTGATCTACGGTGGTGAGTTCCATCTCTAATGATGTGTTTCTTTAATTCCTACAAGAGATCCATTCCTGACTGGAATCATGATCTCTAATTAAGACAGATAAATACTCTATACAGTAAGAAGCCTTAGGCAAGTTATCTATCTGTGGACAGTCAATATAGTAGTAATTTCATGTCCAAATTCTTAAAGTTCTTGACCTAGTTGTCTTCTCTATTGGGCACAATAAAGTAGTACTTTGTGTTCTTTCTTACCTTCCTACTTGAAGAGTTCTTGGCCTAATTTTCTTGTCTGGGGACACAATAGATGTCCAAATTCTTAAGAGTTCTTGACCTAGTTGTCTTCTCTATGGGCACAATAAAGTAGTACTTTGTGTACTTTCTTACCTCCCTACTTGAAGAGTTCTTGGCCTAATTTTCTTGTCTGGGGGCACAATAGATGTCCAAATTCTTAGAGTTCTTGACCTAGTTGTCTTCTCTATTGGGCACAATAAAGTAGTACTTTGTGTACTTTCTTACCTTCCTACTTGAAGAGTTCTTGGCCTAATTTTCTTGTCTGGGGGCACAATAGATGTTCAAATTCTTAAGAGTTCTTGACCTAGTTGTCTTCTCTAATGGGCACAATAAAGTAGTACTTTGTGTACTTTCTTACCTTCCTACTTGAAGAGTTCTTGGCCTAATTTTCTTGTCTGGGGGCACAATAGATGTCCAAATTCTTAGAGTTCTTGACCTAGTTGTCTTCTCTATGGGCACAATAAAGTAGTACTTTGTGTACTTTCTTAGCTTCCTACTTGAAGAGTTCTTGGCCTAATTTTCTTGTCTGGGGGCACAATAGAGTACTATAGTCCAGTCAGGATAAAAATCCAGTGATGCAGCGCTCTAGTCCACTATAACGGTGTTAAACCAATTATAAAGGCTTATACTGTACAAACAACTATAATTTCAATGCTAAACTCACATACTAAACTTTGCTCTACCTGTTTAGACAATGGTTGAGATTTTTTGCGTACACATAAACTGCAACGTCACTGTCACAATATCCTAACTGGACTATACTTCATGTACTTTCTAGTGATTTGATAATACAGTACCTGGGTGCCAACAGTAATAGTGCTGTGCATTCAGCTGGAGAGGTTTATACTGCTGTACTGCTTTACCTTTTTGAATGACATCAGGGGTGGTATTCAATATTATTACCTAGCACTCTATATAACGAGTAATTCGTTATTTTTGACTGTTTCATGTCTTAATGTTTATTTTTAGATTCAGGTATGAAACAGTTCATTGCCAGGAGGGCAACAGTTTTGACTGTTACACCCCTGGATGAACTGTTACCTGCGCACTACGATGCGCAATATAAATTACTGCAAAAACACCCTGCTAGATCTATAGCGAATTTTTAATATAACTCTTGAACAATGTTTTGTCCCTTTTTGCTTTATTACATGCCGATTTTATTTGTTTGATAATAAAATCATGGGGATAATGACAGTCTTGGATTTATAACAAAAAAATAATAATTATCCGCTATTAGTATGACAAAATAAGTAGAACTTTACTGTAGTTATATAGAGTATTAGGTAATAAAACAGTTATTTCATGTCTGTTTTGGGTTAACAGTCAAAACTATTGTCCCTCGGTATCGGGGACGTCATTTTGAACTGTTGCCCTCGGCCTATCGGCCTCGTGCAACAGTTCAAAAGTCTTCCCCGATACCTCGGGGCAATAGTTTTGACTGTTAACCAAACAGACATGAAATAAGTGTATATTGATCTTATTCGATTTGAGAATAAGAATAGCCAATCATATCGCCTGTTACTGAAGTAAGATCAATATTGAATACGAGCCCTGGGGTGGTATTCAATATTGATCTTACTTGACTTAAGGATAAGAACAACCAATCAGAGCACACCATACTAAACTCTTGGTCAGTAACAGGCAATATGATTGGCTATCCTTATTCTCCAATTAAATAAGATCAGTATTGAATACCACCCCTGGGCTGGTATTCACAAAGCATCTTAGTAGAAAACTTAGATTTTTCTTAAAAACACCAAAATTTCTAAAGTATGTCAGCCTAACATGACAATCACGATTATTGATTTTTATGCCCCCCTATCGATAGATGGGGAGGCATATAGTGATTCACCTGTCCGTCCGTTCGTCCGTCCGTCCTGGTTAACCCAAATTGACCGTTTCTTCTAGCATTAATATGGCTTGCTACAAAGCTTTCATACTTGCATGGATGTTGTGTATGAACACTCTCCACACGCCTGTACCACCTAACCCCATTTTGACCTTCACCTTGACCTAATTTTGTACTTAGACTTATTTATGGACAAGGCTTTCACAGGGGGCATAAGCGTTTAGTGAACGCAGTCTTGTTTGCATAGGTTTAAATCATTATGTAAAGAGCTACTATAATCACTAAGAAAACATGGGTTAATCTTCAATTTGTGCATGATATAATTATGCAATACTAATTTTTAACTTAAGTCAAAATATTTAAGTTTTCAACTAAGATGCTTTGTGAATACCAGCCCTGTATTTCACTGCTGCCAGCCTTTAGACCTATTGCCGTTGAAGCGGACACTCTAGGAATAACACTTGTATGAATTTAAATTTCATCAACAATCTTTTCTGACACCCTGTATAAAGGGAAGATGTTTAATGTTGGTATTTTTTTTGGGGGGGGGGGGGGCTCTGTAATCTATTATACTTTATGGAGAAGCTTGATGCTGTGCATATAAAACTTAAGTTCAAATGGATACAAATTGATGGTTTTCTGTTTGTTTTAATGCCAGCGTTTCCCCTCAGAGATCAAATTAAACAAATTCGAGATAAACAGACTCCCTAAGAAAGTTCTACTTAAACCTATGAATTTGTCTCACTAACAGGATGCAATTCCTTGTTTGCTCACTTATTATAGTTAATTATTGTTGCTCGTTAAACATCATTATCTATTGATCTCCCTGGTTACAAGTAAACACATAATTTTCTTTATTTGCCATTTATTGTGGGCACTGAAGAAAGTTGTTCTGTCAGCTTTTCTTGAAAATTTTCTGAGAATTTTTTTACATTTTTGTCATTTTAATTATTGGATCATGATCTGGGATGGGACCGTAATTCATCCTATTCTTTGCTATGGACACATGTTTTTTTCTGAAATTTCAGAGGGTTAAAGGATCTATTTCATGGTCAAACATGACTTTTCGGGTTTTTCAGGGGTCAAAAGATCGGAAATTTCTGGGGTTAAAAGATTGATTCAAGGGTCAAAACTGACTTTTTTAAGTCTCAGGGGCCAATGTATCAGTTCACAGGACCTGTTGGATGAAACCCCTGAAAATATTGAGACTAACGAAACTGAAAAAAAATCAATATTGGAATTTCCTCTATCTCATATTTATGTGATGCTAAATTGATCTTGACCCTGTGTATGGCTTATATATTCTGTATAGATGTTGTTAATTATAAAAATTTCCATCCATCTGTTGTCTTGATGTAACGCACTCTCACGCAACATATCAATACATTATCTAGCATTATTGTCAATGGTAGAAAAACTTATACATATTAACTTATTGATGGCATCGTGAATGTATTAAATATATCAGTTTATCTGCTGGAAATTATGACTTCTCTCTCTCTTAATGAATCTTTTCTATGGATCTTCTGGTGACTTTCTGCCCAATCAATACAATCTCTCAGATTTTTTTTACTTTGTGCGAAAATTTATTCATAATTTATCGAGGTTTTCATGGAAATGTTTTGGTACGAGAATTAATGTTTTCATATGAGAATTTCTATGTAATTTTTTTCTGTTCAGCTATTATGTATGATGTCAGATTTTCTTAGCACAGGCCCAGATATCTCCCGAAACAAAAATCTGAACTCAAATTGAGATTTTGCTCAGATCAGAGTTGAATTTGAGATAAGTTTGAAGTACGATGATACATAGCTTTTGAAATTTTACTGAAATACACTCAGAATAATGTTTCTACTTTGTGAGGTCATTTAGTTACTTTAATTTTTTTTAGTATTTTCAAACTTTTACCCATGTAAGTGCATAATTAGCTCATGATTCTGTAGGCTCATTTCATTTATTGATGTGATAACAAATAAAGAAGATAAAATGTAATATTTCATTTTCTGCATTTCTAAATTCCGATATATTAGAGATAATGCCAGCTATTATGGCTCCATTGTGAGTTTTTGTAAAAGTTCCTTTATCCAATCTCATATTATGTGTCTTCAATTCTCCATATAAGGTACTTGATTGTGTGTTTGTGTAGACTAATTGTTTCATTGTTTGACGGACATAACAAAATATACTGAGTTCCAAAAGTTGTGCACCTTTTTGAAGAAATTGGAATGTTGCTAAAATGGTCAAAAGTTGGCAAAAAAGAATCCATAATTATTAAATATACTCAATCTAAAATAAAAAGAGTATAAACTAAACAGTGTCCATGGTCTGTAACACTATTGAACTTTTCCATTTCAATAAAAGGTGAAAAACTTTTCGAAGTTCAGTATATGTTAGATCAGATAGGATGTTGACAAGTGTTGGTATTGTTGAGAGAGAAAGAAATGGATTTCACTTCATTTATAAGATTGTGAAATAATAGATGGTGTATGTGAGTTTTGTTGACAGTCTCATTACCTGCTGTATCTGAGTTTTGTTGACAGTCTCATTACCTGATATCTTGTAATATACCTAATTGAACTGAGTGGATACCTGTACATTCAATTAAACTGGTGTTAACATACCACCTGTCTACTGGTGATGCACCAGTCAATATTTTGCCCACCGGGGGAGCGGCGGTCGACCCAGGGGAAATTAAACATTTTCAATATTTTGGTGTCTAAATTCCCTCCGTGGGGTGTAGTTTTTCATCCGAGTAATTTAATAAAAACACGAATAAAAGTATCACTATCGTATTTCGCGATGTAGAAATTCCTGGACCAAAGTCTATTCCCCGGGACTCAGAGTTGATAATGTCTTCTAATTCCCTCCTGTCCAGAGGATTGGTCTGTCTTAATTCCCACTGTATCACCGCCCCCCCCCCCCCCATAATATTGACTGGTGCATGAAAGACCACTAGGGCGGAACTTAATGTATAATATTTTTTTTTGGAATTGTTTCAGTATGATAGTTATTGGTTAAGACATACAAATAATGAAATTTAGAATTAACTCTAAGGTGAAAACCAACAGTTTAAATTTAATGGTAAGAAAGAAGCCAGTAAACAAATCAAAACAAATTTTACTTCCAAATTTTAATAAAAAAATATTATTTCAATTTGGGGGCAATAAAATATTTTGGGTAGGGCCCTTTATAATCGGGTAGGTAGGGGATGGGGAAACAAACAATATTTCGTTTTAGGCCTACTACAAAAAACATCAGAAACAGCAAAGCAGAAAAGGCAAAAAAAAGAACTCTTAAAAAAGAAAAAGTCACATCTCCCAAGAATAAATAAAAATGTCTGTGAAATCCTCCAATTTGATCTCCCATTATACTATTAATTAAAAATTGCAATTATAACCCAGTCAGAGAGACCACCTGTCAAAATTGCCAGGAATATTCATGAACTCTGACCTTATTTATTTGAATTCAACAGGTTCTAAGTTTTATTCCAATTAGTTAAATACTGAATTCAACAAGGTTCTAAGTTTTATTCCAATTAGTTAAATACTGAATTCACCAGGTTCTAAGTTTTATTCCAATTAGTTAAATACTGAATTCAACAGGTTCTAAGTTTTATTCCAATTAGTTAAATACTGAATTCACCAGGTTCTAAGTTTTATTCCAATTAGTTAAATACTGAATTCAACAGGTTCTAAGTTTTATTCCAATTAGTTTAATACTGTACATGCACAGGCATTGCTCCAAGCTGTTCAGAAAGCCACCCTCGCAAGAGACAGACACAGAACATTGTAACCACCCATATGCCCAAAAACATGTTCAGATTGTTATGAATAAAAAGGTTGTAAAACTAATGGGGGTTCTACTGTATTTCCTTAATTGGCTAACAAGGTTTACTCCAAGTCATCACTTAAGTTCACCGGTTCTGTTTGTTGTCCGGCCACTAGGGAAAACCCTCATGTAATTGATCTGAGTCAACTACATGCTTGTTCTCAGAAAACATCTTATGTATGGTCATGTACTTGTTAATCATTTCTTCTTGGTGATATGATATATTTCCTTTCATGTATAGAAGATGCCAGTCTCTGTTATTGTAAAGCAAACAACTGGCAGCATGGCCTGAATCTAATGGGACCTGTTGTTATTTAAGGATACAAACATCAAGTAGTTGTAGCTTCTATTATACTGTATGTCTGATAATCAATTGCTTGAAAAACTGAGCTACCCTTCTCGAAAAGTGTATTTAATGCACATTATGAATTACAAATTTTGTTACACCTTCAACTTAGCTTTTGTTGATGAAAAGTACGAGCTGTAACTACTACCTTTGTGTGAAAACTGCTGATTTTAGCAAAGCTTTTTTAGAAGCTGTACTTTTTATTAAAAAAGGACAGACTCCTTTGCAAATACTATGCTAATCTGGATAATATTTCTTGACTAAAAATTGGTATCACAAAATGCCGAGAACTTGTCCCAACTTTATTGCAGCAAACTTTCTAGAGCTACACCTTGGGATTTTTCTCAAACTCAACTCAGATTTCAGAAAAATCTTAACTTTCGCTTGAGATGCCTTGAGAGATTCAAGGGTTTCAAGTCTTACTTAAAAGTCTCACATTGTATGTAACCTACAGTTTGATTAGACCAAATCAAATTAATATTGTGATTCTGGTAACATGCTGAAAAATAGGGTTGGTAGGTAAAAAAATAGTTTTCAAAATAATTTTATTGAGGTTCTGCACTGGAAAATCAACTATCTGCAGTAGTGACTTCCAGCAAAATATCAATAAAATGTTCAGGGCAGAGGTGAAAAATTAGGTAGGTTACTAAGGGGTACCGTTTACCAAAGCACTACCGTATATATTCGCCTATAAGTCAGGTAAAAGTTGTCAAAAATATTTCAAAAAGTCACTTATTCACGATGACCCATCCTTTGATATCGTCATGATAAGGCATAAGTTTTACTTCTTTTAGAGGATTTTTTACATAAGTCAAAATCTGGTTGACTTTTTATGCCCCCGTATCGATAGATGGGGAGGCATATAGTGATTCACCTGTCCGTCTGTTCGTCCTTTCGTCCGTCCGTCCTGGTTAACCCAAATTGACCGTTTCTTCTAGCATTAATATGGCTTGCTACAAAGCTTTCATACTTGCATGGATGTTGTGTATGAACACTCTCCACACGCCTGTACCACCTAACCCCATTTTGACCTTCACCTTGACCTAATTTTGGACTTAGACTTATTTATGGACAAGGCTTCCACAGGGGGCATAAGCGTTTAGTGAACGCAGTCTTGTTGGAATTTGTTTTACTTGATTTTACCCGACTTATGGGCGAGTATATACAATATATTAATTTTTTTTTGGCATAAGGAAGTTTATAACCTACTGCATGTCTATCATGATTATGAAAATATATTTTGCATAATATGTCCTTTGTCTACTTTCAGCCCCCTAGATGTACATGGTCACTTGGTTGGAAGTGGTGGAGACACTAAAAGGGGTCGCAGAAAAGCACCGAAGTCGTTTGCATTTGATCACTGTTTTTGGTCCATGGACAAAGACAACCCGAAGTTTGCATGTAAGAATATTGTTTTTAGTCCCCTACAGGTTTATGACCGGAGGGGACTATAGGTTTGCCATCCGTCAGGCATTCCGTCAAAAAATCTGGATCCTGACATAACTCAAACAGTTTTCAAGCTGGGTTTATGAAACTTGGTATGTGGATAGGGGGCAATATGGGGAATATTGCACGTCCAAACATATTTAGATTCCAACCAAAATTGTGGTTGCTATGGTAACAGAAATATTGAAAATGGCTTAAAACCGGACTTCTGTATTGCTCGCAATTCTTGATTACTTGTTAGCTCAAAAGAGTGCTTATATTATATGTAATCATTGAATTTTAGTGGTCTATCACTCATCCACTATTTGAGGCCCACATGGAAGATTGGGAGACCAAGGTACTGTTTTATCAAAGCACTTACGGAAATCGTAAACTTACGATCAAATTTCAATTCTTTATAATTTGTTTACAATTATGAAGTGTGGTAAATGGAGCTGAAATACTAATTATGATTCATTTAATGAACTTCTACAAACCATATCCGTCACCAATTTGCAGTTGGTAAAGAAAAATAAAGAATTTAATTTTGAGCGTAACTTAATATTTTCGTAAGTGCTTTGATAAAACAGTACCCTGATGTGTAGCCTACTTAAATAAGTTGTTATTCATTGGGTAACATGACTAACCTCTAACTCTACCACAATTCATGTGCCATATTTAGTTTACGTTATGGTCACCTTGGGTCAGCCAACTTACTTTATACCTGGGTCACCACAAACCACCCAAACCCTGACACAATGTCAGTGAATCTGATGTGTACCCAATGGTGTGGACGCCAGCCTATTAGTATTACCATAATTTAAAAGCGACTTAAAATGACTCTGGTCGCCGCAAAATGACCGGACAACGCGTGGGGTTCCTGGTTCGATTCTGCAGTAAGATCAGGTCATTACCTTTTTAGCTCACCTGTCACAAAGTGACAGAGTGAGCTTTTGTGATCACACTTCGTCCGTCGTCCGTTCGTCCGTCATTCCGTCTGTCCGTCCGTCTGTCCGTCCGTCAACAATTGGGTTGTGTCCTCTCTAGAGGTCACAATTTTGGCCTAATCTTTATGAAACTTGGTCACAATGATCATCTCAACAAAAGCTAGGTCAAGTTCGATATTGGGTCATCTGAGGTCAAAAACTAGCTCACTAGGTCAAATTATAGAAAAACCTTGTGTAGTCACCAGAGGTTACAATTTCAACTTAATCTTTATGAAACTTTGTCACAATGATCATGTCAACAAAATCTAGGCCAAATTCGATTTTGGGTCATCTGGGGTCAAAAACAAGGTCACATGGTCAAATCATTAAAAAAATTTGCAATAGATGCTGAATTTCCTTAAATTTTATTCAGAAAATGTGTAGGGTCACCATAGGGGTGTGCATGCACTAGTACGACAGGTGAGCGACCTAGGGCCCTTTGGGCCCTCTTGTTAAAATTTGACAACATTGATGCTTTTTCTTCATCTGTGGGGGAGGGTTAAGTTAGTACTGTTAGGGAACAGTTTGAGTTAACTGGTTAGGCAAATCATCAGCTACGTTGTATGTACGGAAAAGCTGTTGAGAACTTTGTGAAAATTCCCAATAGAAATGAATAAACCTACACCTAGCCATTATTCTTGCATGCATGTGTATTCCATTTCTCAATTCTGTGAAACTTGGAGTAAATTAATAGCTTTGAAAATTAGTAGTCACTGCGCCTCACAAGATAACCGATTTCTGTATATCATAGCTTGGGATAAATGTCTCCTATTTATTTTCGAGAAAATTTATGGCAAACTTAAAATTGATTTAAATTATCGTAATATTTGGGGTGTAAAATGTGTCCGCTATTTTGAGTCCTTTTCTGGTAAAATGTCAGACTTTCTAAAAATCGAAGTTAAGCATTATAGTGGGAAACATATTGATTTTGTGCTGGACGTATATCTATCTGGATGGATGTATTTTCATAAAGTTTGTTCACTGGCCTGATTTCAATGAAATTATCACCATTTGGGCTGCTTATGTATTTAGTGGATTCTTACCTAAAGCACATTGTATATTGTATGCATTTTTGTATAGGCATGATGTGTTGCTCAATATTCAGATTCTATCTGGTGTTTTTGTATAGATTTGTTAGAATTAGATGTTAAACTATCTCAACTTGTAGCATTTAATCTCGAGAGAAAGTTTCGGGAGAGAGATGAGAGAGGGGTTGATGGCTCATGATTATGTATAAGATATACAAATAGTGCACAGTTTACCAATATCCCAGTTGATGGCATATCGATTTCTCCAAAATACATGACAATGTTCCCATTACCATTGGCTCATACAGCACACACTCAGACTGGTTATTGTCAAGAGAGAAAGAGAGAGAGAGAGAGTGCAGGTTGAATTGATTGCTGAATATATCCATACTTTGTGCACTACATAACAGTCCTGTAAATGTATCCATACTAAGAATTTTGCACAGATAACAGTCTTGTGTGTTCAATAATGATGGTGAATAATTTGAAGCCATAATGTTTTCTTCAACAACAGAACAACAAGCAGTTTTTGTTAGCGAGTTTGGTAAATGGTTGTGTACTCGGGTTCAGCAATTTTAATTCAGTTACCATATACAGTGACCTATTTTCCTTACCAGATTTCCTTTACTGTATCTTAACCAGTTCTAATATACCCTTCCACAAGCATAGCAAACCTGTGTGTTCAATAACAGGGTGGCCACAGACTCTGGAAAACAGGGAAAACAGGGAAAATGCCCAAAACAAATTCCCTGCAGGGAAAATCAGGGAATTTCAAAATTGGGCAAAAATCAGGGAATTATCAGGGAATTTTACAAAATTTTGAGGAATAAATGGGTCTGCTGGTAGCTTCTCTTCATGACTTTATTAAATAGATTATTTCTTCAAAAAGACTGTCAGCAACTTGTATATATTATAAAATAAGTATAAATAATGAGTTTGGTAGTGTAGGTATGGCTATAAGGGGAGGTTAAATGCTGTATTTTCAGCTGAATCTGAGCAGCTGACACCGCAAACAATCATAGAAAATCATCTTTCAGTCAGGGAAAAATCATGGAATTAACAGGGAATTTCATTCTTCAATTTCTGTGGCCACCCTGAATAATAATGGTAAATGAGCTGAACCCAAACAGGTTTGCTTTAACAACATACACAACAAGCTGTTTTCTTTGATAGCTCATCTGAATTTTTGAAAATTACTTGGTTGATGTTGCTTGGTCACGTTTTATGTTTAGTACAACTTTTCTCCTAAACTATCATAGCTATTGCTTTGAGACTAAAGCTACGCTTACGCCTGTTCACCATCTATTCCAAATTTTATAAAGCCAGAAGCTAGATGTACAAATAAATACCGCTTTTTTGCATGAATTATGGCCCTTTTTGAACTTGAGAATATGAGATTTGATGGTTAAGTTTTGTGTTTAGGTTAAATAAGGTTATAATGATATTTTTTTACACCGGGACAAAAATCAGATGAGCGTATGCACCGCTCTTGTGTTTGCCAGTCAATTTGGTAAAAAACTCAGGCTTAATGTGAAACATGGGGAGCGGTGGCCTAGAGGTAGGGCGCACGCTTCGGGATCGAGAGGTCCCGGGTTCAACCCCTGTCTGGACCACTGCTTAATTTCTCTGAGCACGAATAACCCACATGCTCCACTCGACCAAGGTGTGAATTGGTACCTGTGAGGGCTTTGTCTGAACATGTTCGATAGTCCTGGGCGCCGAAGATCGATGTTGGCTGCACACCCGCCCGGAGAGAAATAGTCTCCCAAGGGAGACTCGAACATAGGTTTCCATAGGTAGCCCAATGAACAGGGGAAGTTTAAATGTCAAAGGGTGGCTGAACGGCTGAACTGCTGAAAGCAGCCCTAGAAAATTGGTAACTTTTTTTAAACAGTGTTCGTGCAATTTGCATTTAAATGTTACATCTTTGCAAAGGCTAAATAAACTGATACATTAAAACGTTTGAACTTGTGTTTAACCCTTTTCCTCATAACCATATATCTCCATGCAGAATTTAAGAATCGTTGAAAATGGATTTTGGAACATTTAAAAAATAGACCTACATCAATTCAGTGATTTTTCTTGAACGAAATTCTACAGCCTGAGCCTTTAAAATTTGGAAATTTAGCGCAATTTGGGAATTATTAAAAAAAATGGTTTTGGTTAAAATTGTTCATAAATTGTTATTTTCTACTGATATGACAACGACTATTGAAAATCCATTGTTTTGAATATAAAACAGCTAGACTGTAGTTGCTTTGAAACCAGCGAGCACAAAAGGGGAAAAATATATTTTTGGGGAAAAATTAAGATTTTTTGTGAAAAATGGAGGTTATTTTGCTAGGGGAAGGGGCCTGTATTCCGCCCTAAAATAGCCAAAAAAAATCAATGATCATGCATCAAATCCCATTAGTTTTCTGCAAGGAAATCAAAACACATGTGCCCGAAGCTTAGATGTACATATGTTGGCATGTGTAGACAGTGATTTTTTTCGGTTCTTTGGGAAAGGGTCCGGGGTCCGTTCAGATTGGGAATTTTCGCTTCGTGACAACTTAAAATTGGGAATTTTCATGAAGTAGAAAGGCCAAATAAAGCAGACATTACATGTGACTGTTTACTGGTTTCTGTAAACTTTATGCTTGACCTCTTGTCAAAAATGCTCATAAAAAAATAATTTTAAATGTTCATTGGGAATTTCTCCCTTCATATTTGGGAAAGTTATAGCCTTTTTCAAATTGGGAAGGTACCGTTTACCGGTAGCAAACAAAGAAGGAAAAAAATCACTGGTAGATGCAGAGGGAAGAGGGTCAAGACCCCCTGGAATTTTAACAAAATGTGATTATATTAACACTAATTTGTCACTGCTAAGAAGAGTTTGATCAAAATATACCCATCTAAGAAAAATAATTGGTTGGGCCCCTTGAGCTTAACAGCTGGTCAGAGTAAAATTGTTGGGTTAAAAGGGGTGTTTCATGAAGAAAAGTTTGAAGGTTCTTTGGTGCAATCTTCTTCATTTCATTTCTGTATCCCTCTTAAGGTAAGAAACTTTGCACTAGCTACTGCACTATAAATCTGTCTCCAAGCTTAGAAGATTTCTGACTGGTGTGTTTTTTACTTTGAATTTATTATAAATCAATTCCCATGTGACTTCGTGCATTCGCTATCATGTTTATTGGAATGTTGTTGAGGTGATAATCTTAAATTTATACGGCTTTAATAAAAATGAAAATGTCAAATGTTGCACGAATGATTCTGGGTAGAAAAACAAACTTGTATTAATTTTGTGAAGTTTTTTAATCATTATCAAAATTCTGTTATTAAATACTGATGAAGGAATGTTAAATCTTTCATCATAGATTCGTGTGCACCAAACACAACAGGGATAAAAAAAGAGTAATCTGCAGGATAGGACCAATGAAGTTTAGAGAGTAGTAAGGGGAGATGACTTATTAATGCTCTCATGATGCACTACAAACAAAATAGGGATAACAAGAAATATCTTTAAAAAAGATAAACAGCGTTAAGATAGCAGATATGTGTACTTGTTTTCAATAAAGATGCGGACGTTATTTCATGTTGTTAAAATTGAAAACACTTATCAAACTAGAATTCATATATATATCCATGTAAATTGTTTGTCAGTAAATAAAAAAAGAATAGTAATATAGGTATATGTATTAGTCTAGATTCTGCGGTCCGTTATATCGGGCAATTATATCGATATATAGTGATTCCAAACTTAACTCGGACTTAAATATTTAGTGCGCATTGTGTCACATTAAAGTCAAACAGTTAAAAATAGAATTAATAAGAAATACACTACGCACTTAGAGAAACGCGAATAACAGATGTCTGTGTGTATCTACCGTACCTTTGGTTACAAGTTTAACAGAAATGTAACTTTTTTCGCAGTATCTTTTGTGATGAGTATAGCATATACTGACCAATGGACGTAAATAAAATAGTTTCTTTTATTATTTTTACAAACATTTCATTGGTTTTTAAAGTAGGTCAAATACCAAGCTTAAGAAAACAGAGTAATCAACATGATAGGACCAATGAAGTTTAGAGAGTGGTAAGGGGAGATGACCCACTAATGCTCTCATTTTCAAGCACAATAAACAAAACAAGAGTTATCCGGGTGATAGGAGATTTGTCCCCCTTGTTTTAAAGCTGCTGGATTACCGATTTGTGATTGGTTCATTTGTTATCTCACTTATTGAGGAGTTGATTAATAATTGTTCAGAGTTGTCCCCCTTGTTTTAAAGCTGCTGGATTACTGATGTGAGATTGGTTCATTTGATATCTCACTTATTGAAGAGTTTATTAAGAATTGTTCAGAGTTGTCTCCCTTGTTTTAAAGCTGCTGGATTACTGATGTGAGATTGGTTGATTTGTTATCTCACTTATTGAAGAGTTGATTAGAAACTGTAAAGAGTTGTCTCCCTTCTTTTAAAGCTGCTGGATTACTGATGTGTGATTGGTTGATTTGTTATCTCACTTATTGAAGAGTTGATTAATAATTGTTCCGAGTTGTCCCCTTTGATTTAAAGCTGCTGGATTACTGATGTGTGATTTGTTGATTTGTTATCTCACTTATTGAAGAGTTGAACGAAATAGAGTTGTCCCCCTTGTTTAAAAGCTGCTGGATTACTGATGTGTAATGGGTTGATTTGTTATCTCGCTTATTGAAGAGTTCAATGAACTGCTTAGAGTTGTCCCCCTTGCTGGATTACTGATGTGTGATTGGTTGATTATCTCACTTATTGAAGAGTTGAAGGTATGAGAACTGTCTCCCTTGTTTTAAAGCTGCTGGATTACTGATGTGTGATTGGTTGATTTGTTATCTCACTTATTGAAGAGTTGATTAGAAACTGTAAAGAGTTGTCTCCCTTCTTTTAAAGCTGCTGGATTACTGATGTGTGATTGGTTGATTTGTTATCTCACTTATTGAAGAGTTGATTAATAATTGTTCCGAGTTGTCCCCTTTGATTTAAAGCTGCTGGATTACTGATGTGTGATTTGTTGATTTGTTATCTCACTTATTGAAGAGTTGAACGAAATAGAGTTGTCCCCCTTGTTTAAAAGCTGCTGGATTACTGATGTGTAATGGGTTGATTTGTTATCTCGCTTATTGAAGAGTTCAATGAACTGCTTAGAGTTGTCCCCCTTGCTGGATTACTGATGTGTGATTGGTTGATTATCTCACTTATTGAAGAGTTGAAGGTATGAGAGCTGTCTCCCTTGTTTTAAAGCTGCTGGATTACTGATGTGTGATTGGTTGAGTGAACAATGTTGACGTATAAATGAATAGATGATTAGATTGTAACAATGTTGGAGATATCACAATTAGGTTTTAATCTGCAGTCAGAGACTTATACTGAATGTTTCATGTCCCTAGGGAAATCTGTGCCAAGCTCTGTCAGGCCATGGGTATTTTATTTTTTGGTTTACAGGGATTTTTTAAAAAACAAAATGCTCTAAGGAGGAGAGAATGGAAAAAAACAAGAGCCCCTTGGGCCCTAAGGTCACTTGCAAAACATCAGGTGAAGACCTAGGCACCCTTTGGCCCTCTTGAATTTCCATGCCCTCCTCAAGACGGCCACATTTTCAAAAATTTCACATAAATCTAAAAATAAAAAACTCTGGCCCTGAAGCATTGTTATACAGGGGAGTGGTAGTTTCATTGTTACCAGTGAAGTTATGATTGACTGGTCTGTTATATATGATACTCCTGGTGTAACTAACACTCATTATTTCATTAGCATTGATTCCTGTGTATATATTTTTCTTATAATTCATCGCAGTACATTGTCATGATTGTAACTATTGGATTACTGTCACATGTTGTTTCCTGAGCTATAACCTCTCTAAACAGTGTCCCTCTCTTGAGCAACATCCCTCTTATAGTTGTAAATCTTTCAGCAATAACCTGTCTTTAAGTGGCATCTCGAAGCCTCAACGACTTCTAGAGAGGCCCTTTTTTAGCAACAAGCTCTGCTCTGCAGAGAGGCCCTTTTTAAGCACCAACCTCTGCAGAAAAGCCCTTTATTGAGCAACAACCTCTGAAGAGAGCCCCTAACTTGAGCGACAATCTCTGCAGAGAGGTCCTTTTGTGTGCGACTACCTCTGCAAAGAGGTCCTTTCTTGAGCAACAACCTCTGCAGAGAGGCCTTTTCTTGAGCAATTACCTCTGGAGAAAGCCCCTGTATTGAGCAATTACCTCTGGAGTAAGCCCCTGTATTGAGCAATTACCTCTGGAGAAAGCCCCTGTATTGTGCAATTACCTCTGGAGAAAGCCCCTGTATTGTGCAATTACCTCTGGAGAAAGCCCCTGTATTGAGCAATTACCTCTGGAGAAAGCCCCTGTATTGTGCAATTACCTCTGGAGAAAGCCCCTGTATTGTGCAATTACCTCTGGAGAAAGCCCCTGTATTGAGCAATTACCTCTGGAGAAAGCCCCTGTATTGAGCAATTACCTCTGGAGAAAGCCCCTGTATTGTGCAATTACCTCTGGAGAAAGCCCCTGTATTGTGCAATTACCTCTGGAGAAAGCCCCTGTATTGTGCAATTACCTCTGGAGAAAGCCCCTGTATTGTGCAATTACCTCTGAAGAAAGCCCCTGTATTGAGCAATTACCTCTGGAGAAAGCCCCTGTATTGTGCAATTACCTCTGGAGAAAGCCCCTGTATTGTGCAATTACCTCTGGAGAAAGCCCCTGTATTGAGCAATTACCTCTGGAGAAAGCCCCTGTATTGTGCAATTACCTCTAGAGAAAGCCCCTGTATTGTGCATTTACCTCTGGAGAAAGCCCCTGTATTGTGCAATTACCTCTGGAGAAAGCCCCTGTATTGAGCAATTACCTCTGGAGAAAGCCCCTGTATTGAGCAATTACCTCTCTTGATAAAGTCTCTTAGGGGCAGGTGGAATTTCCACTTTGTGTGCGGAATCTCTCGGTTTGCTTCATAAACAAATTAAAAATGTGGTTTTATTTATAGACTCATGCTCAGCATTATAAAAAGGGGAAAATAGGCTTTTTTTCTCATACCATCAGGAATGAGGTGTCTAGAATTATTAATATTATAAGTAATAATTAATATGACAATATGTATTCCCGCCAGACAAAGGGAAGGACAATTGCAATTTATATATTTTATCGGGTGTAAAATGACTTCAATAGTGTTACTTCTAGCACAATGCAATAAAGCCTGGTAAAATGATTGTAATTTGAACAATAATAACGTCAAGTCTTCGAAATATAATTTCAATATAATTTCTCCTGCAGAATCAGACAATAGATTGCTGCAGATATGACTAAAAGATTATTTAAAGGCTAAATTTCTAATAATATTTTGTTACCAGGGAAACAATTCCCAACAACAGAGACAAAGAAAAGCTTTACAAAGTTATGTTTTGCTTGATATCAAGTTTGTCTGTGCATGCAATTTCTCAAGCTCCTTTCAGGGATTACTTCCCCTTGCCGCTAGGTACGTTAGCTTCTGCCCTCACGACATACCATGTGATGATAAAAACGTCACATGACATTTCAAAATTGCTTCATAAACAAAATAGATATAATATAAAATAATTAGACCTAAAACAAAATATTGTTTGTTTCCCCATCCCCTACCTACCCGAAAAAACGACCCTACCCATAATATTTTATTGCCCAAATTGAAATTATATTTTTTTTATAAAATATTGGGGATGAAAATGTAAATTTTTGTTTACAGGCTTGTATCTTACTTTAGTACATTTCGTACATATTTTAAATTTAAGATTGTTGGTTTTCACCTTATAGTTACATGTATTACTATATTATATTATTTGTATGTCTTGACCAATAACTATTATTCTGAAACAATTAAAAAAAAAATTTAACCTATCTACCTACCCATTCTAAATTTGCTCGGGTCGGGATGGGGAAACAAGCAATATTTTAAGTTTGGCCTTATGGGCTACCAAAATGAAGACTGACAATTGGGCAGTACAAATCGTGTGTGTTCAAAATTGTTCGAGAATTCTAAACATGTTGTATTCTTAGGAAATCTGTAAGATTTTTGTGTAGAAAATCTCATTTCCGGCAAATTTGAAATTCTCTTTTGTAGAGAGTATCAGATTCTATTCAAAGGGAAGTAATTATTGAAGCAAATTACATAGTTGACAATTAATGTTCTTTTTTTGAAAGATGATTTACTGCTAGGAAATCCTTGGTTCTTTATCGTGCCTGGTGTACTTAGTACGATACACACCAGACTACTTCTGGGTTTCCAACCAACTCGTCTCTGGGTGGGAAAGACTGAAATTGCGTTTCTGAAATTTGTAGTGCCCTGATGCTTTGATACTTTGCATTGTTAAATGGTTCTCCTACAAGATCGTATAGATTGCCTAGTTCCATAAAAACATGGTTGCCATGCAAGGAGAATAAAAGTTGAACTCCGCTAAAATGTACTGAGGTGAATGGTGTGAAGCTATCATTTCAGTCTTGTTAAAATCAGATTTGTAAATATCTATGTTTGTTTTTCAGGTCAGCAGGAAGTGTTCAAGAATTTAGGGGACCCCGTACTAGAGGGAGCGTTTGAAGGTTATAATGGCTGTATATTTGCCTACGGACAAACAGGTCGGTGCCAATTTTGTAACTAAATTTCTTGAACTTGTACCCATTTTTCAATTACAACAACATTTTGTTACAATTTCTTGATGGCAACAACATTATGGAATTGAATTTTGTCCCCATGTTTGGATTGCAACAATATTTTGTTACTTAAAATTTGAATTCATTAAATGTTTTTGATAACAAAAAAAGATTCGCACACATTTCTCGATTGTACAAAATTTTACATTTTCTTAATTGCAAAAAATATTTACGTTATTAAATCCAATGAATTCACTTTAGCAACTTGAAAACCTTAGGCCAAAGAGACATATGTGTGCAGCATGTTAATTAGTAGCAAATATTATAAACAGGAAAATAAGTAATGATAATGAAGAGGTACATGAAAATGTGTAGTGTCTACTTATAGTGCACCCATGATAATGAGAAAGGCGGGAAGAGGTGGAATGACCAAGTGTGCACGATTTATCAGTGTCTTTGTAGTATAAAATTGACCATAAATGTTTACTTTACAGTAAAACAAAGATAAATGTCAACAAAAACACATGTTGAAATTAATTATATTGTATAATCAACATTTCGGCATTTTGCCTCCATCAGGAATCTTTTTTTTTTTTTGCTTTTAATACAGTAACTAATTTTTAACAGTTGAGTGAGTTGACAACTCTGGTCCATGTTTGGAAACATCACATTATCCTCGGCACACTATTATATATGAAATAAGTAGTGAATAGTTACATAACATACTTGAAATATTTTACGTCTGTTTTCAGGCTCTGGTAAATCCTACACCATGATGGGAACCTCGGAAGAAAAGGGGATCATTCCACGACTTTGTGATTCATTGTTTGATCGTATAGCAAAACTGGAGACTGAATCTACCGGGTTTAAAGTTGAAGTCTCCTATATGGAAATATATAATGAAAAAGTGCATGATCTTCTCGATTTAAAGGGGTAATATATCCACACCTTGTTTCTTTATGTTGTTTGCTTCATAGAACCCTTAAAGCCCCATTAAGCCGTAAAGGTTGAAAACAAAATCAGTTGGAAGAAAATGACAGCCTCCAGTGGTTTGTAGACAAAATAGCAATTTGTAAACAATGAATGCATAATTTATAGTCTAAGGGAAGCAACTCTTGCAAAATTAGTATTTTATCTTACTATTCCGTCATTTGTGGCGAACAATCTCATGCCTTGTATTTATTGAATGATCGGAAAAATGTTTTAGGAGTGACAATGGGGCTTTAAAATTAACTTGCCTACTGTATGTCATTGAATTATTCTGACAGGGGACTAACATGTGAAGAGTTTACTGCCCCTAGTCTAGCCTTTCAACATAAATTATTAGAAAATGATGCTTGATCTGATTTTAAGATTAAAGTCTGTCAACAATTATAATTATATAGTTTTCAAATTTAAAAAATCAATCTGAGTCATTGTAACTCATTATTTGTCCTTTTGACCAGGGCCATTTTCATGCAGAGCATGCATCATTGATCTGTACATTTCATGCTCTGCTGTTTCTGTTGAATGCTGCCTTCCCTGTCAGATTATTAATGTTATTAGTAATATTACCTGTTAAAGCTAGATCTTCGCTCGCTCGGCCCTTTTTAGTCATTAAAAATTTCCTTTATATGTTCTAACTGATATAGAATGCAAAGCCCCGTTCTCACTGTCCCGAACAGCATCAGTTCTCATTAGGCTGTTAATCATGTCTTATCACACCATGCCATGTAATAAGAAGCCATATTGAGCCTGAGGAACCAGAAGTTAAATCCGACTATGATTCTGCTGGTAGGAGGTCACCATCACCTCGACCTGATGTAGTGAAAAGAGAGCCTTCACCAACATCTACGCAAACTCAGTCTAAAAGCGTCATCGGTTTGATCAAATGCTCTCTCAGCTGTCTATATCATACCCAGTATGCTACGGTTTATCACAGTAGACACAGGGCAGAGATACAGTCCTTCCCCAGAAGGTCCCGGTAATGTCCCCGTGATCCCCGTATGAAGCTGGTTCTCGATATCGCTTCCAGTGACACACTGTTTAATTTTTTTAAAACAACCGGGGCAAAAGGGCTGAGCAACAAGTTTTCTCGTCTAATTAAGGGCCTTTCATGGCTGTTTTTTGTCCAATTATTGGCCATCATGGTCTGCTTGTCATATAAATACTGTAGTGCACAGACAATCCAAAGGCACACGGAAATGGCAGCAGCATCTGGGCACCCACGCATGAGTCAGACATAGAACGAACCATCCAAATCCATATTTCATGCAAGCCTATTTACTCCACCCACTCTGAATGATATACCGTGAACTTCATGCATAATTAACCATAATTATGAATGATAACTGAACTAAAGTGAAGTACTAAGTCTGGTTTGTTGCATATTCTATCACTGTTGGATTTCAATATATCTTGTGTTAAATGACATTCATTGATATTTGTTTGCAGACACAAACAGAATTTAAAAGTTCGTGAACATAATATAATGGGACCATATGTAGATGGATTGTCTACGCTAGTCGTAACATCATTTGAGGTAAGAAAAACACTGAAAGGATTATCTGAACAGATCAACATGGTCCTCAACCTTTATGCATTAATATATTACAAGCTTATTGCGCAGAATAAATGAATATCCTTCGAAAAATGTTGTGCTTTACCGATCATTTAGATTAGTCTTTGAAGTAAACCTTGTACGTATTGGTTATCCTGCCAACTTAAGAAAACATAGACTGACGATATAAAATATAGGCAATAAATCAACTGTTTAATTTCGTCTAATAGAAGGTAAGAGGACCAGGTTAATTTGCTCGAGTAATACTAAATTATTTACGGACATTTAATGCATATTTTCCTGAATGATTATCACATATAAACGCTTATAAGTTGCCCTGCCTTATACAAGGGTCCTTGTCAAAATCCAAGTTTGCGCGTCCATTGGCTGGGTTGGTCTTATAAGACATGGTGCGTCTTATAATCCTGGGTACATCTTATAATCCTGGGTGTGTCTAACAATACAGGTGGTCATGTAGATGGGTATATACGGTAAATGGTCAAGACCTTATTTGTGACTAGCCCGTACAGCTGTCTTCTTGGTCAATGGATATAACTTATTTTTCAGTATTTTCAGATTTCTAAATTTTCACTCACGTAAATAGCTGCCTTGGAAGTAAAAGGTCAAAAGGTTTGAATCCCAGCTTTAGGGGTCAGGAGTCCCAGGTTGGTTTAGGGGTCAGGAATCCCAGGTTTAGGGGTGAGCCTTGATATTGGCTAATTGGTGAACAGTCAGCTAGTCAAAGAATTGTTTTACTGTGTGTCTCCCTGCCTGCCCTGTCTGGTGCATGGTGTTGAAATGTTGGTGTTGGGATGTTAATGTCCACAGAAAGTTGATGTCTGTTAGTCAAATTGACTAGACTGTAATAAATCAACTCTTCTAATATTCATACCTCCCGCATATAGTTGGGGAGACATACTGTGTGCTAGATGAATTTCACCCTGTTCATCTGCACTTACTCCCATTATCCGTCTGTTGGATTTCAATGAAACTACTCACAAGTACCGTATATACTCGCCCATAAGTCGGGTAAAATCAAGTTAAACAAAAAGTCAACCAGACTTTGACTAACGTAAACAATTCTCTATAAAAAGTAAAACTTATGCCTTGTTATGCTGATATCAAAGGATGGGTCATGGTCAGTAAGTAACCTTTTGAAATATTTTTGACACCTTTTACCTAACTTATGGGCGAAGAATACGGTATATATCATGGGCCCTTTGTGGGAGACGTATTATGTTTTTGTGTCCAAACAAATATCTAGTTATAAATCAGATGGAATATTCCACATGTATTGTGCATAATGTCAAAAGTTTTAGATACAACAATATATTTTTGCCAGAGTAATGGCCTTTTGTTGGAGACTTATGTTTTTGTGTCAAAATCCTTGTTATATAAGTTTGAATTTTCCACATGTGTTTTTTTTGTATGATTCATTACAGAATATCAACAATCTAATGAATGAAGGGAACAAATCTAGAACAGTTGCTGCCACCAATATGAACAGTGAAAGTAGTCGATCACACGCTGTGTTCAATATCATCGTCACACAGACACTAACAGATCTTAAAACTTCCGTAAGTACAACTGTATCCTGGGTACTGCTTTATCAAAGCACTTACGGAAATATTAAACTTACGATCAAATTAATTTTTTTTATAATTTGTTTACAATTATGAAGTGTGGTAAATGGAGCTGCAAAACTAATAGTGGTTCAGTTACTGTACTCATATAAACCATATCTGTCACCAATTTGCAGTTGTTTAAGAATTATAAAGAATTTAAATTTGAGCATAACTTTTATGGTTTTCATAAGTGCTTTGATAAAACAGTACCCTGTTGTTAGAGACTAGTGACCCTCCACATCTGTACACAGGTGTTCATCACCAATTACCAACTTCGCCAAAATTTGGAAAATATGAAAAAATATATTTCCTAGGTATAATTAAAATTTTGGACATTGAATTAGTTTATACTTATTTATTTTGGATGCATTGTGAAATAAGTTCTTACAACTTACAGTAATCACTCTCAAACCCTCATTTCTGATGGAATCCATCAGCACAGCGCTATGATGAATTAGATTTGCGATTTTTATTAGTCACCTGCTGGTTTTTGACCGGAGGGGACTGTAGGTTTGCCCTCCGTACGTCACTCGGTCTGTCAGTCAGTCCATCCGTACTCACCCACATGATGTAGTTGTGGGGTGTGGAACAATAGGGTATATTTAGATTCTATTCATTATGTTGCTTACAGGGTGCAACATGTTGCTTATGGGGTTTTACAAACAAAAGGATGAACAAAAGAAAACCCCACTATGTCAAGTCAGTGAGAACGTCCGTCAGTCCGTCCGTCGGTCAAAAAATCTCGATCCTGCCATAACTGAAACAGTTTCCAAGCTAGGTTTATGAATATGTATGTGGATAGGGGGCAATAAGGGGATTATGCATGTCTAACAATATTTTGATTCCGACAAAAATTGATGTGGCTATGACAACAGAAAATTGAAAATGGCTGTTTTGCTTGGAATTCTTAATGACTTGTTGACCATATTTTCCAATGGAAAAAACTGGTTAGATATCATTGATAGAGCTTACTGTGTATGAAGCTTTTGTGAAAAACACCGCTTGGTATTTTACAAGGGGCCGATGGGGTCAAGGCCAATGTTACAAAACAGCATTTATCCATTTTCTGCCAAATTGTGCTTGATAGACGTCAAAGTCTGGTGTTCGTGGAATTTCCATACCTTGTTTCATCTGTCTCTGAATATCTTACAGGGGGCATAATTCACAAACATTCTTTAACCGAAACTCACACTTAGACTTATAAATGTTCGTATCACTTTCATCATGTGATAAAATGTCTCCATTTTAATATAAATTCTCATACATGTACAGTGGGTAATACCAATTATACAGACACAATGTCATTGGTTAAGATAAATTGTAAAGAAATTCTAGTGAAAAAGGAATTTTAGTCAAAATGGAATTCTAGTGAAAAAAAAAATCTTGTCAAAAATGAATTATAGTCAAAAAGAAATTCTAGTCAAAAAGGAATTCTAGTCAAAAAGATATTCTAGTCAAAAAGTTAAATTGAATGTGCTAACTTTTAAGTTTAAGTCTTAGAGTTTCAGGCTGAAAGTGTTTGTGCATAAAATCCCGAAGGTTGATCAATCCTAACACAAGTCGTACTGTGATATCGGAATACTGTTACGCCATGTTATTTGTCATTCCTTGGTTATACATAGAAGCTAAACAACATTGCAAAAATAGATATTTTAAATTTTGGTGTCGAAAAATTAAAAAAAAAGAAAAGAAAAAAGAACTTTTCTTGTGTTTTCAACTTTGATTATATATGGAAAATTCACCTGTATGTCCCTTGGGTTTTACGAACGTTAATAACTCTGCTTTCTGTGATGTAAATGTATAATATTCCCCAGGGAAATTCTCATATAAATAAGAAATCCAAAAATTCCTGAACAAGTCTGCAAGTCAGCAAGATATTCTGGTATTTTCTTCTCTAAGATCTAAATATGAAATGTATTAAATAAAACTTATTACTTTCTTGCAGACTTATTTGAATTTTTAATTCATTTACCAACAGTTAATGGTAAAAATAGAGAATTTTTTAAGAAAATTCTAGAGAAATTGAGAAAATTAGCTTTTTCTTATATCTAAGGGAGGTAATTCATGCAATAATAATCAGCATGACAGTTTGAGTTACTTCCCTTCTGCTTGTTATATAAAATTGCTCCCATGTTCAGGATATGTCTGTCCCTGTACAGTGTCTGTAGATTTCTACTCTACTACTTCAATTCCCAGTATATAAGTAAGGGAACAACTTGGATGAATAATCTAGGAATCAATTTATTTTTACCTTATTGTTGCAATTACATATATGGTGATATAATATACAATACAATGACTTTATACACATGCAAGTTCCATTTAGGCCAGAGTTTTTTAATTTTTGTTACTCGGACATTTTTCGGAAAAAAATCTACAGGAGGAGGGAAAAAAATAAAAATAAAAACTCCCAAAATATAGCTTCCACAAGCTGTTGGTGGTAGAATAGTCAATGATGGTCCAATTTAAAGCAATCAACACTCAACAACAGTGTTAGTTTTCAAGAAAACAGCCAATTTATCTAGTACACTGCAGTGAAACACTAATATAATAAATCTTATTATTTATTAACAAAATAATGAAATAATAATACAAGGCTGGTCCATTTATCATCAAAATATTATATGCAATTTTTTTTCTCCAGTTTTTCATTTTTTTTTTTTTGAAAATGCCAAAAAATTGGGCTGGAGGGTCCGAGTAAGGAAAAATAAAAGAACTCCGGCCTTAATTGTAAATAATATTGTCCTGTATACAATGTGACTTTTTTGGCTACATAATGTAACTTTCAAATAATGTTGTTCTTCTTTACGTAAATTATGTTACTTTAATATAAAATTGTCCTTTACACCATTATTACATTAATATACGTTGTCCTACATATTTTTACGTTTACATTAAGTTTTCCTTCTTTGCATACACAAAGTTATACATTTACATAAAGTTGACCTTTTTGCCTTCACAATATTAATTATACATTTGCATAAAGTTGTCCTTTGCCAACACAATATTATACATTTGCATAAAGTTGTCCTTTGCCAACACAATATTATACATTTGCATAAAGTTTTAAAAGAATTAAATATAGTTGCCGGAAATAACTCGACAACATATTTAAAATATATATATATTTTTTTAAAAGAATTAAACAAAATAATACATTTACATAAAAATTGTCATTTTTTCCCTGCACAAAATGTTACTTTTACATAAAGTTGTCATTTTTTCCCTGCACAAAATGTTACTTTTACATAAATGTGTAGTTTACATTAATGTTACTTTTACATGAAAGTAGTCCTTCTTTACATCAATATTACCTCCAAATCAAATGCTCGTTACTTCTGGCTGGAGGATGGAGTTGTGTTCTACAATTGGTGTCAGGCTTCCTACATTCCATCTTCAGCTCCGGTGCTACGTTAGATTGCTGCTTCTTCTTATAAATGAGAAAAGCAGCAACAATAAGTAAAATCAGAAACAAAAGTCCAAAAAGTACACCAAGAATTATTGCCAAAGAGGATTTGGAACTTTTCTGTTGTTTTCTGTCCTTTGGCTTTATTGTTGTAGAACATTTGGTTGTCTTTCCCTTAAGTCGTGGAGTAACCTCGATTTGTCGTGGAGGAATCGGAATATTTTTCGTCGGAACTGGAAGATGTGGATTGGCCTTGCAGGCTACATTTAAATCGTTGATAATCTTCGACAGCCGTTGCCCGTGGTAACTCAAAGGTTCAGAGCAGACTGGTTCTTGGGTATTGTTTCTTAGTAACGACTTTACCCATTGGATACCACAGTCACATGACCATGGATTGTTGCCAAGTAACACTGTATTTGATTGGTTGAGGTACTTTTCAAGGCCCTGAGGGAAATGAGTCAGCAAATTTTGTTGAAAGTCAAGTTTTTCAATGAAACTGTCACAGATGGCATCTGGATGCACGTATGTCATGTCATTTCCTACCAATGTCAAAGTTTTTAGAACAACTTCGTGCAACTCGCCTTCAGCAATGTCCGATATATTATTTGCAGCCAAGGACACTTCTAGAGTTATATTAGAAATGTGTTGAAGAAACTCAGTAGGAACCTCAGTGAGATTATTCAGCATGAGGTTGAGATAAGTCGGTTGTGTTCCATCTAAAGACACTGGATCAATCTGATGTATATTGTTAGCTTTCAAATTCAGTGTTCTTAGATTTTTCAGATTTTCAAACATTCCGGCAACCATTCGTGTCAGTTCATTGCGTTCTAGATTTATTTCCTCAATTTCGATCAGCCCGTTAAAAGCTTTGTCAATGGTTGAAATTTTGTTGAATTCCAAATTTATTTTCTTGATTCTGCCAAGTCCTTTAAAGTTGTCTTCGTCTAAGTTTGTAATGGCATTATGTGCAATGTGAAGCTCTTCAAGTGAAGATAGATTCTTGAAGACAGAATTTCCAACTTGTGTTATTGCATTTTTATTTAGGCTAAGATAAGTTAGTTTTGTAAGTCCTTTGAAATTATCTGCTGCTACCATCACAAGGTTGTTACCACTTAAATCCAGCAACTTGAGGTTCGGACATCCTTCAAAACTTGCTCCCTTTAAACCGTCTAAATGATTGTCCTGTATTCTCAAAATTGTTAAGTTTTCTTTCTTAGCAAAGAAAAAAGACTGTATGAAGGGTAAGAAGTAAGGAGTTCCTTGTGCTAGCGTTAAATCTTGTAGCGTTTGTGGAATTTGTGAATTCATAATATCACAACATGTTGCCTTTATCAAATTGCCATTGTCCAACTTACAATCACGACAATGCTGAGGGCAGTTTTGTCCTTTCGGAGGGCACTGTCCTTTTACAAACACTAATGATGTCACCAGCATCCAAACAAAACTCTCTGTTGACATTTTTAACATCTTGGTAAACTGTTCTTGTAAACTTTAGATCATCGACAAGTTTTCAATATTTATAAAATGTTGTCCTTTTGTCTCTATCAGAAAATGTTCATTTCCAAGTTTCTTTGGAAAGTCGTCTTAATAGTTCATTTCTTATACAAAATACTATCCAGTCTCTATAAAGTCTTGCACCACTATTTCATGATATTAGAAATACTGTCACATGTTTTTTCGTCGGTAGCCGAATTACGAATGATGGTACGAGATGTATCGACACTGAATTTAATCCTCGAGAGATTCAGCCACGTGTCTCACTGCGAGTAAACAACTTTTTTTATGATCTAAAATCCCAAATAAATTGTAAAACATCTCTTTGATGGAATCTAGACCGGTGTTTTTTTTTAATTGTTGCATTTTTGCATGTGCCGATTTCATGTTTTCGGTGCCGTTAAATCACTAAAAACCACTTAACATGTCGGTAACCCCGGTAATATATCTATATATGTTTCAAGTAATCAAATAGTTTAGACCCCATTGATCATGAAAATATTACATTTTAAATTATTGGACTACTATGCCAAGGGTGTAGCTAGACACAGTTTGTTGTGAGATCTGTGTAAGGTAGAAATGGACGGAGTGATGGACATAGGGGGAGGGGTTATATTAAGAAATGGGCGGAGTGATGGACATAGGGGGGGGGGTTATATTAAGAAATTGGCAGAGTGATGGACATAGGGGATGGGTTATAATAAGAAACGGGTGGGGTGATGGACATCAGGGGAGGAGTTATATTAAGAAATTGGCAGAGTGATGGACATAGGGAGAGGGGTTATAATTTGAAAGGGGCAGAATTATTTGTCATTTTGACCGGACCACTTACATACAGAGCTAGCAATTAGTACTCTGCTCTTTTTGTGCCTTCCATGTCCGATTGGATATTGTATTTTTGAGATAACAGTTCAGTTTGCATCAGTGTAATAACATTTGACATTTACATTTTGTCTGTTTTGATTCATGTGGAGTAACTTCCCTTACTTATTTAAAACCCACTTCCTTTAAAAAAAAAAAATCCTCTTTAGTTGAAAGCTTGGCAGTCCCAAAGCCCCAGATCATTTTCAGGGTTGAGAATTTCAAGAATAGTGAGAAGTATTGCAAATCCTGTCATTTCGTAAGTTAAAAAATAACCTAAAAATCCTGACAATGTGCACTATATGCACAACTTTTTTACATCGAATGAATAATGCCAGAGTCATGGCACATTGTGGGAGACATACACTTTTTTCAAAAACCGTTTTGAGTCATTTAAGAAATAAAATACGTACCTTTGTTTTATCAGAATAAAGCACAGTCACAAGTTCGGTTGGGTAGTAATTAAATCGCTTGTGATTTGATTGACGCATCCGAACAAGTGACTGTGCTTTATTCTAGGATAAACCACAGGTACACATTCATTATTTCGATTCTAACATAGCAAATATTCCGCATTTGACAACACATCAAGACATAGTACCACAGCATTATTTTCATCCTTGGAAGCAGTTTTAAGTTATTCAGCCATAGCTGTTTTTTATTGGGTAATTCGTGCACATCGTGGTTTCCTCTGTCTGTATATAGCTGAAACTGCTAGGTGTGTTAGAATTTCTGTTTCTCCACAGCTACGCCCCTGTATGTGATTATTATTAAGCCAGAGAATTGAGGAAACTGGCCTTAGAAACGTAAACATTTAACATTTGTCTGAAAAGCTTCCATTTAGAAGTGATATTTGTCATGAAATGCAATATCTATTAACTTTGATGTCAAAATGAATCCTACTGTTGTTGTTTAAAGATAGTGTCTGAATACAGTATAATTGTTAAGGTCCTTTTTGAGATAGCATTCTGAATATACTCTTGTTAATCCCCCCTCACAGATAAGAGTTGACCATACGATCTATGAATGACAGTAAACAGTAGAACGTCCTTGTATCCATGGATTAGGGAATGCATGATATTAACTTTCGATGACCTAAATATACTCGTGATAAAAGTGCATCAGTCACCTTGTGTCGACAACAGTTTCATATGATTTTGTTTAATTGATGTTCGTGTTGATACCTGTATCATGTGATTTTGTTTAATTACTTTTTGTTGAATTGATAATTAGAAGATTTATCAGTGTAATTAAAAATCTTCTCCACTGGAATGTTCGCATTCAATCTTAGTATTGTTGTTTTTTTAATTTTTATTTTTAATTGATATGTTCAGTGGTTCTACAATATAGATTTGCTCAACTAGAAAGAATGAACTTGTCTGTAGAAAGTAAAAGTTATTTGATAAAAAATACCATGTATTTACTGAGAAATTGCCGTTTAAAATTTCACGTGTTGAACTATAACAATTGAACAACGTTTAAAACAGAGTTTTGGTGTAGGGATGTGACAGTGTGCTTGGCTCCTGAAACAGACCTCCAATCTATTTTCAGGATTTGGCATTATGCCTCAGTAAGAGCACTGTTTGTTGTAAACTGTATTTTTCTTACGCAGAAATTAGTCTATCGAGGTTGATCTGTAGATTTGCAGTTGATAGTCAAAAGCCCCGCCCAGTTAGCACATTAGATAGGGCGCTCATTGGGCGAGGTAGAGTTATGTTCTTCCATGACGTTGGCTATATGAGGTAATGTCCTCCGTATGTGGAGAAGTTTCAGTCATGGTATGTCCTCCAAAAGTGGAGAGGTTATCAGTTGGTTGTGGTTAGAAGGGCAAGATGGTACTGTTTGATAAGTGATAGTTAATTCAGGAAATCTAGTTAGGTCAACAGGTTGTGGTATTTGACTGTACTGTTGTATTACAAACTTAAGCTTTAAGAACCAATAATGTACGACAATTTGCTCTTGGAAATTGATATATTCTGCATACTCTGTAACAATATTCATGTTTAAAGATCAAGATCAGGGCTGGTATTCACAAAGCATCTTAGTGGAAAACTTAAATATTTTGAATTAAGTCAAAAACTTGGGTTGCGCTTATTTCCCACACATTGAAGATTAACCCATGTTTTCTTAGTGATTATTGTAGCTCTTACTACAATGCTTTAAACCTATGTCAAAATTCAAGAATTTTGAGTATCTTGTTAGTCTGACACACTTAAGGAAATTTGATGTTTTTAAGAAAATTCTAAGATTTCTACTAACTTAAAGATGCTTTATGAATACCAGCCCAGATTACCATCTCCAGACTAGTATACATGACTGCTATAGTTTGCCGATGATACCACTAGCCTTGTTTACAAATAAAAAGTGACAATTAAATGCCTTAAATCAAGTGGCTTTGTTTATGTTATCAATCTTTGTTTGTATATTACAAGGCTAGAATTATCATCTGCAAGTTATACACATAACAGCAAAAACACCATTAACAGTTGTGTAATATTTTTATTACCATTTAAAGTCATCACAATGTACAACAACAAGTTAAGAATGTAAGATATTTAGAATGTATCACCACATATATACAGTATCATATTCACCCAAGTATTGCACACAGCTGTGTATTGGACGCAGGGGAAAATTAAAAAATGGATAAAGACTCAAGGAAAAAACCAGTTGCAAAATATTGTGAAAATTTGGTCGTTCCTGGTTTGCCTTATGGAAACAAAGTCTATATATTACTTGTATAACGCTGTATAAAGGAACTGATGCATCTAAATTTTTGGTTATGATTCTGGGTTGGCAATACTTGGTAAACAGTGTGGGCAATACTTAAAAAAATATGGTATGTTAACTATTACTGTATATAATATTTTATACAGTCAACTTGTTTTCAATAATTACATAATCATGGTCTTATTAATCAACCATCTGTTAATGAAGTAAAGTCAGATGCTATATAGCATCATCAGGACAGTACTTAATTAGAAAGGGGTACACATAAACACAGTTTACACGGTTGGATTTTTTTCGAGAGTTTTTTGTGTAAAGAAAATTGTTATATTACAATTATACAGTTTCTGTACGATCATCCAGATCTGTGCACACTTTATGGTAAGGGGCGACTTTGGTTTAAGCACTCGATTTCTGGATCAATTGTGTCGTAGCGTGTTCGTTCATTTCCGTAATAACTGCCCCCAGCTGCCCCCTCGTTTGAGAACGAGTTCTTCCCAGAGGTTCCGAACTCGTGTAACATCATGGCTTCCATGATGTTGTTTTCGGATACTTCACGATTTTTTAGAGCCTTCAACTTCCTGTTTCTCTCCTCGCGCTTTTCCCTCATCTTGCACAGCATACACAGAATTGGTCCGATTATGATCGCTAATGCAATCAACACAATAGCTGCTATAGCGAATGCTGTAGATGTGCTGTATGCAGAGTCTGGTTTGGTGAGGGGAACTGTACCATTAGATCCTGGATATATACCAGCTTCCTGCATTCCGATTGGTCGATTGTCTGTAACCATTGTACTGGGTACTGAAGTTGCAGGTAATGCTGGCATGATATTGGTATTAGTATTGGGGTTGGTAATGGTGTTGCCTAGCTTACCAAACGCCTTGTTCCTAGCATCCTTTGATAGACCTGGAATTGCATCTTTATTTTGTATGTCCTGACTTTTACCTTGGTTTCCGACAACTGCTGGAGCAAGGCTTGCTGCTGGAGCAAGGTTTCCTGCTGGGAACATATCTGCATTGAAGGCTCCGAATTGTTGGGTTGGTTGGCCGAAAGCATTCATGGTCTTAGGTTGGGATCCAATGCCTGCACCTGTATTGACTGAACCTATGGTTCCTGCGCCTGCACCTCCTGTGCCCATGGTTCCTGCGTCTGAAACTCCTGTGCCAATGTTTCCTGACCCCATAATTCCTGTTCCAGCATTTCCTGTTCCTGTTATGGCGCTTCCTGTTGGTAAGACAGATCCACCAACAATCCCTGTGGTACCAACCATGGCAGCTTGTCCTGTTTGTATGTTCCCACTGGCAGCTGTTGGAGATGGAGGTTTAGCAGTGACGGTCTGAGCATTTGTACCACTGTTCTTCGGTGCAGTAGTTTGGGGTGTTTTAGCAGCTTTTTGTTCGGGAGTTTCAGCTTCTCTTCTTTCGCCCATTTCACCACCTTCTCCAGTTTGTGGACTAGTTGGTTTTCCCATTACAGATTGTACGAGTGCTTGGAAGCTTCCTGGTTGTGCAGCAGCTGCTGCTGCTTGTGTTTGGGCTAGCATACCAAATGGAGTGGGCTGATTGTCCAGTGTTAAAACAGCCTGATTCCTGTTTCCTCTTGCAATAGTGGCATGGTCCAGATTACTTGTTGGTATTCTATTTACTCCTGTAGCTCCTCGGTCTAATCCGGTCAGAATTTGATTGACTTGAGCGGCTGTCAGGTTTGCATGATACTCTCCAGGGATTAATTGTTTTGACTGTTTTAGTACTTGGAACATAAAAGCCTGAAATTTCGGGTCATTGGCCTTGGCCTGTATTCCTGCAGTAGTGTTGACTCCAAACCTTCTCTTCAGTGCATTAAGTACATGTATATTTAAGGTGATTTCTTGGTGAGCTGGATGAACATTGTGTGGGCTCATGTTGAATCTCTGAAGCATCTGATAAGCCATTGGTCCCTCTAAATCCATCTCCCCAGGTTCCATGTCCATTTCTCCGAATGGTCCCTCCATGTCCATCATTCCCATTCCCATTCCCATAGGTCCCATGCTACCCATCATCTTACACATTGGATCATCTGGGGTATTCTTACATTGCTGTTGCATGTACACTGAAATTGAAGGTGAAAACTTTTAAATAATGATTTTAAGGTTTCTTACTTTTACCTCTTGCATCAGAATTGACATTACGCCAGAGCTGAGATCGCTCCTCCTCAGTGTTGGTCGAAGACTTTCTGCTACTCCATTAGACCTTGTGATTATAAATTTCCGTTAAATTGGATCTAATGGTAGTAGATTGCAGTTATTATGTAAGGAATCATGTTATTCATTTCCTAACTGGTCAATTTTTAAAAGAATAAGTTTTGGCATTAATTTAGCTATGTAGTTATGTTCCGTCTGTTAGGTTAATGTAAGGTTCAATGGTTAAGGCTTTAGGTTTGTTATAGATTCAGGTCTGTTTGGCTCCAGTGTGGTAAATTCATTTTAGGTCTTGTTAGTTTCAGGTTTGTTAGATTCAGGTTTGTTAGGTTTATGTTTGTTAATTTCAGTTGTTTATAGGCTCAGGTTTGTTAGTTTCAGATTTATTAAGTTCAGATCTGCTAAGTTCAGGTCTTTTATGTTCTGATTGATAAATGTACAGTTTAGGTATGTTAGTCTAAGGTCAGTTGGGTTCAGTTTGTTAGAATAAGTGAATCCCGTTACACCCTCTTTAAGAAATGGTTCATACTCATTCGTCCCATTCCATCTCCCATCCCGTCCATACCCATACCCATCATGGGCATCTTGCACATTGGGGAATCTGGCGTTGTCTTACATTGCTCTTGCATATACACTGAAATTGAGATTAAAACATTAACATTCAAGTTTACTTAATGAAAGCTTGCAAAGGTAAGAGACTAAGGCCGTCCAATTATGTTATATGAATTTGCTGTTATATGCAAATAAGTACATATAGTTTCAATTTTCCAGGTGATCAGGCTTATAATATAATAGTATTTTAATAACTTACAACATATCTACTTGTATTGACATTTTGTTAGTTTAATGTTCTAAGAGCTAAGATTTGTTAGGTTCAATTTATTAGAATATATTTGTTTGAATATAAGTTGTTCAATTCAGGTTTGTTAGTTTCAGGTATAAGTTTAAATTTGTTAGTTTCAAGTATAAATTATATTTTGTTAGTTTCAGGTACATGTATATGATATATTTTGTTAGTTTCAGGTATAAGTTTAAATTTGTTAGTTTCAGGTCTGTTAGGTTCAGGTTAGTTAGGTTCAGATCTGTTTAAGATTAGATTGGTCAATTAGACTTAGGTATGTTAATTTCAAGTTTGTTAGGCTCGGGTTTGTTACATTGAGTTTGCTAGAATAAGTTAGTTAGGTTCAGACAGCAATTGGGGATCTATAAGTTTGTAAAGATGCCGTTACACCCTCTTTAAGAAATGGTTCATACTCATTCTTCCCATGCCATCGCCCATACCCATGCCCATCATGGGCATCTTGCATATTGGGGCATCTGGGGTTTCTTTACACGTCTGTTGTTGCTGTTGCATAAACACTGAAATTTAAATTAAAACAATGACATTTATTTTAGTTCATGATAACTTGCAAAGAAGTAATTAAAAGGCGAAGGCCATCCTATTGTGTTGTATGAATTTTCAGTTATATGGCATTTATTGGCTGAACTTACAAAGATTAATGTTTGTTAGGTTTAGTGAATTAGAATACATGTATAAATGTTTGATTTAGTTGTATGTATTCAGGATTGCTTTTGTTAGTTTTTGGTTTTTAAGGATTCAGGTTTTATATTCAGGATTACTTTTGTTAGTTTCAGGTTTGTAAGAGTTCAGGGTTATTAGGTTCAAGTTTGTTAGGTGGTTCATACAGGTAAATTATTTTCAGGTTTGTTAAGTTCAGGTTTTTCGTGTTCAGGTCTTTTTGTTTCATATTGGTTAGTTTCGACTTGTTAGATTCGACTTGTTACTTTTAGCATGTTAGTTTCAGGTCTTTAAAGTTTGTTCAGGTCGGTTAGTTTCAGTTTGTTAGTTTTAGGTTAGTTAGGTTCAGGTTTGTTAAAATAAGTTTCACACGTATGGTAGGTTCAGAATGGTTCTTTAGGTTTATATGTATGTTAGTTTCCGTTTTGTTAGTTTTAGCTTTGTTTATTTTAGGTTTGTAAAGTTCAGGTTTGTTAAGTTCCAGTCTGTTAGGCTAAAGTTTCTTAGGCTCAAGTTGGTTAGTTTCAGGATTTTAGGTTGAGGTTAGTTAGGTTCAGACAGCAATTGGGAGATCATGAGTTTGCAAAGATGCCGCCTCATTCTCTTTAAGAAATATTTCATACTCATTCTTCTCATTCCATCCATCCCATCCATACCCATACCCATCATGGGCATCTTACATATTGGGGCATCTGGGGTCTCCTTACACTGCTGTTGTTGCTGTTGCATAAACACTGAAATTTAGATTAAAACATTGAAATTTAATGATAATAACTAGCATAGGCAAGTAATTAAATGGCTTAGGTCATTCAATTATGTTTTGCTGTTATTTGCAATTTATAATATAATACATAATTTTATGTAGTATGTGTAATAACTTAGTTTTATGACATATTTACTTGTATTGGCTTTTACTGGCTCCACTTAAGGTTCAGGTTTAATTTTGTTAGTTTCAGGTTCATAAAGTTATTAAGGTATATAAAGTTCACGTTAGTATGATTCAGTTTTATTCAGAGGTTCATTATAGTGGGTAACTTGTTTTAGGTTTGTTAAGTTTGAGTTTTTTTATGTTCATGTCCTTATGTTTAAGATTTGTTAGTTTAAGATTTTGTTAGGTTCTGAGTTTGATGGAATAAGTTAGATTCAGGTAGCAATTTGGGGAATATAAATTTGCAAAGATGCCGCTACACCCTCTTTAAGAAATAGTTCATACTCATTTTTCCCATTCCATCGCCCATACCCATACCCATCATAGGCATCTTACATATTGGGGCATCTGGGGTTTCTTTACACTGCTGTTGTTGTTGTTGCATAAACACTGAAATTTAGATTAAAACATTGAAATATATTTAAGGTTGAGCACTTTAACTTAAGTGTAAGTATTCTCACAGTCTTCACAATGCTGAAAGAATCTGGTAAAAGTTTACCTTCGATCAGCACTCTCAGTAGTAACATCCATATGGTAATAAAGAGGCTAAGATATTATTGTCTATGAAGTTGCTGTTTAATGTAAGTTAGAATAGTCAGTCAATTATATTGAATGTCAACATTTAAAATTAATAATAACTTACGATAAATTTTCTAGCGTTGACATCCATTTGTTGGTTCAATAATAAATTAAAGGATTGTAAAGTTTGTTAGTTTTAAGTTTTTAAGTTTAGTTTGTTAGGTTTGGTTCGGTTCAGTTTATGTTTATGATTGTTAGATTCAGTTTGTTAGTTTTAAGTTTGTTAGGTACAGTTTCGTCAGAATTAGGCTTAATTTTTTAGGTTTAGTTTTGTTAGGTTAAAATATACAAGTTTGTAAAGGTGCCGCCATATCCTCTTTAAGAAATGTTTCATACTCATTTTTCCCATTCCATCGCCCATACCCATCATGGGCATTTTGCACATTGGGGATTCCGGGGTTTTCTTACATTGCTCTTGCATATACACTGAAATTGAGATTAAAACGGTGAAATAAATTTGACATTTTATTATTTAAATAATGTGTTAGAGTTCTGTAGCATATACAGAACAAATCCAGCATGTAGCTGGTTTTTTGGCTTGAGCTAAAATAAAGAAACATTGTGAAAATGCAATTAATGATATATAAACCATCATGTTTTTAATTTCTCGGCATTAGACATTAGAATTGGTAACAACATTTTAATATGAGCTGTCTTCCATTTGATGATCACTTGTATAAGTTCAGTTTGATAGGTTCAGGATTTTGTTTCAGGTTTGTTAGGTTCAACTTGTTAGGTTTAGTTTGTTAGAATATGTAAGTTTATTAGCTTAAGGATTGTTAGGTTCAGGTAACTAAGTTTGTTAGATTCAAGTAATTTATTTTGTTAGGCTCAGGTTCTTAGTTTGTTATGTTCAGTTTGTTAGTATAAGTTTGTTTAAGGTTCAGTTTGTTAGGGTCTGTTTCAATTTGATAAATTCATGTTTAGTTTGTTAGGTTCAGAATTAGTTTGTTGGGTTCATGTTCAGTTTGTTACTTAAACGTTTAGTTAGTTAGGTTCAATTTTAGATTGTTAGTTTAAGGTACTGTTTATTAGATTTGTTGTAAGGTCAGTTTGTTAATATAGGGTCAGTTTGTTCGTTTCAGGTCTGTTAAGTCAAGGTTTGTTAGTTTCAGGTCTGTTAAGTCCAGATTTGTTAGTAACAGTTTGTTAGGTTCAGGCTACTATATGAAGAATATAAGTTAGTAAATAATTGCCGCTACACCCTCTTTAAGAAATGTTTCATACTCATTCGTCCCATTCCATCGCCCATCCCGTCCATACCCATACCCATCATGGGCATCTTACACATCGGGGAATCTGGTGTTGTCTTACACTGCTCTTGCATATACACTGAAATTGAAATACGGACAACGCAATTTAAGTTTTGAAACTTAAACTCATGTGCAAAATTGTCTTAACATGCAAAAACATAGTGGTAACTGTTTGAATTGCTTAAAAAGATGCACACAAAAAAGTTTAAAGAAATGTTTCTTACTCATTCGTCCCATTCCATCGCCCATCCCGTCCATACCCATACCCATCATGGGCATCTTACACATTGGGGCCTCTGGGGTCTTCTGGCACTGCTGTTGCATATACACTGAAATTGAGGTAAAAAAAATGAAAATTGAAGTTCAATACTTTAAACTCATGTGTCAAACTGTCGAATATATTGAAAAAAAATGGTAAATGTCATACTTTTGAATTTGTATTTAATTTGTTTCGCTCTTGTAGTATAATCCATGGGTTTCCTAGCCGTTTGAAATTAGTTCAGAACATTGTGTACTCCATTCTATTGGCCATTCATTTGTATAACAAGTGAAACATCTTCCAGTTGGCTGCTTGTAGAAGACCTTTAAGATGGCATTGGCTGCTTGTAACAGATCTTAGTGGCCATTGGCTGCTTATAAAAGAACTTGCCATTGGTAGTTTGTTATTGGCCATTTGTAAAAGAGCTTGCCATTGGTAGTATGTTATTGGCCATTTGTAAAAGAGCTTGTCATTCATTGGCTGCTTGTAAAAGATCTTGCCATTGGCTGTTTGTTAAGCATTTTACATGGTGGATTTCTAACCTCAAAGGAAATAATGAACACGCTATATGAAGTCTTACTTGTTCTCATGTAGTTGTCACCACCCATTGCGTACATTGGCAGCATGGATGCTTGTCCTGATGCTCCGGCTTCCCCTCCCGCTCCAGTCCCGGTCTCACTGGCCCCTGCTGGTCCACCAAACAAGCTCGGGAACATCTGTTGATACATTTTCTGATATTGCTGCATGTAGCTAGAAGAGATAGTTCACACATTTAATTAAATTTAAATTTTGATTTTGAATTAAATTTTTATGCCCCCGTATCGATAGATCGGGAGGCATATAGTGATTCACCTGTCCGTCCGTCCGTTCGTCCGTCCGTTCGTCCGTCCTGGTTGACCGTTTCTTCTAGCAACATTATGGCTGGCTACAAAGCTTTCATACTTGCATAGATGTTGTATATGAACACTCTCCACACGCCTGTATCACCTAACCCCATTTTGACCTTCACCTTGACCTAATTTTGGACTTAGACTTATTTATAGACGAGGCTTCCACAGGGGGCATAAGCGTTTATTGAACGCAGTCTTGTTTTTTATTGAATTTAAAAGTAACAAGAAATCAGACAGGGAACGCAACACTCAATAGACACAGCAGAACAGGAAAAGCACAAACACCACACATTTAATTGCAATGTTATGAGATGAATTAGATTGTTTGCAATTTGGTATTATTTTGATTGACTCATTTCTCCATAGACCCTTAAGGTGTTGCCAGAAAAAATATTGCACTCTATAAACAGTTTTATTTGTCCTGATGAGGATTAATACACATGTTGTTATATATTGATTCTATGTTGTTAGTCAACCTTACAATGTTGCTTTTGTAAGTAAACATGTTCAGGGGAAAGGCTGGATGTCACAGAGGCTCATATGTAGGGAAGGCTGGGCTTGCCCAACTGAGTTAATTTCCTTTTCTTCCCTCAAAGCCATTGAAAAATTAGGCAGGGAAAAAACTCAATGGCCATTAACTGCGACTGTATCAATCCAATGTTAAAAAATGTCTTTTTAAATAAAAACAAAATTCACTCACTTTCCTGGTGGAAAGTTCTGGTACATTTGTCGTTGCATCTCCATCATATTGGAGAAGGCATCACCTCCACCCGGTGCAGGTGTTGCTCCTGCGCTTGCGGTGTTTTTGGCAGGAACCGGTTGTCTGGCTACGCCTGGGCCCCATGACGGTGCTGGGCGTGGTGCTTTCTGGGCTGTAATGTAATGACATTTTGTTTTACAATTTCAACATCTCCATGTTTTATTTAGATACTTTGTTGTCATAGCAAAGGCCAATGATAAATAGAATTATGCATGTTTGCAATATTTTAAGACTGAATCTCAGACTTCAAAGTATTAAATGTTGTTATTAAATTCTCTGCCAGGTATCAATTTGAAAATAAATTGGTGTAATCGTACAGTGGATAAAAACTCTTTGACATACAAATTTACCTTGGTTTTGATTCAATGGAAAAAAAGTGCTAGAAAATTTAATTTTTGCAAAATTGAGTCCAAGTCATAAAGATGTTTGTAAATAAGGCTTAAAGGTGTCTTTGATTTGTCGAATCATTTAAAGGATAATTTAAAAAACTTACCTTGAGCAACTGGTACCCCATGTACATCTGTTAATTTTTCTCCATGTGTCGGTTTGGGTCCAGTCAAAGCTAGAGCTTGTGGCATTAGATGTACTTCCGATCCCTGGCCTGCCTGGTTCCTGACCTTTCTGATGTGAACCACTTCAATATTTCCTGTCTGGTCCCCAGCGTGTTGTCCCTCACCGCCGTGCTGGTCCCCAGCGTGTTGTCCCTCACCGCCGTGCTGGTCCCCGGCTTGTTGTTCCGCACCATGTGTCCAGTCTCTCATATGTTGCTCCCAACTTTGCTGATTGCGTTCACTGGAACCTTGTGGAAGCGCCATTGGAGGACTTTCGCCTGGTCTTGACATGGACAATGGATTATGGTAACCGCTGACATGATATGAACCGTACTGATGCATCATATCGGGGTCTGGTGTTGATTCTTGTTGTAAGTCTGGATCTGGCGTAGCTTCTTCATGGTCTGGGTCTGGAGTAGGTTCATGGTGGTCTGGATCAGGCGTTGATTCGTGGTGTAAGTCTGGGTCTGGTGTGGGTTCATGGTGTAAATCTGGGTCTTGCGTAGTTTTGTGGTGTAAGTTTGGATCAGGGGTAACAGCAGAAACTTGACTCCGGGCATCAGACTGGTTGCCTTGTTTACCGAGTTGGTTTGTTCCACTTTGTTGGTTATTCTGTGGATCCAGGTTTTCGGCCTGTGGTAAGTTTTCGCTGGTTGGAACCGTTGGAATGGGAATGGCCTGTTCCTTCTTAGCAACCTCTAAATGACTAGAATTGACAGTACCTTCTTTCACAACAGCACTAGTGTTGTGAACGTCTCCAGTTTTCTCCGCTTGCTGAGTAATTGTGGCATTTACTTCTGGTGCCTTGGTTACTGGCGTCGTCGTTACTGGCGTCGTCGTTACTGGTGCCTTGGTTACTGGTGCCTTGGTTACTGGTGCCTGGGTTACTGGTGCCTTGGTTGTTGGTGCCTTGGTTACTGGTACCTGGGTTACTGGAGCCTTGGTTGCCACTTCACGTCGGTATCGAAACTCCTCGTTGACCCTTTTTTCATTGATCACAAATGAGTGTGCTGAGTGTAACATAAACACCACAATGATCGCTCGTTGAATTAACTGTTGCATGGTTGCAACGTAGAACTAACACAATCCTTATATCACTTTCAAAATTTCATGTATTATTATTTAACTTTGTTACAATGTATCCGAAAAGAAAATGTAAAGCAACAGTAATTATCAAAGCTAAATCAACAAATCGTCCTGTCCACTAACATAAAAGCCTAATAATTGCACTACAAATAAATTCACTCCTTCACTGATGATGGACAAATTGTTTATGTGAATTCTACTGGTTAACATACATGTTTGATCTATCGACAGATTTCTTTTCATTTAAAACATGACAATGGACAGTTGTAAACTAGTGTCGCCTTCTTGGAATTGATCTGTTGATTTTGACAAGATTTTTGAAAAAGGGCCCTGCAGGGATTTTTGAACATTTGTCACCTACAGTGATAAATGAGTATTATGAGTTTACGTAAACCTTTTATGTTTTGTCACAATGGTGTTATACAAATTAAGGGTCGTTAGGAAAGGTGTCAAATAATTGGCAGTTTGGGCCTCAGGGGTCATTGTGAAAAACAGTCAATTGTATTTAATTTATTACTGGCTTTTCAAGATTTGGTGAAAATTATAGTTTACAGTTGGTCTGTATGCCTTAATATTTTGCAATAAATGTGATTCATTTCTTAAATATTCCTTGATTTATGACTGTTCTGGCCTCATAATGTTGAGTTTGTTGATATATTTTTTGGGAAAAAAAAGTTAGAAAAAATTGATATAATGTTTTACATTATAGTTCAATTTTGAACTCTGAGCCATGACCTATCCGACTAGTCCATTTTGGCGGGTAGACTATCATTTATTACGCTCGGAGCGCATTTTTTAATGATATGATTCTTACAGACATCTAGCTATAACCAGATTACAGTTTAGTGCAGTCGGCAAGGTTCAGAATTTCTAACCCAGAAGTCAGTGGTTCGATTCCCTGATTCGCTCATTTTTTTTAATTCGTTGTTTTATGTTATGTGAAGAGATTGTTAGTTAAAGATTTTGTTTATATTTTTAATTTATCCATTGAAAGGACCTGGTGTCGATTCAACATATTTATCATTTTCACTCATTTCGATCGTTGGTGTATTTCGAGCATACTGACAGCCTATATTCAGTTGATTAGCCTTCAAAACGTTCTACAATATACATGTAACAAATGTGGGTTGGTCACATATACTAGTATTACACGGATTTTACAAGTTGTGTGCATTAAAAAAATATAATAAAAATGAAAAACTATTTTGGTGGGATTCGAACTCGCCCTGATCGCACAAAAGTTATTTTACAAAGTATCAAGCGCTTTGCCGTCACGACCAACCAGACACTTGAAATATTTGGCCTTAATTGTATTACTTATCGTACTGTTCAAACATATACCAACCTATATCGATTAGTGGTTAAAACATTAAAAGTGCAGTCACGGCTCAATGCTCGAAATCGAACTATAATTGAGTATCTTGCAATTTGGCTTCGTTCCCCCATTGTTATAGTAAATAATGAAATAATTGGTTTGAAGATAAAAAAATAATGGCTATTCTTTCTTAAGCTTTGATTATGACCAGATTTTTTGTGTGTTTCAAAAGAAAATTTCATGATTTAATGTTTCAATATTGACATTACTGATTTAATTATTTTGATGTTGTTGTTCTAAATGTTTGGTTCCTGGTTCATACCCTTATAAAATATTAGTTGTAATTACATGTATTAACTCTACTATATATTTTTGTAAATTTTAATTTAATTGAATGTTGCTTATGAATTATTATTATTATTTGCATTTGTAGGAGTCCTACAATTCAGGAATAATCCGAAAATCCGGATTTGTTGCATTAGGAAGAATGATCTTTTCTGTACAAAATAAAAGTTATTTGAAGAAAAAATTCAAAGAATTGACAAAGTGATGGTCATTTGAAGTTCCATAATCTGAATTTAAACAATAAAACAATGTTTGAAACCTATTTAAGGTGTGCTAATGGCTGCCTATACAGACTTGCCACTCGTTTTCAGGATTGGACATTATGCCTCAGTAGAACCCCTGATATATTATTGTATATATCATATAGGAAATAATTATATTTATAAAAAAAGATAATAGCAAATATGGCAGGGATTAAGGCAGCCCCTTAACAGAAACAGCAGAGTGGTGAAAGGCACAAATAAAGAACCATGCACACATTGCTAGCTCTGTATGAATGTGGCCCCAGTTAAAACGACGAATAATGAGATTTGATATTTTGATTAATTAATTAAGATTAAAAATTATTATAGTTGATGGGTTTGGAGCTTAAAAATTAATAAAAAATAGACGGACTTCATTGTTTCACAGTGATTGTTTTGGCTATTTTTAGGGCTGAATACAGCAAAATAACCTCCATATTCCCCAAAAAATCATAAATTTTTCCCCAAAAAGTATGCATATTTTTCCCTTTTGTGCTCGCTGGTTTCAAAGCAACTACAGTATAGCTGTTTTAAAGTCAAAACAATAGATTTTAAACACTTTTAAAGTCTTTGCTACATCTGTGTTATCAGTAGATAATAGCAAAATATGAACGCTTTTTACCAAAACAATCTTTTTTAATAATTCCCAATGTAGCGAAATGTTGCGCTAAAATTTCTCAATTTTAAAGGCACAAGCTGTTTAATTTTGTTCAAGGAAAATCACTGTTACATATAATATATCATCATCAGGATTAAAGATTAAATAAAAAGAAAATATATATCAAAACAAGTTACTGGGTTAAAGGTATGATACCCTCCTATTAATCAATCTGTATGTGCTAGCATCTATAGCTGAACATGTTTAGTACTTAGCAAAGTTGTTAAATTCACAGCAACAAATCTACCAATGACCTCAGGCCTGAACATTTTAAGGACTGCAATTTTGTTAAGTTGCTGCCACAAATATGCCATTTTCAGGGAGACCTAATGTTTAAAAACTTGGCAAGTTTGATGAAAATTCTCAACCACAAATCGTCCCAAGCCTGGCCTGAATTTCTTTTTGGATTTGGGTAATTTTAGTGATATCACAGTCCTCCTTAAGGGCCTCATTAAATGGTATTGCACAAAGAAATTGTTGTAGATCATGAAACATCGATCTAATGTGATACATCACAATGTTCAGTAATTATCAGTAATTGACACTTTCATATAAACTAGTAATTGTCTTAAATGATTGACAGTCCACAAAATTGATCACATGACTGAAATTGATCACATGACTTGGTCACATGTCATGTTTTACTTGTGATAGGCATTTGAGGGAATTCACATTGAAGCATTGAAATTTAAGGAAAAAGAAAATTCAGACTTTTTTTAGAATAATACCACACTAAACTATACCTACCTACCTAGTCCTTGTTGTGCCCGGAGGCACAAAGGGCAAGTACACTAAACAATATTCAGTACAAATTTTGTATTGTCTCTCAATAGGAAAGAATATCATATATATAAATAAATAAAAAACTCTGACTCTTCTATCAAATTTTCGAGCACATGCCTTTCATCAGGAATTTTAAATTACATCTACTTATGTTGTTAAAACAACATTATAAACAAGATGGATGTCACTTAAATATAAGTAGATGTAAAGAAAAATTCCTGATGAAGAGCATGTGCTCGAAAATTAAATAGAAGAGTCAGAGTTATTTATTTATTCTATACTCAGTACATTTAAAAACACACACTATATACCTATTTTCTCTTGGGTTGTTCACTCACATATTAAGACTTCAGATGCACTTAACTCACCACCATTTCACATTTTTGCAACACATATGCTGTATTTTATTAAAATATACACATATCTGCATAGAATTTGTGTCAGAATACAATAAAACAATAATTTGCAAACATGAAGCATCGTAGATGGCACAAAGTGTGCGTTTTTAAATGTGCTGAGTATGCATACATAATACACTGCCCATACAGTGTCCATTAAAAAAGTATACCCCTAAGGGGCGTAGCCAGCAATAGAGACGTACGCACATGCGTAACATTGTATAAATATGGCCAAAAAGTCCCAAATTTCTACAATCATGAGGACCCCAACGATAACCACCATTGCAACTTCAAGGCTTGTGTGCGTAATATAATTTCAAGCCTGGCTACATCCCTGCCCTTGAAAGGTTTTTTAATTTTCTTAGAAAATCTACGAAATATTTATGGATTATTATCTTTCATTTCATTTTAATCACAGTAACTGAACTATATTTTCAGGTTTCCGGTGAAAAAGTCAGCAAGTTAAGTTTAGTAGATCTTGCTGGTAGTGAAAGGGCACAGAAAACAGGGGCCATGGGAGACCGATTACGTGAAGGAAGTAATATAAATAAGTAAGTTCATATGTATAAGGGTTACTCAGGTGGGCCCTATTAACCATTTACTTTATTGGCCTCTTAAATCCATGTAGTAAAGAGTTTATTAGTCCCTTACCGGTTTTTGACTGGAGGGGACAATAGGTTTGCCCTCCGTCCGTCAGTCAAAAAATCTGGATCCTGACATAACTCAAACAGTTTGCAAGCTAGGTTTATGAAACTTGGTATGTGGATAAGGGGCAATAAGGGGATTATGCACATCTAAGAATATTTTGATTCGGACAAAAATTGTGGTTGCTTATAATGGCGACAGAAAGAGTGAAAATATGCCAAAATCTGGATCCTGCCATAACTCAAACAGTTTACAAGCTAGGTTTATTAAACTTGATATGTGGATAGGGGGCAATAAGGGGATTATGCACGTCTAAACAAAATTTGATTCTGACTTGTTTAAAAATGTGCTGACAGAAAGTGGTTGAGTTTGAATCTCAGACAGGGCATATTTTCTCCTTAATTGACAAATTGGCTAAAGGATGTGGGTGGGCATACACATTCTATTACAAGGCCTGGTATTTGGCATTCATTCCCAAGCCTGAAAATCCTTGTTTTAAAAGCCTGAAGGTCTATTTTTCAATATAAACAAAAAAGGATAATTCAGGATTTAAAACCTGAAATCAGGCACAGACCTGAAAATACCAGCCCTGTATTACTTATGATGGAAATTAACAAAGTCAATATAAACCCGCTTAATATAAATCCACTTAAAAAAAATTATACCCTGGCAAGAGGCATGTAGTGATTATCTCTTCCAATCATCTGTTGATTGGTTGGTTTGTGCCATTGAAAATGTTAAAATGTGAACCCAAACTATCAAGCTCCTGAAACTCAAATATTTTAAAGTCCACCAAGCAGGGCTGTCAATATTCCTGATAAATCTTGAATTCCGGATTTATCTATCCTAAAAGAGCTACTATTTCTGACCAACACTAAAAGTAATTTGATGAAAATATCTCAAGAAATGGAGAAGTTATGGTCAATTAATCTGCTCTGAATGACTTTATCCAATAGAACTTAGTTAAATATGGTAACAATGTAGTTGAAATGTTTCTAGTTTGGAAAATATGGTCAGCCATTTATGATTTTCAGGATTTTTAATTTGGCTCTGTTGACACCCCTGACCAAGGGATGTTGCTTTCAAACTTGACATACTTGTTCACCATCATGAATAGCTTACAGTGTCAAAGCCATGTAACCCTATCAAACATTAATATAGAATTATGTCCCTGATTGACTTAGCTAGTTATTATGGACAAGGCTTCCACCGGGGCATGAGCGTTTACTAAACGCAGTCTTGTTTTAAATGCCGTAATCATATTCTGGTTTGTTCTATTTTCAGGTCATTAACAACACTGGGGTTGGTCATATCTGCGTTAGCTGAATCTAAAGGAAGTAAAAATAAATTTGTACCATACAGAGATTCAGTACTTACTTGGCTATTAAAGGTACAGTATATGACTCATATGAAGATACAGGGGGAGACACTGGGAGTCTAAAACTCCGTGGAATTTAAGCAAGATGGTGTTATCTTATATAACCTCTGTCTGTCGGGCTGTAATGGTCTGATCAGTAAACCATCCCTTGCACTGGAAAAATTGTTTGATCTGCTCATGGCGGCATGTGATTTCACTCAATGTGAAGCCAAACGTTAAATCCCTTATATTGATAGCCTGAAAGGGCTTAATGTTTAAGCTACTGTTTCTATGGTAGTCCACATGTACAGTTAGTATAATAGATAGAGCAACTGCTTGCCCAGATTTGGATACTGGGTCAGGCAGGTTATATTCTTCCATTACATAACCAAGGAGTCTATTCAGAAAGAGTTGGTATTGCACCAAGATTACTTTTATCACACAACTGTCTCTTCCCTCAAAGTACGAGGTCATTTGCCAGTCTGATCCAAAGGGATTCGACCCGATAAAAATATCTTTCACATCTATACTATGAATACATAAGACAGGGGTCTTTCTTTATGACTGGCCCTCATATACCCAACTCAACATTATGTCCAATATTTTAAACAAGCCGAATACAATCATTTAAATTGTACTGCACACTTCAAGACAATATAATATTATACATAAAAAATACAACTTTTATCAATACACGTACACAATGTCGCCTGTGTCGAGCATAGAATGTTCACAAAATGCGTAAAACCCGGTTTGACGACATAACCCTGCACAGACAGAAACTAGAAAACGGCCTTCGATAAAGAAGAGAAATCATTATTTACACACGATCTCAGGAAATTAGTATGACGATTAGGTAGAGGAACATATTTGGATTAACTCACCGTAACTCGTCCGTTTCTGTACAGCTTAGCTAGACGAAAGCAGCAATTCAACAACGTTGACTGAAAACAATTCGCCGACTTTTGCCATTTTGACAGTGACAGCACGGCTTTTGTTACGAGTAATTTGATTGGCCGAAGAGTTGCATGGTATTACCCGAACACCAATCATTTTCTACATTGTCACATGATTCGTCACGTGATACTACAATGGTCGAAATGAATGTAAATATTAGAAATTGAATATCAGTTCTCCCTGAACTCGGATTATCGTCTTTTTAAGCGGAACAGAAACATATAGGTGGCGGTAAGTTGCAAAAAATATGTCCCACTATCAAATCGTCGTACTAATATCCTGAGATTGTGTGTAAATAATGATTTCTCTTCTTTATCGAAGGCCGTTTTCTAGTTTCTGTCTGTGCAGGGTTATGTCGTCAAACCGGGTTTTACGCATTTTGTGAACATTCTATGCTCGACACAGGCGACATTGTGTACGTGTATTGATAAAAGTTGTATTTTTTATGTATAATATTATATTGTCTTGAAGTGTGCAGTACAAATTAAATGATTGTATTCGGCTTGTTTAAAATATTGGACATAATGTTGAGTTGGGTATATGAGGGCCAGTCATAAAGAAAGACCCCTGTCTTATGTATTCATAGTATAGATGTGAAAGATATTTTATCGGGTCGAATCCCTTTGGTCTGATCGGGAATAAATGGATAACCACACACTTCAGACTGCCTGTGTCTCGGTCGATCGCTAACTAACAACAAACTAGCAAACTAACCTCCATGACATTGGCTTCAATCTTGTCCTCAAATTATGGTAAACTTGTCTATTGTTTGCTTGCTTGATTCTTGATCCTAGCAAGACTGGTTACAACAACTCGCTGGCTTAGAATTAGAAGGTCCCGCATGTAAAAAATTAATATTTTGAGAAAACCAGAAAAAACTTGTCTGAAAACTACTCTTTTACATAATTTTTATGGAAAAACAAGCTTTTTAAGCTTCAATATGACCACTTCCAATTTTCATGATGCAGAAAAAAAAAATACATCAGTCTTATGAGGTCGTTAGTAGTAAGGTCGTAAAGGGTACTTGAATGGCCTTCTAATTCTAAGCGAGTGATCTAATGGCTAGATATGATTGAAAGATCCACAAGCATGCAGTCACTGATCGCCAAGCAGTCAGTTGCTTTGCGAAAGATCAAGCTACGTAGTAGTGAATTCTAGATAAACTGATCAACTAACCACTCTATAATTTATGTCTTGGAAATGGCACTAAACATTTATATACCAGGAAATTCTGATCTGCTGAACTAGAGAAAATGAACAGTTCTGCAAAAAATAATACATTGTATTTATTTGATGAAAAATACCAAGTATTGACCAAGTTAGGATGATTCGAAAACTTCTATTTGCAGAATCTTAACAATAGAAGAATGTTTTAAACAGAGTTTTGGTATAGGGATGTTTGTTAATGGTACCCGGAATTGTGTCTCATATTCAGGATTAGGCATAATTGCCTCAGTAAGATACTTGGTACTGTTTTATCAAAGCACTTACAGAAATCTTAAAAGTTACGCTCAAATTTAAATTCTGTATAATTCCTATACAACTGCAAATTGGTGCCAGGTATGGTTTGTAGAAGTTCATTAACTGAATCATTGTTAGAAGTGCAGCTCTATTTACCACACTTTATAATTATAAACAAATTATAAATAGATTATAAACAAATTATAAATACTTTGAATTTGATGGTAAGTTTACGATTTCCGTAAGTGCTTTGATAAAACAGTACCCTGATGATGTAGAAACAAACTAGTATTGGATCACATCTGATTTACAGGATAATTTAGGGGGTAACAGTAGAACTGTGATGGTCGCTACGATAAGTCCCGCCGCTGATAACTTTGAGGAGACGTTGTCGACGTTACGTTATGCTGATCGAGCAAAGAAGATTGTGAACCATGCTGTTGTGAACGAAGATCCGAATGCTAGAATTATCCGAGAACTCAGAGAGGAAGTAGATATCTTACAGAAAGAATTAAAAGAAGCCCAGGTTAGTTTCAACATAGATGTACAGTGTAATATAGCATAGATAATTTGACATGACTCTCGACCTTCTATTAGCATAGTTTAACAGCTGATTTATCGTCTATAATTATAATCCCGGTTGTTTGTTTTCATCACAAAGACGCTCGAGGTGTAATACCAACACAAATCTTATAAACCGATATTGCAAGATTTGCTCGTAAAATTTATATATCCAACGCCAGAACCTTGTAATATATTCATGCATAAAGGTCAAGATCTAGCCAAATTTATGTGCAAAAGCAACACCCATACTCACAAAATTTGTAAGAAATTTTTTGTCGAACAAAAATAAAATTTCTAAGTTTGTTGAATAATTTGGATAACTTGGACAGACCCCCATGCTTTGATGTTACCTTGGTTATCAGCAAAACTACATAGCAGACTCAGACGCCTTTTTCATTACACTTAGATTGAAAAATAAAACTTCTATTTTGTTTATACAGTACAACCTCTCCAGAACAGCCCTCTGTAGAGCAACAACCTCATAAAAAAATACACCACCTTTAAATTTTCCCTAAGCCAATATTAACTATAAATTTAACCTCTGTAGAGCAACAACCTCTGAACAACAGCCAATATTTGTAGATTTCAAAGGGTGTTGCTCTACAGAGGTTGTATTGTATCATTAGGACTCGCATCAGCTAGGCTACATTTAACAAACATTTAGATTGAAAAACTTTAAAATCCCAGTTTTGTTTCATATATACATGTATTTTGTTTAAGGTATGTGCTCAGTAAGTCAATAATAATAAAAAAGTGTGCTTGTGCACCTTGACAGGGTTCTTACTCATGGCTTAACATTGCACTTAAGTTGTAGCATCCTAGGAACAGGTTAACCACCCCTTGCTTCATGTACAGGGTGTTCAAAAAGTTTGTTCTCAATGTTTAAGTTTCAATAGTTTATTTTCCTGATGTCAGAAGATTGTACAATTTTTCAGGTTAAATTCCAAAGGATTCTACCATTTCTCTAATATTTCGAGCATTAAATGAAGCTATTTGTGTAAGAAATTGAAACTGTACACTCTGAGCGTACATGGCTCCGATAAAATGTGGTATGCATTTAAATTTTGAGTACAAACTTTTTGAACACCCTGTATATTATAATTATACACTTGTGTGATTTCAGAGTATGAAGGCACCAGACTTAAAGGAGAAATTAGAGGAATCAGAGAAATTGTTGAAAGAAATGAGAAAAACATGGGAGGAAAAACTGGCGGAAACAGAGAAAATACAAGTGGTAGGTAGTAATGTCTCCCACATTATAGCCTACCTGGTATTTTTCAGGCCCATGTCTGATTTCAGGTTTTTGAATCCTGAATTTTCCTTGTTTGTTTATATTGGAAAAAAAGAGTTTCACGCCTGTTAACTGTGATCTTCAGGCTTAACCATCCATGCTATTTACCAGGGCTGTATAATAGTTTTGGAGACATATTGATTTTGTGCTGGACATAAATAATTATATACCGGATTTGTATAGCACCCATTTCATGCGACACCCGTGTTCAAAGGCACTTTACATACAGTGTTGCAGCCACAAGGGTGCAGATGCATCCTCAACCAGTGCAGATACAGCATTATCTCACCAGAGGGACAGACTGAGAAAACGCCCCCTGAAGCCCGGTGTATAGCACCCATATACAGCTTTCTGGCACCTTTAACCAGATACATTGCAGTCCACACGGTTAGATATAGCGGGAAATATTACGAAAAGAATTTCAAAAATGTCCAGTTTCCATGCGGGGATTTGAACCCATGCCCTCTTGTATTTACAACCCAGTGCATTATTACCACTGAGCTATCCCCACATATATCTGGATGTCACAAAGTTTATCCACACTTGTTCTCATTAACCATTAGTCAGCGTCTGATTTCAATGAAACCTCACATAAATGCTTTGTGCCTAGTTGTGACAATATTCAGAAATTTTAGGTTGGATGTTTTTATGCCCCCGTATCGATAGATCGGGAGGCATATAGTGATTCACCTGTCCGTCCGTTCGTCCGTCCGTTCGTCCGTCCGTCCTGGTTAACCCAAGTTGACCGTTTCTTCTAGCATTAATATGGCTTGCTACAAAGCTTTCATACTTGCATGGATGTTGTGTATGAACACTCTCCACACGCCAGTATCACCTAACCCCTTTTTGACCTTCACCTTGACCTAATTTTGGACTTAGACTTATTTATGGACAAGGCTTCCACAGGGGGCATAAGCGTTTATTGAACGCAGTCTTGTTTGCTTGAGTTATGGGTACTTGTGGGGCATATATGTTTGTGTCAAAACCATCTAGTTAATTCTTGCTTTTATTTTCTGACTACCGGGTACCCTGTACATTGTTGTTGCTGACTCTTTACATAGAATTAACTCTACCTTGGCTGGCATGGTGATCAAGTGGGTAAGGATCTATATAGATGTAAGCAATCCATAGGTCCCTGGTTTAAATCACTGCTGGGGCACTGGAAAGTTCAGAAACATCTTTCAGTGTTACCCTACCAACTGGAGTTGAACTGGTTGGTTACCTTGGGTAATTCAAACATCCCATATGTCTCTCCAATGTCACCTCAATTCCAGAATGTTGTAAGTGTACAAAAGTTCATGGTGCAAAAATCTACTTTAAAGATTTTGACAGTAACAAGAGATAGAACAAAATTGCACAGTAAATTTATTGTTTATCTTTAACGTCACAGTGTCACAATGTTCTAAGTCTTTTCAATATATAGATCTTGAAAAACGCTTTCCAACGATACCAAAAACTCATTCTTTTCAAAAAATGAGTTAGAACATTCTGGAATTGAGGTGACGCCATGTGTACTTCTTAACAAACATTGCGTATTGTTGGTTTTGTAGGAGCGACATAAAGCTTTGGAGGAGATGGGGGTGTCAGTTGAAACTTCTGGAATCAAAGTAGAACATAGTCGACATTTTCTCGTTAACTTGAACGCTGATCCTTCGCTGAATGAATTATTAGTGTATTATTTAAAGGTAAGTGGACTATTTCACACAGGTTTATTTAGATTATACCAGCTGACAATAAATTACAAACACATTTGAATACATTTGAATGGTAAATTAGGGATCATTGTCCTGGCATAATTTCAATTGTTTTGCTCTGGATTGTATAGATATAACTATGAGCCCGTTGCCTAGCCAAACTACTTCCAAATTGCGCTATCGAGCGCTTTCCTACGTCTATGCATTGACACGCTACCAGCTACCGCTTTCTTGTGCATGAGTCACTTCGGTAGCTTGTGGCTTATAATTTTTCACTTTGTCTGCTACATAGCTGTTTCCTAGCATAGGGCTATCGAGCGCTCGGTAGCGGTTTGGTTGGGTGATGGGCTCCAGTTCAGGGGTGGTTTTCAACATTGATCTTACTTGACTTAAGAATAAGGACAACAAATCAAATCACACCATATTTAACTTGCCTTAAACAAGCCATAATGATTAGCTATCCTTATTCTCCAATTAAATTAGATCAATATTGAATTCCACAACTGGTCTCATGACTTGTAGATTTTACATGCATATATTACATGACTTGTTGTTTTTTTTTTAGCAGTTTATGTCATATCATTAGAAGGTGTCTGATCTTTATCTTGATTTATAGGATTCATAATTCATGCCTTAGGTGTAAATATTTTTACTGAAGCCTGATTTAAGCCATGTACGCTTGACATGTATGACGAAAAATAGAAATAGAAATATATGATCAGACAACACTGTGTGCAATATGCCTTAGGCAGGCACTGTAACTTACACTATATCCATGTGGATTCATTTAAGAATCCATTGTTTGAGGATCGTAATTCAACAAAATTAATGAACCCAGTACTACCATCTAGATATTTCCTCTGAAATAGTATTAGAGCATAATATTATAATGCTTGCTTGATTTCTGAAGATTTTGTATTATTGAGGGGTTACATCCAGGGCTATTTAGTAAAGAAATGGCAAGATACATTTTGTATGAGCTTGTTTTCGAGGAGGCATAGTGCAGTATGTTCAAACTGTGTCTGAATTGATTAGTTAATCACCGTAAGCATGTGGATTCGGGTAGTTACGCTCTTGCCGTTGGGTTATTTACTAAAACCTGATTTAAGCCTTTTTTTTTCTTTTTATATTTTATTTCAATTCATTTTTATGCCCCCCTATCGATAGATGGGGGGCATATAGTGATTCACCTGTCCGTCCGTTCGTCCGTCCGTCCTGGTTAACCCAAATTGACCGTTTCTTCTAGTATTAATATGGCTTGCTACAAAGCTTTCATACTTGCATGGATGTTGTGTATGAACACTCTCCACACGCCAGTATCACCTAACCCCATTTTGACCTTCACCTTGACCTAATTTTGGACTTAGACTTATTTATGGACAAGGCTTCCACAGGGGGCATAAGCGTTTATTGAACGCAGTCTTGTTTTACATATAATACATATACATATAACAAAATAAAAGCGAAACAGTATTAATAGAAACAGTTTGATTCAGATTCGTATAATACTTGTAGTTCTGTTATCTTAGATATGATTAAAAAACGTGTCTATCAGATTTAAGTCTTTTTAGTTTAACATCTATACCAATAAATAAATAAATAGTCAAAGTCCATGGTGTATGTTATTACTTTAGTGATAGATTCATGGAATAATGAGATTCATCGAATAATTTACTTAAACATGTATTTACAATTTTTTTTATTTTTCTGCTTTATTTTGTCAAGGGAGGTAATCACTGTGGTGAACCATCTGTAAATAAATGTTGTTATCTCCCTTGGATTAAGTTATAAAGTTTGCCTTTGCTTTTATAATAAGGGTAAAATAATGTTACGTTGATAAAAGTGTCAACTGTCACCACTGAACAGCTTTCTAGTGGTCCTTATTTTCTTCTAAAGACCAGTATTTTCATATTTTTATTTGGTAGAAAATAATTACAGTCAGATCTCAATACAACGACGCTGTTTGATTCCAAGAAAAATGTCGTTATAACGAATATGTCGGTATACTGAATTGATACAACGAGCATTTTAATACTTTTGTCCCCAAATTTGATGTCGGTATAATGAATTTGCCAGTATATGGGATGTCGTTATAACGAGATCTGACTGTATATTATTTTGCAGAGAATAATCAGATCAAATCAAATTGTGATCCTAATTTCAATACAACTCAATTAATGTTATCGAATGTTATACAGTGAACAATAATCGTGGTCTAAAGATACTTAATATGTACAAATGCACTGCATCCAGCGGGGATTTCCCATCAGGTGTGTGGATAAACTGGCTGAGGGAAAAATGACTAAGGCATTTGTTTGCTCCACTATTGAGACTATAGATCTAGCCTCTGGCTGCCAAGCAGCACCACATAGGAGACCAGGCGAACAAATACTAAGAAAGAGTGTTTTCCGATCTAGGATACGGGTTGCACAGATATGCCCTGTAAATATTTGTGACGATGTCGCGTTAACTTGCGATGAAGTCGCGTTAACTGATATGACGTCAATTCCGACGTCACCATATTGTCTTTACGTTAGACAAAATATAATTTGTATTTTTCCAAGAATTTTCATGATTTGATTCAAGCTTATAATGCGGAAACGTTATTAAAAGAGTGGAACTGTATTTATATTTCATATTGAAAAAAAATAAATTAAACAAGATTGGTTCTCAAATCCTGAGCAACAACTTGCCTCTACTGGAAGTGGGACGTGAAATTCAGTCTACCGAATCATTATTCTGCATCCCGTCTGCCAATGCAAAAAAAAACTACAACAACAACAATCACATGTTCTTGCATGTAATCAATACTAATCATTAATCGGGATTTTCCCGGCCTCATAAATCCCCTATTACTCAAACAGAGCAGTATATATAACCTTTCACTGTTGATGTTCTTAAATTATATTGCTATATAAACTGACCAAAAACTTCTTCTCGGGGCCTCAAGGATTCCTTCAAGTTGTAACTGTGGTTTATAATGTTTCACTGTTGATGTTCTTACATTATATTGATATATATACTGACCGAAAACTTCGTCTCGGGGCCTCAGGTATCCCTCAAGTTGTAACAGTGGTTTATAATGTTTCACTGTTGATGTTCTTACATTATATTGATATACAGTGCCCACCAAAAATAAGTATACAAATGTTATTTCCCCATTGACTTGTCTGTAATAACACTGTTTGTAAAACGGTGAAACAACAATATTTTTGAAGAAAAGGGAATATTTTTGTTTATTAAATGTAAAGATCATACATTAATTGGTACCCTGGGTGCAAAATATTAAGTCTCATTGTCCCTCTTGAATGGTAGCTTTGTCACAAAAAGATGGAAAATTCAGCCTTTTTGATCACATGGTTATTTTAGATTCGAAAATCTTCATCTTTATTTCTATCTCTGTTTTGACTCATTATGTAACTGTAGTTTTAGAAACTAGTATAATTGTGACCGTCTGATAAGCAGATATTGAATAATTTAGCCAAGTTTAATTTTGCAACAATTATTTACTGAATACTTATTTTTGGTGGGCACTGTATATACTGACCGAAAACTTCTTCTAGGGGCCTCTGGTATCTGACAAGTTGTTACTGTTCACTGTCGATATAGCTACAGCCAGAAAACTTCTTCATGATAACTTCTTGTTAGATTTTGCTTGTAGGCAATTCTCTAGTATTAATTGCTTCCCACATCTTGTATCGTAATTGGTCTCAGAGGTTATGTCAGCAGTATTGTATGCGAACAGTTTGTATTTAATCGATGGTCTTCAGTCGTGTCTCCAGACATTGTTGCTGTTTTGTGTCTTCAGTATGAAGAGTCGATCCACACCATCTGCCACCAATTTCTTTCTTACAATATTTTTTTTATTTGGGCAAGCCATTGACTGAAAAACAAAATTGTTGAATGAATCATTAGGCTGGCATGAATTAATTGTAGAAAAATCGCTTAAATAGAAATTTCAATTTTGTGAAAATTCTTGTTTCAAGGTTTTTACATACATTTTGACATTGTTTTAAAAAATTGTTGATCCTGGTTCGATTCTCGTTTGTTGATTATTGTCTTGGTATTGAAAGAAAGAATATTGGATCAAGTTTTTGTTGAATAAAAAAAAGACCATCATATAATGTCATAGTAACCATGGTAACACCATCAGCAATGTCATCATATTCTAAGAGTTCCAAGATGGCTGAAAACACAGAAATTGTAAATTTGTACTATAAAGTAGACAAATAGCCTGTATTTGATAGAAGGAAACTTAAATTCAGAATTCAAAGAAATCAGTATCATATAGAAAGCAAATTAGAAGACATGTGTCAAAATTGGAGGCACAATGGACTGTGAGGAACATATGAACTTGAAGGAATGGTATACGTCGTAGTGGACGTATGGATGAGAATGTTTAGCATATTCTTCAAGTTGTTGAGGAAACCCTAATTTTATGTTAGAGGTGTTTTTAGCTCACCTGTCACAAAGTCACCTGTCACAAAGTGACAGAGTGAGCTTTTGTGATCACTCGTCGTCCATCGTCAGTCGTCCGTCCGTCGTCCGTCCGTCAACAATTGGCTTGTGTAGACACTAGAGGTCACAATTTTAGCCTAATCTTTATGAAACTTGGTCACAATGATCATCTCAACAAAATCTAGGCCAAGTTCGATATTGGGTCATCTTGGGTCAAAAACTAGGTCACTAGGTCAAATCATAGAAAAACCTTGTGTAGTCACTAGAGGTCACAATTTTGGTCTAATCTTTATCAAACTCGGTCACAATGATCACCTCAATAAAATATAGGTCAAGTTCGATAATGGAGCATGCGAGTTTAAAAACTAGATCACAAGGTCAAATCATAGAAAAACCTTGTGTAGTCACTAGAGGTCACAGTTTTAGCATAATCTTTATGAAACTTGGTCACAATGATCATAACAACAAAATCTAGGTCAAGTTCGATATTGGGTCATCCGGGGTCAAAAACTAGGTCACAAGGTCAAATAATAGAAAAACCTTGTGTAGTCACTAGAGGTCACAGTTTTGGCCTGATCTTTACGAAACTTAGTCACAATGATCACCTCAACAAAATCTAGGTCAAGTTCGATATTGGGTCATCTGGGGTCAAAAACTAGGTCACAAGGTCAAATCATAGAAAAACCTTGTGTTGTCACTAGAGGTCACAGTTTTGGCTTGATCTTTACGAAACTTTGTCACAATGATCATCTCAACAAAATCAAGGTCAAGTTCGATATTGGTTTATCTGGGGTCAAAAACTAGGTCATTAGGTCAAATCATAGAAAAACCTTGTATAGTCACTAGAGGTCACAATATATGCCTAATCTGTATAAAACATGGTCACAATGATCATCTCAACAAAATCTAGGTCAAGTTCGACAGGTGAGCGACCTAGGGCCCTTTGGGCCCTCTTGTTAAGGATATACATTGTGTATCTAACACTACAGCAGATCTAATGTATTGCATTGAAAAGATGACTGGTGCAAAGATTATTTCACACACAGCGAATGTTGTGATGGACAATTTACGACGGACATTAGTTTTGGTTATCTTTGATTGCTCTTAAGACAATGCATGCATGGCCTCCACATTTACCTGCTCTCAATCCATTGCACTTCTTCTTATGGAGTTCCTTAAAGGAGAAAGTGTGTTATCCCGAACCAACCACCTTACTTGATTTCAAAGAATCAATTACCAGACAAATGGGGTTGATCATTCTACGAGCGTGTTCAGTGACGTCATTGAGAACTTTCGAGGTCGATATGGAACAATGTAGTGGTAACCTCGCGCATCTCTGGTAAAATTGTTTGTTAAAACTACGGTTGAAAGTTATGTTTGACAAAATCTTTACATGTATGTGCTTTAATTGTGTAAAGTTAAAAGTTAAATATTTTAAACAGTAATTTTTTTATTACACATTGTTTGTGGGACATGTTTTTAGGATCACCCTGTATATGGATTGTGATGAATGTCGGTCAATCATGAGTGTAATAATATTGTGTCATTTTGTTCTAGAATTAAGAAACCTAGATGTCACGTTTTTCTTTTTTCTGTGCTTATCAGTCTTCCAATGTAAACTTCTGTTACATGCCGTGTTATCTATTGTCGTAGTACCTGCGTTAAATGTCCATGTATGAAAATAGTATGTACCTATCATTGGATTTAAACTTATACTGTACACAAGATTTGCACAGGCCTTGAAAAGTCCTTGAATTTTGGTTCATCCTTGAAAAGTCCTTGAATTTTGGTTCAACCTTGAAAAGTACTTGAAATTAGTGCTACTTTCAACAAATGCCAAAATAGTGCTAGAATTTAACTGAAAATCCTTGAATTCAGACAAACAGTCTTGAATAGCCATAAAAGTGTATGGACGTTGTCAAAATGGCACATAATATCTGCGTAAAATCTAAAAAATGTAACGAACACTCTTTCTCAAAAAATTATAATTACATAAATGTATAGGTTTGACTATGTAATGATGACCATTTCCAATTTTCATGAAAATAGGCTCATAAGAAGATTTCAAATATTTATCACTCTTATAAAGACGTATCTAGCACTAAAAAAAATTACGACCTTCTAATTCTAAGCCAGTGAAGTATAGATTGACAATCAAAAACATCTCTGACGTCGATTTGTGTTCCATCTTGTGCATATTTAAGTTTAATGCTCTTTCGATCTACACTGATAGCAAGCGGCCAGTCAACCATGCAGTGTTGACAGGGCTTTTTTTCGCTGAATTGTGAAGAGGCCCAAGCCCTTTTGTTTTGTGAAAATTTAGCGCGAAAATTCTCAAAATTGTGAAAAAGTAGGCGTGGAAACTTTTCAAATTGTGAAAAACTTAACGCGATAAATCATCACATTATGATACAAAATTTTTCAGATGTTAGTTCTTTTTTTGTCAACTTTTCCCAAACATGCATGTATCTATGATATAATACTTTATATCAAGTCCTGTACAGGAATATATGACTGTTGTCTGTGATTTGTTTGTTTGGTGCTTTGTGAAGTTGATTTTACAAAAACCATGACGCAAATTCTAATTGTGAATTAAGGGGCCTTTGAGGTTTGTGAAAGGGGCCTATAGCAAATTGTGAAGGGGCCTAATATAGGCCCCTCGTATATAGTGAAAAAAAGCCCTGGTTAATATTATCAATGTTTGTTTATAGATAAGACAAGAGTAGTCTTAAGTGAGCTATGACAAGTATCTATAGGATAATATCATATGATACTAAAAACCAGCCCCTGTTTTACCAATTGAGCGCATTACCACTGGACCATGAATTCTCAGCCATTAGGGGTCACAAAAGTGTACCATTAGGGGTCACAAAAGTGTACAATAATTAGGACTCACTTAATTCAAATAAAACCTTACTCAAGGACCATCTCTATATTAAGACCATGTACACTGTTTTGCACTTTATATATTTAACAGTAATATTTAAAGACCAACTGAGTAAAAAGACCAGGTTTTCTGAGTTGTTTTTAAAAGGGATGGTCTTGACTACTTTTCTTTTAAGTATAGCAGTTACAGACATGCTCAGATCCAGAACGCAGCAGTCCTGAAAATTCGGAATAATCCTGAAATATGGTTTCGAGGCAATAGAAGGAATGAACTTTTCAACAGAAAATAATAGTTATTGACAGATATGTTGTCATTTGAACAATGTTTGAACTGAGTTTTAGTACAGGGACTTGTGCTAATCGCACCTGAAACAGACTTGTGAACCATTTTCAGGATTGAGCAGTATTCCTTAATAGAATTCCTGTAACTGAACGGGGTGCAGGATCCTGACCCCCTCCTCCACACACTATGAAATATTGGCAAGGATTATTTTGAAGGACTAATTGTCATGGCTTTCAAAGCCTTTTAGAATTAAAAGAATTTGATCGGAACCTGTCCTGAGAAATATAGCTGGTAGATCATTTATACTGACAGATTTTAGGATATATACGGTAAATCATTGTTTGGTGATTATACGTCAATTGTACCGTGCGTAAATACATGTATTAGTCTTTGTTGACAGAAGACAGTACCTTGGAAGATTAATTTATTTTTGAACAACTACATATACGTGTGAAGATGAAGTCTTGGACGCTTGCTCTACTTATTGCTGGTATGATGTCATTCCTTACTATTTTTCTTAAAAAATAATAACAAAAATAATAATTTTGAAACTATGTATAAAAGAATTATGGCAAAAAGCAAGTTCAAAATGGATGCACTTGCACCCTTGTGGCTGCAACACGATAATATATAAAGCGCCCTTTAACATGTGTTTCGCATGAAATTGGCGCTATATAAACTGGGATATTTCATAAATGGGTTTTATAGTTCTAGCTAGATCCTGTGACCAGTGTTTATCATAATGCTCTCCAATGATATATGTAAACATGATATATGTGAGAGACGAATTGTTTCCATTATTGAAGAATGTGTATTATATACTTGGTACATGTATGTTTATATGCTTTACAAAAGGCTATGTATGAGATAAGAAATATGACAACATTATTACAACATTGTTATAATTGTAGTCTGTGAGCTGTAAAATGTCAGCCCTACGTTCAAGGAAAGTAACCTGCAAACATGTTTAACAATCACGGGTTTTCGTCGATATAATCCTTCGTTGTACGCTTCATTTGCGGCATACAATTTGAAAGTACTAATTCCCATTTTTTCCGTTCTCAGTTTGAAATATGAACGGATGTACGGGTTTTACTATTCACATTCTTTTGTTTGCCTCTGTCCGCCATTTTGTTTAATAACACAAATACAAGCACACCACCTCGGGATATGGTTAGCCAAACTTGGCTCACGGGAGAAACAGTTTTTTTTAAACATATGGTTCAACCAATCACATGTCCGTACCAGGTACGATACGTACATCACGTATTGTTTCCTTGAACGCAGGGCAGATCTAAATATGACAACATTGTTACATCATCGTTATAATTGTTGTCAGAGAGCTGTAAAATGTCCAATCTGAAATATGACAACATTGTTACAACATCGTTATAATTTTCGTCAGCGAGCTTTAAAATGTCCGATCTGCTTTTAAGTGGAATATTGCATGATCGAGTGACCTTTCATATTGAATTTATTAAATAAGTCGATTAAAATACCAAAATGTGGCTCTCCTGCAGCATCAAGCATAATTTTATGATAAACTTTGTTTAAGTGTTTCTACAACATTCTGGGACATCTCTCATATACTATGTTATATTACTGTGCGTGTCTACAATATTTTGGAACATCCCTCGTATGTTTATATTACAGTTTGTGTTTACAACATTTTGGAACATCCCTTGTATGTTTATATTACAGTTTGTGTCTACGACATTTAGGAACATCCCTCATATGTTTATATTACAGTTTGCGTCTATGACATTTTGGAACCTCCCTCATGTTTATATTACAGTTTGTGTCTACAACATTTTGGAACATCCCTCATGTTTATATTACAGTTTGCGTCTATGACATTTTGGAACATCCCTTGTATGATTATATTACAGTGCGTCTACAACTGTTTGGAACATCCCTTGTATGTTTATATTACAGTTTGTGTCTACGACATTTAGGAACATCCCTCATATGTTTATATTACAGTTTGCGTCTATGACATTTTGGAACATCCCTCATGTGTTTATATTACAGTTTGCGTCTATGACATTTTGGAACATCCCTCATGTTTATATTACAGTTTGCATCTATGACATTTTGGAACATCCCTCATGTTTATATTACAGTTTGCGTCTATGACATTTTGGAACATCCCTCATGTGTTTATATTACAGTTTGTGTTGGTTATGCTGTTGGTGAATCGTGTAGCTCCAACTTTGAGTGTGGAATAACATCCTGCAATTTTAACGGCAACTCTCATATTCATGTAGCTTGTGTACATGGCAAATGCACATGTGTAACAGACCCACCACGTAATTATACATACATTCACTACCCAATATCATGTTAAAAATCTTGTTACGATATCCATGCAAATCTTGTAACAGTATCCATGCAAATCTTGTAATGGTATCCATTAAAATCTAGTAACGGTATCCATGCAAATCTTGTAATGGTATCCATTAAAATCTAGTAACGATATCCATGGCAATCTTTTAGCTGTATCCATGCAAATCTTGTAATGGTATCCATGCAAATCTTGTTATGGTATCCATACAAATCTTGTTAAGGTATCCATGCAAATCTTGTTAAGGTATCCCTGCAAATCTTGTTAAGGTATCCATGCAAATCTTGTAATGGTATCCATTAAAATCTAGTAACGATATCCATGCCAATCTTTTAACAGTATCCATGCAAATCTTGTAATGGTATCCATGCAAGCAAATCTTGTAATGGTATCCATGCAAATCTTGTTATGGTATCCATACAAATCTTGTTATGGTATCCCTGCAAATCTTGTAACCATATCCATGCAAATCTTGTAATGGTATCCTTCCAAATCTTGTAAGATATCCATGCAAATCTTGTAGTGATATCCATGCAAATCTTGTAACGATATCCATGCAAATCTTGTAATGGTATCTATGCAAATCTTGTAACGGTATCCATGCAAATCGTGTTACGGTAGCCATGCAAATTTTTTAACGGTATCCATGCAAATCTCTGGTAGAGTGTCTGCTTCAAGTGCAAGAGGTCTCAGGTCTGAGTGGTAGAGTGTCTGCTTCGAGTGCATGAGGTCTTGGGTCTGAGTGGTAGAGTGTCTGCGTCAAGTGCAAGAGGTCTCGGGTCTGAGTGATAGAGTGTCTGCTTCGAGTGCATGAGGTCTCAGGTCTGAGTGGTAAAGTGTCTGCTTCAAGTGCATGAGGTCTCGGGTCTGAGTGGAAGAGTGTCTGCTTCCTGTGCATGAGGTCTCGGGTCTTAGTGGTAGTGTCTGCTTCAAGCGCATGAGGTTTCGAAACTGATCCAAAGGGTGTGACTTACCAAAGTCTTTAAAATGGTACTGGTTAAAAAAAATCTCCCTTGCTTGACACTTAGCATAGAAAGTTACACAAAACTCCCAGCTGGTTCAATGATAATGTAACTGGGTATACGTTTCCATATGGTTCTAATATTGTTAACCACTGGCACTTCAAAACAATGTTTAAAAGTTAACTTTAATAATTCAGCACACATGGAACTCTTAATGACTTAACATTTTAGATTTTTAATAGTAACTTGAAAAAATTTGTGTCATGCGGGTTTGCCCATTTTTCAAAACTATTATTTTTTCTGTAAAAGTGGTTCTTATGTTGTCATTGATGAATATGTCTTCCCATTAAATGTCAAATCAGCTATTCTCTGTTATCCATTATTCTCAATTTTGTTAACTTTTTAAAGGCATCCTGCAGTGAGGTTTACCTATTCAAAGCTTTTTTTTTATACAATTATTTTGTCTTTTGTTTAATTATTCATGACAGTTTGTTTAAATAAGTCACTGTTCTGCCTGGAATTGTTTATATATTTGTCCAGGCCCCCATTGGGAAAAGGAATTAACAGATTTTCATCCTGGCAAACTTCAACCCAACAAAATCAAATTGTGTAGTAATTAAGCATGTAATATCATCTGAGATTCAAGCCTCGATCTCAAGTAGAAATCTCAAGTGAGATTTTGCTCAAAGTAGAATCGGCGTGTGAGACAAATATGAATATCGAGCTCTTGTAATGATGCTGTGTGCCTCCGTAGCTCAATGGTTATTGGTCATGCTATCTAATCTAGCAACCCTGGTTCAAATACAGATGGAGGCAATCATCATGCCTGCCATATTTCACCAGAAAGCTGACTGGCGTATCAAGGCTATGCTTGGCATTGTTACAAAGGCAAAATACTGTTTCTCTTATGAGATTCCAATGTCAGTCCAGCCTTCCATGGAAATTAACACAAACAACGTGGACTCAGATTAAAATGTTTCAGGAGATCGGGGCCTGGTTAAGAATGGGTCAAGCAGGTTTTAGGGTTCTCCTTGAAAAAAATCCGTTCAGCTTAAACCAAAATAGTGGGCAGCTTAAACCAAAATAGAGGGCAGCTCAAACCAAAATAGAGGGCAGCTCAAACCAAAATAGTGGGCAGCTCGAACCAAAATAGTGGGCAGCTCGAACCAAAATAGTGGGCAGCTTAAACCAAAATAGTGGGCAGCTTAAACCAAAATAGAGGGCAGCTTTAACCAAAATAGTGGGCAGCTCAAACCAAAATAGTGGGCAGCTTAAACCAAAAAGTGGGCAGCTCAAACCAAAATAGTGGGCAGCTTAAACCAAAATAGAGGGCAGCTCAAACCAAAAAGTGGGCAGCTTAAACCAAAATAGAGGGCAGCTTAAACCAAAATAGAGGGCAGCTCAAACCAAAATAGTGGGCAGCTTAAACCAAAAACTGGGCAGCTCAAACCAAAATAGTGGGCAGCTTAAACCAAAATAGAGGGCAGCTTAAACCAAAATAGTGGGCAGCTCAAACCAAAAAGTGGGCAGCTTAAACCAAAATAGTGGGCAGCTTAAACCAAAATAGAGGGCAGCTTAAACCAAAATAGTGGGCAGCTCAAACCAAAAAGTGGGCAGCTTAAACCAAAATAGAGGGCAGCTTAAACCAAAATTGTAGGCAGCTCAAATATAAATATTGGGCATATCTTCTATGTGAAGCTTACAATTTTTGCAGCTAATTTAATTGTAGTGCATTAAGTTCAATGTTAACTAAACGTCATTATAATGCCTTTGGAAAAATCCAGAAATCATCTTTGGAAAAATGTTATTTTCAGCATGTTTGGCGAACAATGACTGTACGCATGGAAGGTGCATAGATGCTTACGGTCATTATGCAACCTTCCATTGTATCGACAATCTGTGCAGATGTGCTGCTTTCTAAACAACGATTCTACATGTTTGTTGCTATGGTAACTCAATAAATATTCAAAACACTTTGTAGTTTATGTATTATTTTTAATAGAAGATCTATCACAAGTTGTCCATTGGTATAAGTTTATATTAAACAAGTTTAGGAAATTTTATTAAGCAAGCCTCTGGTGAGCTTCATAATATTTCCTGGTCTTTGCCTTGACGTCGTCATGAAAGATGTAAACAATGTTTTAATAGAATACACGCCCACCATGCCAGCGCTGTATAGCTGCATGTTATGCTCAAAGAATATAGCGAAATTGTACTGTCTAAACACTGTCTATTTTCTTCAGCATAGGATCTGAGAAAGAATGCTTCTGGATTCATCTGCCTGATACATCTGAGGGTATTTTTCTCATATTGAATTGACATATCTACTGAGTAAATCTGGCCCTTTATAGGGAATTGGTGGGAGTTCATATATATTGGGGTTAAATATAAGGCATTGGATAATTGGTCTTTAGAGAGAGGTTTTAGTGAATTGAGAAAATTATTGTGATACAGTCTTGATGAATATGGTGACACTTGCCTGTGTCTTGCCTGTGTCGAATCAGCCGCACAATATTTGGGCACATGATTGAATTCATTGCTTCCAAAAAATAAATTCAAAAGAACATTTATGCTGCAGACAAAATCACAGACATCCAAATCGCAATCAAAACGCAGAAAAAGTCAACTTGTCCAGAATTTGATTTGTGATGTTGTGTTCATCTTGGGGCACTTATATTGTGTATGTCAGGATTGGGTTGATGTCTATCTGCAGTCGCACAAAGACCAGCGTTTTTCCCCAAAGCTTCCTCAAACAGTAATCGTAGATAGGTGAACGGCTGTCCCAAAGCTGATGTGACACAGGTTTTAAAAGACATGAAGCTTGGTGACACTCTAAAAAGACTTGTTAATTTAAAAGTTAAAATAAATGCTAACACACAAGAAGTTGAAAGTCATTGACATTTTCCTTGAAGGTTATTGCTGTAACTTAGTTTGACACCTCTAGCAAAAAACATGTCAGATGCTATTTTGGAAACACATCTCAACTTTTGTCAGACTATTGAGAAAACAGCGGGGAATATTCCGAGCACAAAAATTTCCAGAAATCATATTGTAGAAAACCCCCTGAGATGTGGCGTCAAATTATTTGAGATCAGTAATATAATTTCGAGGCATTGTTACGTATCTGAAATGTCACCCCTTCAAGGCAACAAGGACTTGTTTTAGTTATGATGTTTTTTAAGAAAATGAAATTAATGCTTATGTGTCAATGTGAACTCTGATTGCTACACATTGTGGGATGTTTCTTGATGTCATATTGAGTGCCTTTCTCTCAGCAGTTGATGTCAAAACTAGGTCAGTTGATATAAAAAGCTAGGTTATCTGATGTCAAAAGCTAGGTCAGTCCATGTGTTAATATCTAGATCAGTTGGTGTCAAAAGTAGATCAGTTGATATAAAAAACCAGGTCATTTGTTGTCAAATGCTAGATAATGAATATTGTTTGTCTGTCCCTTAGTATTTAGGAACTAAAGTTTACATATTTTGACCTACGTGTCGTAGAAGTTTAAATATACTGGAATTTTACATAATATACGAAGGTTGTCCCAGAAAGCGTGTTATTTAAGAAATAATGAATACGTAGCTATGTTTTGTTGCGTAATAAAATATAGGCACGTGTTTGGATGCGTAGTAATTAAATCACGAGTGCGTAGCATGAGTGATTCAATGTACGCATTCAAATGAGTTCCTATATTTTATAACACAACAAATCACAGCTTCCTATTTATTATTTCGATTCTAACATCGCCAATGCTCTGCCATTTATACCACAGCAAGACAGGTTGACGTCAAACTACTTTCTTTCCTAGGAACGTTACCTTCACCATTACGTCAATTGTCATAGTATATGACGTCAAACGTGACGTCACCAATCAGCTATATTTTATCACGGTAATAAAATATGGTAAGCTCAATATATGCAAAGAAGGCAAATCTCACGTGCTATGTTAGAATGCGTAACATCAAGAGTATCCACTCTAGCCAGCACCATCCACTTCTTAAATGCTATAAAAAGCTAGGTTATTTGGTGTCAAAAGCTAGGTGATTTGGTGTTAAAAGCTAGGTGATTTGGTGTCAAAAGCTAGGTTATTTGGTGTCAAAAGCTATGTCAGTTGGTATTAAAAGCTAACTCAGTTAGTGATGTGAAATTGTTGCCACAGTTTGTGGGAGCTTCAAACTTGGTGTATGATCATTAAAACTTCTGAAGTACTTACCTTTTAAGCTTTATATTATGGAGACTATTAATTGTGCGGTATAATTATACGCCTAAGTTATTTCCTTATTTTACAATGATTTCCTATGGATAATTTGGAATCCAAGGACGTTTTCTAACAAAATGCCATTATCTCTCACCAAATTACTTGCTTTCCTTATCAGGGAAAATGATTTAAATGTTCCCACACAGAAATTACTCGGCAACAATTACCAGTTTCTGTGTAATTCCAAATAAGGTGGCTTGGAGCTATCTACTCATGTATTAAGCCTATATCTTTAATATACAAGTCAGAATTATGTGTAATTGAAATCTGCTGGCTCAGAAACGCAGTTGTCCAGGGTTTGCAGAGGACTTGAAGCGTACTTGAATTTGATGCCAAGTACCTTTGAAGTAGTTGACTTTGAAAACAAGCTTAATTTTTGGTAAATTGGCGTAGATTTATTTTGCTGCTACCTGAAAATGGACTAAATCAGCAAAACAGTAGAAGGATGACGGAAAATCAACTGAAATCAAAACACCACCGTATTGTGTCATCTTTATTTTTAACAAATACTAACTATACACTCTTATATACAAACTTAATTTTTTGCCCAAATGTTTGAAATGGTTGACAGCCATCTTGGATTTCACATGATTGGCATGCAGCCGTCTTAGGATTTTTGAATTATTCACAGCCATCTTGAAATGTTTAATTTATTCACAGCCATCTTGGATGGGGGTTGTTAATCAGTTTCAGTGATGCACAAATTCTAATTAGATGTAATTAATTAAGATTATGTCTATATTGATTAAATTACATGTGCAAATAAATGCGCTTCAAACACTAATTTTTGCTATCAAAAAGCTTCTGATAATAATAATGATTAGTGAGGTGTGTGTGTATAATGCTTATCTTCGCTTCATTGAGATAATAGATTATAATCAGTTTTTAAAACAAATCTGTGACTAACAAAAAAAGCGTCTTCTTTGTGGATGGTTTTCTCTTAAATTATTGCCGGATTTTAACAGATCATAATCAGTTCTTAAAAACAATTTGTGACCAACAAAAAGGCGTCTTTTTCGTGACTCTGGTTTTCTCTTAAATTATTGTTGGATTTTAATCCCCACATGCATACAATAGTAATATTACTTCTCTTTCTACTGGACATGTCCGAACTGAAACATAAACTGAATAATAAACCTGATATACGAATAATGTTGAGGGGGTCGTCTCAAAAGAATATTAGACGTATCCAACTGACTGACTGTCTAATCACCCGTGCGTTTAGGGGAGAAAATCCTGAGTAACCTTTTAAACATACCAGAGGTGGCCGCATAGTTTTCATCATTTGGTAGTTTATATAATATCAAATACTTAATGATAAAAACTATGCAGTCACCTGTGGTTTGTTTAACTTATGCATGAAGTCGGTCAATTGGACATAATTATGTAATAATCCAGTGAGAAAACCCCTCGATATAATCTGTTAATTCAGTTTCTTTAGTCCGTTTAAGTTTCAGTTTGGACATGTCCACTACTAATCTACTAAATAAGATTTAGAGGATCTATCACAAGTTGTCAATTGATACAAACTTATATTAAATGAGTTTTGGAAATTTAATTAAAGAGTTTAATATAAGTTTATATCAATTTACAACGGGTATTAGATCCTTTATATCATATGTCATTGACTTGAATAACACCTTTCTGTTTGAAAAACGACCACACTTTGTAAATAATGTCATTTACAGCATAAAATGACGTCATCTAGGAGATTAAGTGTTGTCATATGGACGTTATACTATAGTGTAGTATAAGACTATATGTGCCTGTTATACAACCACAGTCCTTACTCTATCCACACGTCTATACACTTAATAAGAGATGAGCTGATTATATATGTTCATATTTCACATGCAGCTTTTAGGGACAAATATCCAGAATAATCTCCCTTGGTTAGGTATCTTGTTAAGTCCATTTCCATAATTAGATTGTCTCCCCTCCATACTCAATTATTGGAAAATATTTGATGACAAACTTGATAAAGACATGTACATATCTATAGTATAAAGAGTGATAAATTTAATAATGTTAATTACTTTAATGAATAAAGAATAGAAAAATAAATAAAGTTAGAATAAATAATAGAGGTATAATAAATAGGAGAAACAAGTGATATTATACTGTTAAATTGTGAGTTTTGAGAAGAGAAAAATGTTGTTCTGCAGTGAGGTTATTCATGCACTGATCGCCACTATTTTATTGTCACTTGCTCCTTAGTTCAATTAACAAAGTCAATAATTGCCCACTGTCCTCAGGGAATTCCAGGCAGACAACAGTTTGATACAGTTAGTAAAGGTGTGTGTGTTACAGTGTCTTACGATCCTGACTTACAAGATTCTGTAAAATCAGCAAGTTCTGTCAAAAACATGGCCACCAGGGACCTGAGGGGTGGTATTCAATATTGATCTTACTTGACTTAAGGATAAGGACAACCAATCAGATCACACCATATTAAACTCTACAATATCAATGTTTTTACAATGTTTTGTCTGTGGGCTATGACACAACTATGAAGGAGCAAGACTTCATGTACAACAGCAACATATCAACAATGGAAGCTGCCATACTAACATTATTATGCCCCCCATCTTTGATGAGGGGGTATATTGCTTTGCACATGTCTTTCGGTCCGTCGGTCTGTCTGTCGGTCGTATAAAATGGTTTCCGTTCATTAACTCATGAACGCTTTGACCTAGGATCTTCAAACTTTACATGGAGGTTGGTCAGCAACAGTAGATGACCCCTATTGATTTTAAGGTCAGTAGGTCAAAGGTCAAGGTCACTGCGACCTTCACAATTTATGACTATTGGCCTGCCATGGGGGCATACGTGTTTTACAAACATCTCTTGTTTTGGTTTTGGGCCTCACAGACTGTGTTTGTATGACAACAATACAATATTTCTCCCTATACAATATATGTCAATCTAATCATTGCTTGCCAATATTCAAACCAAATTACCTTCGTTCTCTCAAGACGTAATTGGCTTCCAAATTGATTATAAACATAGAACAGTTCAATCAACCTAGTTCCCTATATAAATAACATTCTCAGTCATTCCTACATGCTTCATAAAGCACCAGAAATGTAAGTCTAGGCTGTTACAGGCACAACCTATGTCTCTCGCAGACAGTCATTGGTGCATTAATAGAAACCATATCGCTTAATTTGTCTTCCTTCAGCTTGATAAATCCATCATCTCCACCTGACAGGTCTACAAAGTACTGGTGCTATCTCCTTGCGACTTTATTATAGTCCATTCAAAATAAAATTTGACCTAGACAAAATTGCAAAAGAATTTTTCTCAATACTGGGCGATAGTATACGTTTATATATACCTACCATTAAAACCCGCACCTTGAAATGTGAGGGGAAAGTTGTTTAAAACAGGTTTTGATTATCGTTTTTTAACATCAGCGACGATGTCGTAAACGGTTTTCCATACTCGGTATTTTTTGATGACGTCACGGATGACATCATAATAAAATGGAAGGTATTGTTATAAACAATCGATCACCGGGTTAAAAATCGAAGGATTTCTATCATAAATAAAGATTACCGGGTTCATTTGAAGTAAGTATGATGTATTTACACAAGGCATGACATTATGGGAATGTGTACACACACACACATAACAAATTAATTTGAAATTGCGTGATTTTGCGGAAAGTAGAGTCAACATAAATATTCTTTTGTTTGAGTTTTTTTTTGGTTGAATGGTAGATTTGTCTATATTTATCTATTTAATAGTCACGGTAATATGAAAAGAGCGATTAGACGCTTTAAATAAAAAAAAAGGAAATTAATAAAGGGACATGCTGAACAAAAAAAATAAGTACGGAAGTGTATTCGTGCCATCAATTTAACGATTTTTTCACAAGTGCCGTTGTGTTTTGGAAGTTATCTCTTAAACAAGCGGTAAAACTTCAATATTTTTTCACGTCATTCTATTCCTAGCATGATATTGTGTATATACACACATTGTGAGCAAAGTCTATCGATAGGAACACTTAAATATGACCAAAAAAATGCAGATTGGATATTCGTTTAGAACATGATAGATCTAATAAATGTACTTTATATTTCACAAAGTTTCTCTTTCATTAGGTCTCATTATATTTTTTTCTATACTTATACAGGAACCCAGGAACACAGTAGACAGTATACGTTATATGAATTCAATTACAGTGTAGCAATACCACGTGACTTTTGACTACAGTTACAAGAAGAAATTTGTTAACATTGGAAAATAAAAAAAGCCATAAGTATTTTATTTCTTTATTGATTTCTATGAAATATACGCCATGCTACGGGGATAATTATTTGCTTTCCGTGAAATATAAATTCTTTGTCCGCGGCTCTGTCGTTTTGTCCATTACCTTGTGATCCCGTGGAACGTGTAGGTTTCACAGAGTAATGGAAAAATCGGTAAAACTTCTGAAAAAGATCTTATATTTCACGGAAAGTAATACTAGTGAAATTCATGTATATAAATAATAACACTAACTACAATTTAAGACACAAACGGGTGTTTATTGAATAAATTAAACATGCTAGTAATTAGCTTTTTCATGATATTTGCAAATAATCTACTCATCTTTCCAAAGTAAGCATGACTTTCGGTTTGAATTCTACTACACTCATTAAAAGTTATAAGTACACCAACACAGTAAAAAGCGATATATGCAAATAGTGAATAGTGAACGGCTCTAGCTTCAATTATTACACAATATAGAACTACAAAACGTAGGATATTATGTTTATTTTAAAATTATTTTGTTTAAACATCTTCGTATCGTAGATGTGGGGTTTATTACTTAGGAAATGCATGTCGATCGGTCGGTTGGTAGAGTAAATGTTTTCCGATCAATGACTTTAGAACGGTCGGACCTAGAACCCACAAACTTTCAGTGGATATTGTTCGTCTTCAGTAAATGACCCCATTGATTTTGAGGTGGCTATGGTTCAAAGGTCAAAATTACCATGACCTTCTAATACACAATGGTTTCTAATCCACAAGGTAGGAACGTTGGGTCATAGGGTCGTAAACATTTTACAGACAGGTAGCTGATCACCAGCAAAAGACTTCTACAAATTTGTAGGTCAATATGTCAAAGGTCAATGTCGGGATGTATGCCTTAAGTATACATGACTATTCGTTGCCATAAAACATGCATGTTTTACAAACATCTCTTGTTTTTTCTGTAATCAGAGTTCTTCAGATTTTATGTTTTTTAGGTTTTTGGTATTGCTGGACAATGTGTAGTCAACAATTCAAGACATTATACAATACACCGTGTTGTGCAAGTGCATTTTTCTGAATTTGGAGAGTTCACGACTCATTGCCTACTCCAAGTCAAATACAAATATCCAATTATCGGATATTGTTTTTATACTACTTGCACGAACACATGAAAAAAAAGAACAATCTATCATGTATAATAAAAAAGATTAGATACAAGCGTAACAAGTTGGTGTACTTATAGCTTTTAATGAGTGTATATAGGTATGTACAAACCATTTAATGTAGTATGTAAACTTGAAATTCGAAAGTCAGATTAACATACATCGTAACATGCATACTGAATGTAACAGTCCCATTTCTAGTGTAGATGGATGAATTATGTGTGATTTGTAAGAAGACACTCTCTGAACAGACAGTTGTAAAGTTGAGGAAGAAGGAGAGGGACAGTGTGAACAGGGCACGTAAAATACGGGGATCAGATACTAAAACAGATGAGGGACAGATGATGCATACTGAGTGTTTCAAAACTTATACAAACGAACGCAATTTAACGTGTAAACAGATTCAAACAACAATGATTGTGCAAAATGTGTTAAGCTTAGACAGCCATTACTCTGTGGGATTTCTAACATTGCCTGGAATAACCATTTTATACGGTGTACCTAACAGTGATCGGAAAATTCATTATTTGCTTCTTATGGTATCTAACTAACATCACTAGCTTGGTATTATATTCCATTCAGTGCTCAGTACAGTACCTAACACGCATTGTCTCGGTTGTGGCCTTTTTGTGGGTTACTTAAAACGCCATGCTTAGTGATTACTTAATACACCTCCTCGATGCACCCTGTCCGGGTTCCACTAGGCACCGAACACTTATTGCCACACCCATTACTGTCTATGTAGGGTAGCTAGGCTAACATTCATAGGAACAACCATTCATTGTTTCATGTGGTATATGTCACTCCTTGGCACGGCGGTCGGGTTCGATTTGGTTAAGGCAACTGCATAATTCAGCCATATCTATGGATACCTAGTATTGGACCATGTGATAGTTAACACTGTCGTATGCAGATATTCCTGGCAATATGGAGATATCTTACACTGTTCAACATTGCCATCTATGTGTCCTTGTAGAACCTAATGCAGTCAGATGCAGTTATTGGGAACCTACCACTACCTACTAAAAATGCCATTTCTGACTCGTGCGAGTTACCTTACCATGTATTCCTGGCTCATTGAGTACCTATCAAGGTTGGTTACTTCAATTGTACGCTCTGTATCATAGGCTATTGTCCAGAAAAGCCATTCTGCGCTCTTATGATTCAGGACACAACTATTCATGGTGCCGTACCGACCTCCAGCACACAAAAACTTCCACCAGGGCATTGAATAGCATACACATTAATACAAAATGAACGCATGCCCCTTTCAGAATTTAGGAGGGTAATTGCAAATGCCGCCTCGATGCATTTGATTGCTCTTTTACATGTTTCACTTAAATAATACAATGTAAACTAAGGATAAGCAGTATGGTGTTTTGAGTATGCTTAGATCAATTGCAAGTTTGTTGTATTCATAGTTGGAATAATGTAACATGTAATAAAAAATGTAGTCGTGGTAAATATTGAAACACATACAATATTGTTAGCAATTCTGCAAGAACTTTTGACTTTAAATTGTGTATTTACTGCTCTTGCCTAACAATGTACTCCATGTCTTGTTTAAGTACCTCAAGCGGGGCCTCATGTACATAATTATTTAAAACTATTAAAATGTGAAATAGCTCAAAAGTCAAAATTTAACACAGTATGAACTTGGGTTACCGAGTTCCTTCGATTAAAACTTTAAGAAAATACATTTTAAGAATACTTCTCTACTAATGGATTTCATTTTATTTTTCCCTTTTTAATTACCCCTATTACAGCCTCAATTTTATTTAATTCGAACAAGCATTAAAATATTTGATGTATATTCATGCTACTCAGATCAGTATTTATAGTACTTATTAAAGTTATATAGCTATTTCTTGTAATTGTACATTACCTTAATGATTTGACGTATTTTCTATTGTACCTTATAACAGGAATAAGCTTTGGGTTTTACCCCTATTGGGGCCTCATTTTTACATTGAACTCTTACCTAAGTATCTATCTGTTGAATTTGCACATTAAACAAATATAAATCACAGCTACAGATCGTTTGTTATACATTTCAGGTACCATTTATGTGTCTTACCGATAGAACCGTGAAAACGCCTACTTTATCTACTTTTTCATGATTGAGTATATCCAAATTAGGGCCTCAATTGACTGATAAGTAGTGCTTTTAAATGACTTAAATTATGTAAAAAACATTGTTAGATCATCTGAAATGCATTTTATAATTGTCTTGTTAAGTCATATGGAATACTGGAATAAGTATACAAACCTGTTTTTATTTTATTATATTTTCTCAAAATACCCTTTTCGGGCCTCCTTTTGGTAACAATACGTCTATAATAGTGTAATGTATTATATAATTTGTTAGACATATAATTTGTTTATACATTCTAGTACAAAATTACATATTTTGAGCTCTTTACGCTCAATAATTGCCTATATAATGGCCAATACATAGCAATATAATGAAACGGCGGCCATCTTGGCGGCCATCTTGATTTGGTCACTTTCCCCCCATTTCCATGATTGCGAGTTTTAACACGTGTTAGTACATACATGTCTGGTACTTTTGCCACCAGTAACAAAACTTTTGCAATTTTGTCTACCTTACCCCATATTTGTATCTAGATACAATGGCCTATTACAATGTTGTACTTTTGTAGCTGAGACTACAGATTCATTTTTTTGTTCATTTTCATGTCAGTACTTAATTGTGATATAAACTTATAGACTTTGATTGTTCTTTTTTGTGTGTTCCTTTTTTGTTTTCATTTTCATGTCCTTAATTGTGATATTAACTTATAATTATATTCTTTGATTGTTCTTTTTCGTATGTTCCTTTTTTGTTTTCATATTTATGTCTGTACTTAATTGTGATATGTACTTACCGGTAAATTCTTTGATTGTTCTTTTTTGTGTGTTCCTTTTTCTGCCTTCCATGCTCTGCTATTTCAGTCGAGTGCTGTCTTTTAAACCTGTTATGATCACTTTGTCAAGTCAAGTTACATTGGTTTAAGAGTTTAAGACATTGACTTTAATTATGTCCTCCACATGTGGATAAGTTGTCTGTTGCTTGCAGAAGAGCATATTAGGAATAGTCGGTATTGAAAACTGGTTGCCTAGTAATCCTTAGGAAGATAAACAAATGTATGACAAAACAAAATTTTAGCATTTCTAAGTCAGAATCGAAGTTACGGACTTAAACTATCGGTGAATGACTCTAGTATACAAACGTATAACTTGATTTATAAGTTTAATTTAAAACCAATGAAATCCCTAGTGTCTAGACCATTAAACTTATTAACTATGTGTACTAACACGAACTGTATACAAAGAAAGAATTGCAACTAAGCAATTCAAACAAACAGCAACAATGGCGAGTCTCAGCTCTTCTAAATTGGATGAGGAAACATCTTAAGCTCTCTGAAACTGGAGGTGACAAAATTTGCTCTTCTAAACTGGAGGTGACAAAATTTGCTCCTAAACTGGAGGAGACAAAATGATCTATAGTATATATATCTACCAACAGAATACAATTCCATAACTAACAGGTGGACGTCAGTAAAATAAAAGACCATTTAGTTATGGAATCCAGAAAAAGCTTTTAAGAGACATTCAGTTATCGTATTGAGCCCTTGCTCCCTGCATGGTCATGTTTTGTAGAAATGAGGTTCCCTGGAAATGTCCTAGAATTCTGTAATCTTCAAGGCTACTATAGGAAGTTCTTTATTGTCAGAAGAAATGACTCGGTGGTGATAAAACAGAACATATTCTGTGGTTTGATTGTTCCCAAGTGGAGCAATCAAGTATGCCAGTATTTGTGTGGTAACTTCCAATTCTCACACACTCCTTCAACTACAATACTCATATGTTCTTTGTTGACCTCAATTACTTGCGTGTTAGAGTTTTTATTTCGATTCTAAATACGATAATATCCCGCACTATTTAACTGCGCGCATTCCATTTTCACCCATTTGACATTTAACATAATTCCACGCTGAAATTGAGTGGCTTATTAGCTGGTACAATTACCTCCCTCGTTAATAAAAATGACCTTCGTAATTTTCTGAAGGAAATAACACATTTTAAACATTGAAACAATTTTAATAACACAAGTTTAGTGTATCTATTTCATGAAATGAAAAATATAAATGAATTGATTATCAGAAGTTTTTATGAATCTTTATTTCGAGAGTTTATTGGAGTTTCTAAAAATAGATGCGTCATAGCTGTAACACTGGATACTCGTGGAACTCGCGGACCGTCAAAGTTTTACTATAAAGTTTACGTTCATTCATTCATAAATAGGTCACATGATAGCCCGGGCGTTAATAGTAACAGCCAATTTGATACCGTGTTTTATTGCGGTAATAATAAATGGCTTGGTCTGCTCTATGTTTAATGGATTAATCCGCAGATCGTGTTAGAATCATCCACAATAGTAACCAGGGGCATTTTTAGCTCACCTGTCACAAAGTGACAAGGTGAGCTTTTGTGATCGCTCTTCGTCCGTCGTCCGTCGTCCGTCCGTCCGTCCGTTCACAATTGCTTGTGAACACACTAGAGGTCACAAATTTAGCCTAATCTTTATGAAACTTGGTCACAATGATCATAACAACAAAATCTAGGCCAAGTTCGATATTGGGTCATCTGGGGTCAAAAACTAGGTCACTAGGTCAAATCATAGAAAAACCTTGTGAACACATTAGAGGTCACAATTTTGACTTAATCTTTATGAAACTTGATCACAATGATCATCTCTATAAAATCTAGGTCAAGTTCGATATTGGGTCATCCGGGGTCAAAAACTAGGTCACAAGGTCAAATCATAGATAAACCTTGTGTAGTCACTAGAGGTCACAATTTTGGTCTAATATTTATGAAACTTGGCCACAATGATCATCTCAACAGAATCTAGGTCAAGTTCGATATTGGGTCATCAGGGGTCAAAAACTAGGTCACAAGGTCAAATCATAGAAAAACCTTGTGTAGTCACTAGAGGTCACAATTTTGACCTAGTCTTTATGAAACTTGGTCAAAATGATCATCTCAACAAAATCTAGGTCAAGTTCGATATTGGGTCATCTGGGGTCAAAAACTAGGTCACAAGGTCAAATCTTAGATAAACCTTGTGTAGTCACTAGAGGTCACAATTTTGGTCTAATCTTTATGAGACTTGGTCACAATGATCATCGCAATAAAATCTAGGTCAAGTTCGATAATGGGTCATCTGGGGTCAAAAACTAGGTCACAAGGTCAAATAATAGAAAAACCTTGTGTAGTCACTAGAGGTCACAGTTTTAGCATAATCTTTACGAAACTTGGTCACAATGATCTACACAACCAAATCTAGGTCAAGTTTGATATTGGGTCATCCGGGGTCAAAAACTAGGTCACAAGATCAAATCATAGAAAAACCTTGTGTAGTCACTAGAGGTCCCAGTTTTGGCCTGATCTTTACGAAACTTAGTCACAATGATCATAACAACAAAATCGAGGTCGAGTTCAATAATGGGTCATCTGGGGTCAAAAACTAGGTCACAAGGTCAAATCATAGATAAACCTTGTGTAGTCACTAGAGGTCACAATTTTAGTCTAATCTTTATGAGACTTGGTCACAATGATCATCGCAATAAAATCTAGGTCAAGTTCGATAATGGGTCATCTGGGGTCAAAAACTAGGTCACAAGGTCAAATAATAGAAAAACCTTGTGTAGTCACTAGAGGTCACAGTTTTAGCATAATCTTTACGAAACTTGGTCACAATGATCTACACAACCAAATCTAGGTCAAGTTTGATATTGGGTCATCCGGGGTCAAAAACTAGGTCACAAGATCAAATCATAGAAAAACCTTGTGTAGTCACTAGAGGTCCCAGTTTTGGCCTGATCTTTACGAAACTTAGTCACAATGATCATAACAACAAAATCGAGGTCGAGTTCAATAATGGGTCATCTGGGGTCAAAAACTAGGTCACAAGGTCAAATCATAGATAAACCTTGTGTAGTCACTAGAGGTCACAATTTTAGTCTAATCTTTATGAGACTTGGTCACAATGATCATCGCAATAAAATCTAGGTCAAGTTCGATAATGGGTCATCTGGGGTCAAAAACTAGGTCACAAGGTCAAATAATAGAAAAACCTTGTGTAGTCACTAGAGGTCACAGTTTTAGCATAATCTTTACGAAACTTGGTCACAATGATCTACACAACCAAATCTAGGTCAAGTTTGATATTGGGTCATCCGGGGTCAAAAACTAGGTCACAAGATCAAATCATAGAAAAACCTTGTGTAGTCACTAGAGGTCCCAGTTTTGGCCTGATCTTTACGAAACTTAGTCACAATGATCATAACAACAAAATCGAGGTCGAGTTCGATAATGGGTCATCTGGGGTCAAAAACTAGGTCACAAGGTCAAATCATAGAAATACCTTGCGTAGTCACTAGAGGTCACAATTTTTGTCTAATCTTTATCAAACTCGGTCACAATGATCATCTCAAAAAAATCTAGATCAAGTTCGATATTGGGTCATCTGGGGTCAAAAACTAGGTCACAAGGTCAAATAATAGAAAAACCTTGTGTAGTCACTAGAGGTCACAGTTTTGGCCTGATCTTTACGAAACTTGGTCACAATGATCATCTCAACAAAATCTAGGTCAAGTCCGATATTGGTTTATCTGGGGTCAAAAACTAGGTCATTAGGTCAAATCATATAAAAACCTTTTGTAGTCACTAGAGGTCACAATATTTGCCTAATCTGTATAAAACTTGGTCACAATGATCATCTTAACAAAATCTAGGTTAAATTCGAAAGGTGAGCGACCTAGGGCCCTTTGGGCCCTCTTGTTTAATTGCCCAAATCGAGTCGTCATCATGATTTGCAATGCTGGTCCATTGAAAATGGTAAAAAATATAGAGTTGGTATAAGGCAAATAACATGCTTGTTAGAAATCTTTTATTCTTCTACACACGGTATAATTCTACCATATTTTTTACCATTTTAAAAGAACCATGATTGCAAATCAAGATTACAATTTAGACAATTATAATACACACACAAGGATTTTATCATTGATAGTAACCTCTCGGGGTACTGTTTTATCAAAGAACTTACGAAAATCTTAAACTTACGAGCAAATTTAAATTCTTTATGATTTTTTTACAATTATAAAGTGTGGTAAATTCAGCTGCAGCACTAATAATGATTTAGTTAATGAACTTCTACAAACCATATCGGTCACAAGTTTGCAGTTGTTAAAGAATTTATAAAGAATTTAAATTTGAGCGTTACTTTTTAGATTTTTGTAAGTGCTTTGATAAAACAGTACCCAGGTGTATGAATGTGAACCTCATGTCTAGCATATGGTCATTTGGTAGGTGGCATGTGTTATATGGAATACAAAAAATTTTCATCAAAGCTTTTCCCTGTATCATAGGCCTTATAATTTGGAAGACAATGTCTGTTACTTGAGATAGATCTATAATGATTTGTATGGCTCTAGTGTGACATGTGGCTAAAGCTTTCACTCTGCAAGACTGTCACGTGGAACCCGATATTGCCTCGTTGGTTCGTCAGCTTACAGTAATGTGACACTCTCACACTTGTTCCGCTTCATGTTAGATGATTGGACTCTGAGAAGATTATACCATAACTTATCATTAAATGAAGGGTGGGGGGTATTAAAGGCATAAGCATGCCAGGATTCTTCCAATTTGCCATCATTTCTGATCAAACAGTCTTACAATTAACAAGGATGTGTCCAAGGTTTATATACCATATAACTTATCATTAAACAAAGAGGCATTAAAGGTGTAAACGTGATTTGGGTATTAAAGGAATAAACGCGATTCTGTCAAAAAGATAATATTAAGTCGGAGAGGAAAGGTGACACTCATCTTAACTAGCTGAGCACATTCTTGTTCACCAGAGTATTCTTCGTCCGAAACATATAGTCTGGAGAACTTGACTAGCCACTGATGTATGAGGATGGCTGAACACAGAAAACATAAAAACTTACAAAGCACCATTGCCATCATCCCAGATATAAAAGGTGTTACTGGACATCTACTTTACAATGTCTCTGGATCACGAGTCTAAAAACCTTGTATTTCAATCAAGGTTTTCTAATTATGTTACTGGAGAGACCAAGTCATGTTTTATCAAAGCACTTACGGAAATCTTAAAGTTATGTTCAAATTTAAATTCTTTATAATTCTTTAGCAACTGCAAACTTGTGACCGATATGGTTTGTAGTAGTTTATTAACTAAATCATTATTTGTACTGCAGCTGCATAATAATAATAATAACTTTTATTTTCCTCCATTTTGGAGAGCATAACATATTTACAAAACATTAATGTACAAATATAAATAAACATTTGAATATGAATGATATATTTACATATGGCGCTGTATATTAACTACTGGATACAATGTATATCAATATTAGCCACAGACCTTGGCTTACAGGGTGAAAACGAAATGTAAGGGCGAAAACGAAATGTAATATAAATAATTTATATTTGATCGTAAGTTTACGATTTCCGTAAGTGCTTTGATAAAACAGGACCCAAGTCATATTTTGTGTTACATTGTGTGATCCCCATATCTGTAAGAAGAGTTAGGGTTACCAGGAATTACATATAAGAGCTCATAATGCAGGGGTGTCAATTTTCCTGATTTATCCGGAATTCCGGATTTTCAGTCCTGAAAGACTGACTCCTGACCAAAATAAAAGTTATTTGACAAAAATATCTCAAGAAATTGCAAAGTTATGGTAACTTTGATCTGCTCTTAAGGATTTTCTTTAATACAACTTTTATAAGATAAAAAAGTTGTTTGACACTACCAAACTTTCGTAAAATCCGAACAAATCAGGCGGTCTGAAAGGTGTTCGGTTTTCTCAGATTACACTGTACTCCATATTTGAAAGCACATTATCATATTTCCTGGATTATTAAAGAATATGTACTTTAAAATATTTATGGAACAATACAGGAATATTTACAGGATTTATCGGAATAATTAGATGATTTAATACAACAGATGACTTTCCCTTTTGTTGCCATGACATTAAATATATCGTCATGGGAGACATAAAAAATAACGAAATGTTGGAGCGTGAAAAATGTCATATTTGGTTAAGGTAACTAACAGAGAAGGGGCAGACTGGTTTGCCATAACAAACTATGAAGCAGATTGATTTACTGTAACAAACAATGAAGCAGACTGGTTTTCTGTAACAAACAATGAAGCAGTCTGGTTTTCTGTTTCTATCAATGAAGCAGACTGGTTTGCTGTAACAAACAATGAAGCAGACTGGTTCTCTGTAACAAACAATGAAGCAGACTGGTTGCTGTAACAAACAATGAAGCAGACTGGCAGACTGGTTTGCTGTAACAAACAATGAAGCAGACTGGTTTGCTGGAACAAACAAGGAAGCAGACTGGTTTGATGTCACAAATATTGAAGCAGACTGGTTTGTTTGTTCTTCATTTGTTCGATCTTTCATTCTCATAATTGTTCGTAAATTGTTCGACTGAAACAGTCATAAGTTCATTTCTAGGCTGCCAGATTGGGCAATGACCTCAGACTTTGAGAGAGAAATGATGATCTGTATTTGATTATATAAATGGCGTAATTGTGCATGTTATCTAGCATATTCTGGTACATATGTCTGATGAAAATGTCTGAGCATGCAGCCACAGTGTCCAGATCATATGCTCAAAGGAAAATAGTCTGATGTTTCTTTTGGCAATAATATTATTATGTGGGGTTTATATTCGGTATTAATAATAATAATTTAACTTTGCTCTATATTTTATTGGGATAAATTCTGAGACAGTTCCTTGTTGTTGTCCAATAGAATGGTTCAACTATTACAATTTGGTTTTGTACTGATGTGGAGTCATATGATCTTGTATATGTCAAGCCTAGGCATTATAAAAAAGAAGGAACGGCAGGGATGGTATCTTAAGAATTTATTCAATGATGTGAATTTAATTAACCAGAAACCAGCTGCTGTTACGTAATGTAAATTGAGAATTTAGTTGACCAATGAAATTTTTTAATTTTGGTGGAAAAAATATCGGAAATTCTGCACATGTTTGATAATCCAATGAATTTGCTCGATAAGATTTGACAACATTTTTTACCTTCAACAAACAAACTGGCAGAGCGTTCTCTTCACTGGCATCTGTTTTGGTATTCACAAAGCATCTTAAAGGGAAAACTTAAAGTTTTCTTAAAATCTTAAATTTCCTTAATTGTATCAGCTAAACACAAATATTTTATCAAGATTATTAATTTTTTACATTGTTTGGAGCACAACATGTAAAGAGCTACAACAATCACATAGAAAACATTGGTTGTTCTTTGTTTCTAGGGAAACAGGTGCAGCTTAATTTTTCCCTTAAGATGCTTTTGAATACCAGCCCTGGTCAATTCTCTTTTACTGACATCGATCACCATTAAGTAGAGAACTGTTCCTAATGTTATCTTTTTGTTGTGGTGTTTATGGAAGTTGACAAGTTTGAACATTTGTCAGTGACCATTACATATAATCAGTGTGGATGCTGTAGGGAAACTATCACTTCTAGTCCTTTGATAATTGTCTGCGTCAGTGTTGTGTATTGGAGTTTGTGGTTAGAGATTAAAAATATAAAATAAGTTAGACAAGAAAGGCAGCACTTAGCTTAACCTCCGTAGCTGAATGGTTAGCGCGTTTGCCGTCTTATCTGGCGACCCGGGTGGAGGCACACATATTCATGCCATATATATGCCTGAAATATTTCAGCAGAAAGCTGACTGGCAAATAAAGGCTATGCTCTGCATTTTGAATTTTCGCTTAACCAGCCGTCCACAGAAAACTTAAAAAACATACAAGGCACAATGCCCAACTAAACAAATTAAGATCCTCCCATGTCAAAGATGTCGAAAATCTGAATACCAGTTATAGCAGTAAAAAAGCTGAATGCCCAAGCTGAATGACCTAGTTCCAACAATAAAATTGCTGAAATAACTATTGTTTAGCTGTCAGAAGTCCTAAAAAGTAGAAAACAGTAGAAAAAAGCTGAAAGTCAAGGGTTCCAGCTAACTCTAATTGATATATTGAAGTATTGCAGACTTTCCTTGAGGCTTTCTTGCAGAAATATGACAATGTCCAGCACTTTATTGACAATTGATTGTGGAAAACAAGGTATTTTCTGTAATTATTCATCAGCTCACACTGTGCATTTGTACGCTTCAGGAAACAGTTTCCTGACATTTTTGGTGAAGCAGTATACTAGACCAATTGCCAAGTTTCTAATGAAACAGGATATTTGTACTTTCCAGGAAGCAGTTTTGATCTCGGTGTCCTTGTTGATTTATCTGAACACTGTCTTGAGTTTTCAGTTGAAACATTATATTTGTATTTTGCTGGAAACTGTTTTCCGATGTCCTTGTTGATTTATTTGAACACTGTCTTTGAGTTTTCAGCTCAAACATTATATTTGTATTCTGCAGGAAACAGTATCCCAATGTCCATGTTGCTTTATTTGAAAACTGCTTTGAGTTTTTATCTCATACTAGTACATTATATTTGTATTTTACAAGAAACCGTTTCCTGATGTCCTTGTTGGTTCATTATTCAGGAAACAGTTTCCCAACTGCTCAAGTAAACAACCCCTTTTCCAAACTTTATATACATGTCAGGTGTGTCTTATATCATGTCTAGTTTTGTTTGGATCGAGTGGTTGTACATTTCTTTGAGTGTACACCATGGAGTATATGTTCTAGTGATCTTCAAGCGGAATGATGAAATATGCAAGTAAGCAAAACATTCCGGGAAAATAAACACAGTCTAACAATGATTAACAATACCAAAACAGCTTATCAATTGCATATTATTAAAAAGAGATCAATTTTGACTGGCAGCCAAATGTTGCTATCACTTCAGACACAGTTACTTGTATCAAACCAGGAGTTAGATATGCAAATGTTTATTACTAGCATGAGTACGTGATAGTAATAATTACATACATACATGCATCAATGAGAGAATTAAAAAGAAAGAAAAACTGTGCATAATTATTCTGTTGTGAATGATGAGGGATCATGAATCTCTTTCCTGATGGTCGTAGAACATGTATGTTTGGCATATTTAAATTGCTGGTAGTCATCACCCCTAATACTAATCACTGTGGTCAGCTTTCCACAAACCTTACACATGGGACCAGCAATCCACTACCGTTAAGCAATCATGCCAACAGTTTGTATCCCTAATAGCCATGACCAAATGGCCGGCAATCCACAACCCTATAGCGCCAATGGTTATTTGGCAATTAGCAACTATAATGTCACCCATGCCAACAGTTCCTACCCCTAGCACCCATGACCAAATTGCCAGGAGTCCAAAACCTGTGCACCAAGGGTTGGCAATCCAAAACCATAATATCACCTATGCCAATGTTCATATCCCTAGCACGATTGACCAAATGGTTGGCAATCCACAACCCTAGGGCCAATGGTTGGCAATCCTTAACCATAATGTCACTCATGCCAACAGTTCATACCCCTAGCACCATTGACCAAGTGGCCAGGAGTCCACATCCCTTGCACCGATGGTTGGTAATCCACAACTATATGTCACCCATGCCAACAGTTCATATCCCTAGCACCATTGACCCAATGGCCAGGAGTCCACAACCCTAGAACCAATGGTTGGCAATCCAAACCCATATGTTTCCCACGGCCAGCCTAGAATTTGTCCTTTATAACTTGAACATTAATCAGTTCAGTTGAATATATGGATTACATTGTACAATGTTTAAAATGCACCCTCTGATTGATAGGTACAGTACAATGCCATTATAAATGAATACTACATATTGTAATGAATGCGTCTCTACTCTGTTGTACAAGACAGTACTGGTTCCTGTGTTCTCAAATTGTCTTACAAGAATAATAGCCTGATATATTATATAGGTGATATATGGTATGTAGTTGAAAGAGATGGTCTCTATATACAGTCTGGGTTTGTTGACATTTCGCTGTTTAAGCTTGTATTCCATGAAATCTATATATTTGCTGTTTGTATGGTGAAACTGCTCCAAGGCTTAGACAGCGTAAGTCTGTAATTCATCAAGTTACATCACGTTATAAGAATCTTTGCTGAGGAGATAGTTATTGAACTAGCGTGTAATATAACACATTATTGGTTATTGAACTACCGTGTTTTATTACTCAATATTGTATGCATGATGATGTGCAGTTAGGTTGAAACATATTCGAATGGCAGTTTGATGTAAAGTTACTTGCCCTTGAGTTATAAAAATACCGACCAAATACACTCTCTCCCTTTACATTTTTAACAGTGTTGTATTCCGATGAAATCTAGGTCAAGGTCAAAGCTAGCTTAACAAAGGTCAAAACAGTTTGTATTTATGAAATCTAGGTCAAGGTCAAAGCTGACTTAACAAAGTCAAAACATGGTGTCTTGACCAAATCTAGGTCAAGGTCAAAACTGACTTAACAAAGGTCAAAACATTGTGTACTGATAAAATATAGGTTAAGTTCAAGTTGTTAAGCAAGCCACTCTATAGGACCACATTAAAATGGTAGCAAATTGTTAACACTCACAAATTCAAACAGTTTCACAATATTCCTTTGGCAAGGCAGTATAATCCAAGAGAGATTTATCACTCACATGGTTGCCCTAGTTGTTTCTGTAGATGGATTAGGAAAAAAACATGCTTCAATTGGGCAAATGGGAATTATACATTATATTGGTTTATTTCTTTAACAACTTCATAAGAAAGAAAATCCCTGATTACAGTATAGGAAAACTAAGTAGAAATTTTTTATCACCAAAATTTTGTCATTTGGTTTATACGAGTTTGAAGTATTGGTGATACAAGGTAGAAACAAACATATTAGGTAGTTTGCCTAATTGGTCGTTGGTTATTCCAATAGTATTGGTAGAATGATTGCAGTGTCACAGAGCAATGGTGTGTGCATGTCAGTATGGTACAGTATGTTTACAGTATGGTACAGTATGTTAGTGTATAGAGCTTGGTGAAGCTGCTGGATACCGTATCTTATGTTTGTGTCAGGAAGTTTCAGGATACAGTACCTTATGTTATTGTACACAGCTAAAGGGAATTAACCTGCAGGATACTGCATCTGGTACGTGTTCTCTGGATACTGTATCTTATATGTTAGTGTTTAGAGCCAGGTAAAGCTCCAGGATACCGTATCTGGTGTTCTCATGTTTGTGTATAGAGCTAAAGAGGCTGCACTGAGGATACAGTATCTCATGTTTGTGTGGGGAAGTAACAGGACACTGTACCTCATGAAAGTGTATAGAGCTAGAGGGACTGGATACTGTATGTTGTGTTAATATATATAGAGAGCTAGGGGAATCTGCAGGATACTGTTTCTGATATCCCTATGTTAGTAAATAGATCTAGAGAGAAGCTGCAATCTGGATAGCATATCTGATATTGTAGTGTGAAGAGTTAGGGACACATTGCAGGATACTGTAACTGGTTGTACATGTGACATTTTGTGTGTGATTTTGTGTATGGAAACCGTTTTTGCCATAAATTATTTGCAGTGTGTGATATATTGAATACTGAAATACATTGTTGGTGTTAATGTATAAAACTGGATGGAAACCGTTATTGTGTTTTATAGTGTGCCACAAGTGTGTTGTGTGGTGTGATATTGGGGCATGTTTTATATGACAGGAAACTGTTTTTGTGAAATATGAGTTGTAGGTTGTGAAGCTGGCGAATGGCTTGACAGATTGTTTGGTGTTGATTTAGCTGCTGGCATTAAATTAGGTTTCTCTTACTGTCATGGAGATATGATGTATACAATAATTATAATGATCATATACTGACCAGTGGTCAGACGTGTCATTGATTCTGTGCAGTCAAGATTTATTGAAAGTAGGAAAAAAGTTCTTATTTCAGCGGAAGATTTTCACATGAATTTTGGATGATATTTAATATTGCGTTTCTGGCTGATTTAAAAAAAACTTTAAATTGAATTGATGTGAAGTAATTCTTATTCTTTATTTCTGTATGATATTGTATTAGTTTGTGCTTGTGGTTGATTTAAAAAACAACTCAAAATTGAATATCTGTGAATGTTTATAAATCAGTTTGGATTAGCATAGTTCCTGTGGAATCAAGATTGGTTGGAATTTATTAAATAATTCTTATTTAAAGATTTTCACTGGAAATTTGGATAATATTGTGCTTGTGGTGATATAATTTTTTTTTTAATATTTGTGAATTTTTATGTTCGTTTGGATTAAATTTCCTGAATGTGGAATACAGTCTGCTGAATATACAAGTAAGTCTAAAATGCAATTGGTGCGTGGTGTAATAAACTATGGTATATTGACTGGGCTGTATCATAAATTATATGCTGCCAAAATTTAAAGTTTTCTGCTTATAAGTTTCTTACTTTTAAGACTTATGTTTTACCAAATGTAAATCTTTAGATATTTTAGGTGCGTAAGTTTGACTTTGGCATTTTGTATTTATATGGCTTCACTTTGGTATGTCTTCCACATTAGCAATTATAGCTGATATTGTGCACATGCATTGATGATTAATCTTCCTGTCACACATGTTCTATGGGTGATCCAATTCCAGTGTAGCAATACCACATGATTTTGACATCACTAAAGGCTACAAATCCAAGACAAAATTTGTCAACAATTATATATACAGTAAACTCCCTCAAAACCGGACCCTGTCCGGACCGGTTCGAAAGTCCGGTTTTGTGGGAGGTCTGGTTTTAAGGGAGTTCTGTATCATGTACACTTTGATATGTTATCATAGGGAATATACTGTGTGTTTCATGATACATGTTTACGTTACATGTACAGTGCAACCTTTGAAGAGCATCACCATTAAGGGAGCTGCAAATATTTCAATTCTAACATCGATGCGTACTCAAATTGCTCATTTTTTTATATGCCATCAAAACTATCCAATGACATAGACAGTGCAATCTTACAATTCCCGAAATGCAAGTGTGAGCTAATTGGAGACATATTAATTAAATACGATTGAGTGCAGTGCTTGTCGTAATTACAACATTTTGATGGACTAAACGATCCTTTGTTCCAGTAAATGTTTGTTGCAATACCTACCTCAAGAACAAAACATCAAATGGAAGGACCGTTTTCTCAATACGTTCGTAATTAGGCAATTATTTAATTTTATCGCGGCGAATTTTACAAAGTATTTTTCACGCCTGTGCAAATTACACGCGAGACCGTTTAAGAGTAAACATTAAAAACGCGACTTGTTAATCGCACCTTTTGTTATGACACGTTCTTTAACTAACAATTAACAAAGTGACATTTTAGACAAGAAAAATGTACGCGTTAAGTTTTCCGTCAGGTGAGACAAATATACGCGTCCGGTATTCCGCAAGTATCTATCGTTGAAAATCTTGTCAGCGGACCGAAAATGCCGTCCGGAATCCGGAATTATGAGAGTCCGGTATTGCGGGAGCTTTTTAAGTTAACTTTATAAGAAGAAAATACGGGACTTAGGAAATCGTCTGATTTTATGGGGATTCCGGTTTTGAGGGAGTCCGGTTTTGAGGGAGTTTACTGTATAATGCTATGCTGCGAAAAAACAAAAATATCTTGAATATTTTATTCTTCATCAATTTCTTTATCACAGTCTAAGTGAAAAAGTGCTTACATGCAATTAGGATCTTTTTCAGCAGCTGGGCCGTTTTTCCAGCACCCTGTGAAACCTTCAGTGTGGTTGTTTGCGAGCCGTTGGTGCTGGAAAAATTGGCCCTACTGCTGATAGAGAGATCCGGCATTTTGTGGAAAGCTAACATTTCTTTTCTTCCCTTAGACTGGCGTATTGTTTCATAGAAATTGGTATAGAAATAAAGTAGTTGCAGCTATGTTTGTTTTCAGATTTTGACAAATTTCGTCTTGGATTTGATGCATTTGTGACGTCGAATTTACATGGTATTGCTACACTGAATTCGTCAATTGATTGAGACTTGCGTTCTTCAGGAGCTCTTTTAAAATGAAGTACATTTTGCCGCTTTTTTTTGTTTCATTTGCTCCGTTATCAGAGTATTTCTATAACTAGTTTCCTCATTGAATTGAATGACATTTTTTGCTACAAACTTAATTTTTGTTGAGCATGACAATTTTAACTAATGTTGTATCAATCCATTGGGAAAACACCACTGCAGCATTATATTATGTAATGTTATAACTCAATACCTTGCATTACGAATCCTGGAAATTGGTGAAATTGGTCGAATACTAAACAAGTTGAGAATATTCAAAAACCTGCGCAAAACGTTTGTCTTTAAGTATTTAGATGATAAATAAAACCATAACTCACTGTGCATTATTTTCATAAATTCTACATGAAAAAAAACCCTGCTAAAATTATCAATGGTGCATTTCGACAAAAATCAACATCTCATCTCGTCAACGGGTGACCGATGAATAATTACTGATTATAGTGCAAAACTTGAGCTATACATTCTTACCAAGACTTACTGTTGCCAAATAATTGTCAACATCAGTGCCGATACAGAGCCGACTAGATCAATGTTAGACCACAGTTTCCTTATTCTTAGCTTCAAGGAACATTTTTGAAAATTTTGATGCATATATGAAGCTATTGTTATGACCAGGTCGTGTGCATGTGTTGGTTAAGTTTATTGTCAGAGTCATTTTCTCAAAGACTATCAAAGTATCCACTTGAAACTCAACATATAGTTATTCACCATTACAAGGGAAGTCCATAGGGACAAGGCTGGTAACCCTGTGACCTATATTTATGAGTTATCTGCCCTTGTTACTGTAAGAATGAGCAAGGGTATACTATCAAGTACGAGAAAGTCTAGCGTCCATCACTCGTAGGTGGTGCTCTTGTTATCTCTATTGTGATTTTATATTTTGAGTGTAACAGGACAGCAAAATTTTCAAAAAAAAATCCTGGGATCCTAAAAATGAAAAAATGGCGATATAACAGCCCTTTCTTTCATTCCTCTTGTGGTTTATCTATTTCCCCTTCAGACAGCGAAAATTCTAAAATTTCTTTTCAACCTAAAATAAAAGAATTGAGGCCTTTCAGCTATCTGATTTTACATACTGGTAGGTACATCGCATGCTAGATAACTAATTCTCTCTCATAATTCGATTCTCTACTTTTCCGCTCCTAAATTTCTGAAAGTCTTGAAAGTTTAATACGAAATTGAAAATTTCATCATCAAATTGTGGCTTGGTTGACTATTTTAGGTTCAGAGTAATCTAACTATAAGAGACTTGTCACTTGAAGACAATCTAGGCTTGACATATCAGCTGTTTAATATATGGTAACTTTAATTTCCAATGAGCAGAATGATGTACCCTTATAGTATACAACTCAAAATTTGTTAAGGGCCAAGAAATTTTCCATTTGAATATTTTGCAAATTGAATAAGATTGACCGGTAGAATTTTCAAAAATATAATGCTACATCTGCAATATTATAAACGAATTACTTAGAAATTAAATGTCTAAGTGCTGATAAGCCCAGCCCCATTAAAATGTTGTGCGGCATTCAAGCCTCTGGAGTAACTGTATGTGGTCATTTTCTTGGCATTTTGGGTGTTAAACGATATGGTTATAAAAACGGGATAAAAATTTCCATATAAATCTAGCCACTTTGGTCCCAACCAAAAGGGCTTATCAGTAACCTGGATAACGACCTCATTCTGGCAATGCGTATCAAATGCAAGACAACAAGATTTGAACTTTAGAAGCAGATAAGATTATATTTTATTAATTGCACAACGTTTTCGTCATTGGTGTTGTACATTTAACGTGAGACGGACATCAAAATCAATTTCTTGGCCCTTGGCAAAGTTTGAGTAGTATAGAACAGTTGGATTAGACCACAGGTAACTGTATCATTGATAGATCAAATAATATATTTTTTTACGAAATTTGTTACCTTAGAAAACATAAATTTTATAAAAATAATAAAATTGTTTACTCTTTATCAATGATACAGTTACCTGTGGATTAGACAAGTCCACTAGAACATTTTGTTCATTTTTGTCATAAAAACAAAAATATCATTGATGTAAACAATCAAAAGACGCCTTTTAGAAAAATAAACGTGCCATATGATTAAAGGATATTAAATTTTGATATTGTACAGTTGTTTACATTACAATTTTTTTGCGTTCTACTGAGAATGAAAAAAAAACATCACAAATATTTTATCATGACTGAAATAAAAACACATCCCACATCATTAAAAAAATCCAAATTCATGGCTTAGGTCCTTTTTCCTAAAGAGCCTAGAAAATCCCTGAACGCCTCCCATTGATATCAATGTTTTAAAAACATATTTAGATAAAATTGATACAATGCATCATGCAAATGTTTAACAATTCTGATGGGAGTTGAGTAAAGACACACCACCTCAAATCTGTTAAAATGAATCTTTTGTCCAATTTATTTCATGATTTCGGAAGATGATTTCTTCATTATTATCTCAATATGGAGCTAACATTTGTGGTAAAACAGCATAATCTGTTTGTATACAGGCATACTGACGCCTTGCATACATCAGGCTGTCAATCATTTACGTAACTTACAATAAAATATAACCATCAATACAGATGTTCAATGCCTGCTGAACATTTATGATTCATTTCGTATTGACAAAACAAAGTTTAAAGATGAAATAAACCACTTTATGATAGTTCAAACTATAGTCAGTAGCTGAGGAGGACTTAATTAAGATAAGTCCTATCAAAGATCTGACTATGATAATTCAAAGCAGTATATTTAGCTATAGTTAATAGCTAAGAGGAATTCTAATTTAGACAACAAGACAATTCAAAGGTGTGACTTTAGATATTATTATGATTATAAGTAATAAATAATAAACAGGCTAATGCCAACACATTACTAAAAGAGGCCAAAAAGCAATGCAAGGTTATACACCAACCCAATGGATGACACATTCCTAAAATAGTTCATAAACCAATACAAGGCCATACAACAACACAATGGATGACACATTCCTAAAATAGTTCATAAACCAATACAAGGCCATACACCAACACAATGGGTGACTCATTCCTAAAATAGGTCATAAACCAATACAAGGCCATACACCAATACATTGGGTGACACATTACTAAAATAGGTCATAAACCAATACAAGGCCATACACCAACCAAATGGATGACTCATTCCTAAAATAGGTCATAAACCAATACAAGGCCATACACCAACCAAATGGGTGACTCATTACTAAAATAGGTCATTAACCTATACAAGGCTTATATACACCAACCAAATAGATGACTCATTCCTAAAATAGGTCATAAACCAATGCAAGGCCATACACCAACACAATGGGTGACTCATTCCTAAAATAGGTCATTAACCTATACAAGGCTTATATACACCAACACAATTGTTGACTCATTCCTAAAATAGGTCATTAACCTATACAAGGCTTATATACACCAACACAATTGGTGACTCATTCCTAAAATAGGTCATAAACCAATACAAGGCCATACACCAACACAATTGGTGACTCATTACTAAAATAGGTCATAAACCTATACAAGGCTTATATACACCAACCAAATGGATGACTCATTCCTAAAATAGGTCATAAACCAATACAAGGCCATACACCAACCCAATGGATGACACATTCCTAAAATAGTTCATAAACCAATACAAGGCCATACACCAACACAATGGGTGAATCAACTAAACGTTTGTCTTTAAGTATTTATTTAGATGATAACTATAACCATAACTCACTGTGCATTATTTTCATAAATTCTACATGAAAAAAAAACCTGCTAAAATAATCAATGGTGCATTTCGACAAAAATCAACATCTCATCTTGTCAACGGGTGACCGATGAATAATTACTGATTATAGTGCAAAACTTGAGCTATACATTCTTACCAAGACTTACTGTTGCCAAATAATTGTCAACATCAGTGCCGATATAGAGCCGACTAGATCAATGTTAGACCACAGTTTCCTTATTCTTAGCTTCAAGGAACATTTTCGAAAATTTTGATGCATATATGAAGCTATTGTTATGACCAGGTCGTGTGCATGTGTTGGTTAAGTTTATTGTCAGAGTCATTTTCTCAAAGACTATCGAAGTATCCACTTGAAACTCAACATATACTGTTATTCACCATTACAAGGTAAGTCCATAGGGACGAGGCTGGTAACCCTGTGACCTATATTTATGAGTTATCTGCCCTTGTTACTGTAAGAATGAGCAAGGGTATACTATCAAGTACGAGAAAGTCTAGCGTCCATCACTCCTAGGTGGTGCTCTTGTTATCTCTATTGTGATTTTATATTTTGAGTGTAACAGGACAGCAAAATTTTCAAAAAAAAATCCTGGGATCCTAAAAATGAAAAAATGGCGATATAACAGCCCTTTCTTTCATTCCTCTTGTGGTTTATCTATTTCCCCTTCAGACAGCGAAAATTCTAAAATTTCTTTTCAACTTAAAATAAAAGAATTGAGGCCTTTTAGCAATCTGATTTTACATACTGGTAGGTACATCGCATGCTAGATAACTAATTCTCTCTCATAATTCAATTCTCTACTTTTCCGCTCTTAAATTTCTGAAAATCTTGAAAGTTTAATACGAAATTGAAAATTTCATCATCAAATTGTGGCTTGGTTGACTATTTTCGGTTCAGAGTAATCTAACTATAAGAGACTTGTCACTTGAAGACAATCTAGGCTTGACATATCAGCTGTTTAATATATGGTAACTTTAATTTCCAATGAGCAGAATGATGTACCCTTAAAGTATACTACTCAAACTTTGTTAAGGGCCAAGAAATTTTCCATTTGAATATTTTGCAAATTGAATAAGATTGACAGGTAGAATTTTTAAAAACATAATGCTACATCTGCAATATTGTAAACAAATAAAGATTTCTTCGAAATTAATTTCTAAGTGCTGATAAGCCCAGCCCCATTAAAATGTTCGTGCGGCATTCAAGCCTCTGGAGTAACGGAATGTGGTCATTTTCTTGGCAGTTTGGGTGTTAAACGATATGGTTATAAAAACGGGATAAACATTTCCATATTAATCTAGCCACTTTGGTCCCAACCAATAGGGCTTATCAGTTACCTGGAAAACGACCTCATTCTGGCAATGCGTATCAAATGCAAGACAACAAGATTTGAACTTTAGAAGCAGATAAGATTATATTTTATTAATTGCACAACGTTTTCGTCATTGGTGTTGTACATTTAACGTGAGACGGACATCAAAATCAATTTCTTTGCCCTTAGCAAAGTTTGAGTAGTATAGAACAGTTGGATTAGACCACAGGTATCTGAGTAGTATAGAACGGTTGGATTAGACCACAGGTATCTGAGTAGTATAGAACAGTTGGATTAGACCACAGGTATCTGTATCATTGATAGAGTAAACAATATATTTTTTTATGAAATTTGTTACCTTAGAAAACATAAATTTTATAAAAAAAATAAAATTGTTTACTCTTTATCAATGATACAGTTACCTGTGGATTAGACAAGTCCGCTAGTACATTTTGTTCATTTTTGTCATAAAAATATCATTGATGTAAACAATCAAAAGACGCCTTTTAGAAAAATAAACGTGCCATATGATTAAAGGATATTAAATTTTGATATTGTACAGTTGTTTACATTACAATTTTTTTGCGTTCTACTGAGATTGAAAAAAAAACATCACAAATATTTTATCATGACTGAAATAAAAACACATCCCACATCATTAAAAAAATCCAAATTCATGGCTTAGGTCCTTTTTCCTAAAGAGCCTAGAAAATCCCTGAACGCCTCCCATTGATATCAATGTTTTAAAAACATATTTAGATAAAATTGATACAATGCATCATGCAAATGTTTAACAATTCTGATGGGAGTTGAGTAAAGACACACCACCTCAAATCTGTTAAAATGAATCTTTTGTCCAATTTATTTCATGATTTCGGAAGATGATTTCTTCATTATTATCTCAATATGGAGCTAACATTTGTGGTAAAACAGCATAATCTGTTTGTATACAGGCATACTGACGCCTTGCATACATCAGGCTGTCAATCATTTACGTAACTTACAATAAAATATAACCATCAATACAGATGTTCAATGCCTGCTGAACATTTATGATTCATTTCGTATTGACAAAACAAAGTTTAAAGATGAAATAAACCACTTTATGATAGTTCAAACTATAGTCAGTAGCTGAGGAGGACTTAATTAAGATAAGTCCTATCAAAGATCTGACTATGATAATTCAAAGCAGTATATTTAGCTATAGTTAATAGCTAAGAGGAATTCTAATTTAGACAACAAGACAATTCAAAGGTGTGACTTTAGATATTATTATGATTATAAGTAATAAATAATAAACAGGCTAATGCCAACACATTACTAAAAGAGGCCAAAAAGCAATGCAAGGTTATACACCAACCCAATGGATGACACATTCCTAAAATAGTTCATAAACCAATACAAGGCCATACAACAACACAATGGATGACACATTCCTAAAATAGTTCATAAACCAATACAAGGCCATACACCAACACAATGGGTGACTCATTCCTAAAATAGGTCATAAACCAATACAAGGCCATACACCAATACATTGGGTGACACATTACTAAAATAGGTCATAAACCAATACAAGGCCATACACCAACCAAATGGATGACTCATTCCTAAAATAGGTCATAAACCAATACAAGGCCATACACCAACCAAATGGGTGACTCATTACTAAAATAGGTCATTAACCTATACAAGGCTTATATACACCAACCAAATAGATGACTCATTCCTAAAATAGGTCATAAACCAATGCAAGGCCATACACCAACACAATGGGTGACTCATTCCTAAAATAGGTCATTAACCTATACAAGGCTTATATACACCAACACAATTGTTGACTCATTCCTAAAATAGGTCATTAACCTATACAAGGCTTATATACACCAACACAATTGGTGACTCATTCCTAAAATAGGTCATAAACCAATACAAGGCCATACACCAACACAATTGGTGACTCATTACTAAAATAGGTCATAAACCTATACAAGGCTTATATACACCAACCAAATGGATGACTCATTCCTAAAATAGGTCATAAACCAATGCAAGGCCATACACCAACACAATGGGTTGACACTTTACTAAAATAAGTCATAAACCTACGCAAGGCCATACACCAACACAACCAAATGGGTGACACATAACTATAATAGCCTATAAACCAATGCAGCTATGCCATAAACCACTCTATTGGTTGACCCATTACTAAAATAGCCTGAATGCAATGGATTGACCTCAATGGAGTGAATTTAAAGCACTTACAGAATTGGCCTCAACAAAGTGCATTTCAAGCACTGCTTCTTATTAAAATGACTGCATGTTGTTGTTAGAAAAATACTTCAGAATAGAGAATATATTTTCTTTTCATCTGAGACCTCTGACCACATAATAAGGAAAATGTGAAAGACTCTGATTGCTTTTCTGTCAGGATTGCATGTCCCCGTGGAATAAAAGCCATCATGAATTTGGCATTCATCTTACAGTGAGGGGAACTAATTCTTCTGAAGACTGTATAATGAGGCAGTCTGATTTCTTTTTTCTGAAGTTTTCCTGTCACTTAAGTAATTGTGACTTTATTGTGATCGTAATGTCCAGTATTGTTTATGGCCAGTGATGTTAGCCCCCCCCCCCCCCCTTAAAAGCCTTTAAATCCGTAGTATCTATGCCTCATTCCGGATGCTTCCTAAGTGATGTTTAAGCCCTACCCTCCTCTACCCCTAAGCCCTTAAGGCCATACTATACTATCTATGCCTCATTTCCACAGATACTCCCTAAGTGATGTTTAAGCCCTCACCTTCTCCCCCCTCCTAAGCCCCTAAGGCCATACTATACTATCTATGTCTCATTTCCACAGATACTCCCTAAGTGATGTTTAAGCCCTCACCTTCTCCCCCCTCCTAAGCCCCTAAGGCCATACTATACTATCTATGTCTCATTTCCACAGATACTCCCTAAGTGATGTTTAAGCCCCCCTCCTCTCCCACTAAGCTCTTAAGGCTGTACTATACTATACCTCATTTCTGATGCTCACCATGTAATTATGTTCTGCATTCTGGAAAAAATGTTATTTACTTCTGTAACTTTCTGTAAAGCGTGACAAATAGTTCTGCACTGCATGGCCAATATTTATGGCTAGCTCTAACAAAAGCTGCAAATTGATTAATAAAACTTAAGGTAGCTAATGTTAAAAAATGCAATTATTTCTCTATATTTCTCTATAAACCATTGATTAATAATATCGCGCTCATTCCAAAACAATTAATCAATACACAATGAGAGCCTGCAGTATTTTAATTTGTCATGCTTGTATAATGAGTTGATATTTAGTTGGACCTTGTGTGTGTTTGAGTGTCCATAATTTCCTATGTGTGCAAAACCTTATAAGTTTTCTCATGTGGGTAGCTATAGTTTGCCCTTTTAGGCACAACAAGGTTGTAACTCACTATATATTGTATTGGTATTATATATACAGCCATGTTGTGCCAAAGGGGTGTAATGCTTGCTCGAAAACCATTTTGAGTCTAAAAAATCTAAAAAGGCATATTTTCTCAAACACCACAGTTTTTGTGATCTTTCTTTGTTTGAAGTCTGTCCGTCTACATTTTGCTTTTGTAGACACTAGAGGTCACAATTTTGACTTTAGGTTTATATATGGTATTCTGGCTTATTTAGTACCATTGTAAATTTCAGTGGCAATGCTTAGGCCAGAGTTTTTTAATTTTTTGTTACTCAGACATTTTTCAGAAAAAAGTCCACAAGAGGAGGGAAAAAATAAAAATAAAAACTCCCAAAATATAGTTTTCACAAGCAGTTGATGGTAGAATAGTCAATGACGGTCCGATTTAAAGCAATCAACACTCAACTACAGTGCTAGTTTTCAAGAAAACAGCCAATTTATCTTAAGACTAGTTAGTACACTGCAGTGAAACACTAATATAATAAAACTTATTATTATATAACTAACACTGTATTGTCACGAATACAGGCCAAATCGGATAGTGGAATACAACACGAAAGATTGCTTTTTCCGTATCATACATGTCTGGTTTTCCGAATCCGTATCATGCCTGTCTGACGTGTTATATGCCAAACATTATGTCAAATCAATGACGTCATGACGTAAACATTTACCTTTTTATGAATGAACGTCGCGTTATATGCCGAAAATATGTCGACGTTCATGACGTCAATGTATACACATTAAACGCATTTTCGCGCGTAAAAGCGCTTTTTTCACTTTTGTGGAAATATAATAAAAGGAATATCACTGCAGTTGTGTTGATCCGTTAAGCCGTATTACCTCTCGTTGCTTGCACCATACCGCATCACGCTCGACCTAACGGTCTCGCGAGATACGGCATGACACAAGCAACTCGAGGTAATACGGCCCAACGGATCAACACACTGTAGTGATATTCCGTATTTATTAACTATATAATGAAATAATAACACAAGGCTGGTCCATTTATCATCAAAACATATGCAATTTTGTTTTTTTCCAGTTTTTCAATATTTTTTTTTTTGAAAATGCCAAAAAATTGGGCAGGAGGGTCCGAGTAACGAAAAATAAAAGAACTCTGGCCTTACTTAAATAAAGTGGTAAGCCAAACACAGTTATGAATAAACGAGCAACCAGTGCCAAAACTTTGCTGACCATGATGGTCAACCATATTGAATTGAATGGTCATATTGGTCCACCATAATAAATTAATTGAAAAAATGGCGTTAAATCCAGGCACTTAGCTACCTTTAAGCGAGAACACGGCTGAATCCACATGATTCTGACAAAAATATTTTTTCAGGCAACATTCGTTCAACTTCATAATTCACTTCGATCACTTCTTTGTCATTCTTGAAATCCCATAAAAAAAACAACCAATTTTTTGTATGAAGAAAATTGCTGCTGTTCCTTGGTGTGTATTTCAAATTGTTGTGAGGCTCGTAATGAGCATATTGCGCGTTGTCAACTCAAGCTCAGCAGCTTGGTGTTTCAACAGGGGAATTTTCATTGAAATGTTTTTTTTGTTGACATAAATATTCCGACATGATAATTAGTGACACACACTCTATGCAGCCCATCATTATTACAAGATGGTGTGGTTTTGTCTTGTTTCATGCTGTTATCTGTTAGCTTGTTTTACTTGCTGCATGCTGTTATCTGTTAGCTTGATGAGTTCAGATTTCCCTGATTTGTTGAGGTGTTTTTGGAAAATGAGCAGTTTTGTCAATTAAATCAGTGGGGAATTGTTTTTTTTCTCCAAGCTTTTAATGCAGGTGTTTTATTATGCAAGAGTTTTGATGAGAGCAAATTATTTTGGGCCGCCTTGAAAAGTTGGTCATAGATGGCAGGAGATTTTTGGCACCATAGACGGCAATTTTATTCAAAAAAATGTTCTAACTCATTTTTAAAAAAAAGGTTGTCAGTTTTGGAAATTATGTAAGAGGACAAAAATATAAGATTTGGAAGGAATATCCAATATTCGAATACTGATTTGGGTATCCCTTCCCATCGCTAGTTTAAACATATTTTATTGCCAATAATAAATAAATGGCAAATGGGCTTTACTGGTTAGGCACATTAGTTCTAAACTAATAGGTATAGCTTTTCCCATATGACTAAACATTGCTAGAACAATGGCAAGTATAAATTTTACATTAATACAATAACAGAGCCGAGGGTAATAAAAGACAGAAACGGAACAAAAGATTATTTGTGAGCGAGGGAGTGAGGTCGAAGAGAGCGGGAGAGAAATGTAGCCTGTTGCTGAGTACCTTTGTTGTAGTGCCACCAGGGTACTGTTTTATCAAAGCACTTACAGAAATCGTAAACTTATGTTCAAATTTAAATTCTTCATAGTTCGTTGACAACTGCAAATTGCGCAAAGATATGGTTTGTTCATTATTAATATTACATATTCATTTGCTGTAATTTGTAGTTGTTAAAGAATTATCAAGAATTTAAATCTGAACGTAATTTTACAATTTCTGTAAGAGCTTTGATAAAACAGTACCCAGTTGTGTCAAAGATGGTCATAATGGTAGTCATATAATATGCAATGTATTCTATAAAGAAAAATATTTTTCTCATTGTAACATTAACCAATTTATACCAAGGGTTACACCATTATAACATATACTGTAAAATCATTTAATTTCGTTGGGATGAAATTTCGTGGTTTTTGTTAAAAAGACCATTTCGTGGGGACGTAAATTCGTGGATTTCGTATTTCAGCAAAAAAAAATCGGGTGAAAATCTGCACTAATCCTAGACTCATATACTGGAAAAACGAACTCTGTACGGCCGCGGTAAATTTGCACTTTGTCAATTTACATATTGATAGTTGGTAAAATTATTCGTTGGGATTTGATTTCGTGGTTGAGGTCATCCACGAAATCCACGAAATTTAATCCCCCACGAATATTAATGATTTTACAGTAGGTCTTAAGATATTCCCAAATTGTCCAAAAGAAGCCCTAGCTTTTAGTTCAACTTTTAAGCAAAAATGGTAAATGTACATCCACTTGTTTGCTTGCTTTTCTTTTGTTCAATATGGTTACCTGAAGGTTACTGACAGAGGATAATTTATCATTAATTGGTATGTTAATAAGCTGTAATTGGGTAGCAGCCGGTAATTGCCTAGAGTTAATTGAATTTGTATTAATTCAGATCACTACATTTACATTACTGTCTAATTATGCTCTGGTGCAAGAGAAAATATACATAATGTCTCTTTCCTTCGAGTGATTCTAGGCACACGATGCTAATTAAAGACGGCTTTCAGAGGATTTGCTACCAGCATAATGCTAAATACATATCACATGCAATGCTTGCGTAAAAGCTAATGTGTTTGTCAAAAATAGAACTTTATATTGTTATTCAAAGACAACTCTAAAATATTGTCAACAGCAGTTCTAGGAATTATTAGGACAGAGTGTCAATTATCAACAATTATTTGTCCTTATTTAGGATGTTTAGCAACAATTTACGACATTTCTAGGGCTTTATTTTATATCATATCAAGGAGGCTTTGTGTATAAAGGCATTACAAAACATTGCCCATGAAGACCACGTCTCAGAATGTGCAATTGGTTGGATTTCCACTAAACTTCTCAAGACTATGTAGCTTTATTTCTACTAAATTTCTCAAGACTATGTAGCTTTATTTCCACTAAATTTCTCAAGACTCTGTAGCTTTATTTCCACTTAACTTCTCCACTAAACTTCTCAAGACTCTGTAGCTTTATTTCCACTAAATTTCTCAAGACTCTGTAGCTTTATTTCCACTTAACTTCTCCACTAAACTTCTCAAGACTCTGTAGCTTTATTTCCACTAAACTTCTCAAGACTCGGTAGCTTTATTTCCACTAAACTTCTCAAGACTATGTAGCTTTATTTCCACTAAATTTCTCAAGACTCTGTAGCTTTATTTCCACTTAACTTCTCCACTAAACTTCTCAAGACTCTGTAGCTTTATTTCCACTAAACTTCTCAAGACTCTGTAGCTTTATTTCCACTAAATTTCTCAAGACTATGTAGCTTTATTTCCACTAAACTTCTCAAGACTCTGTAGCTTTATTTCCACTAAACTTCTCAAGACTCTGTAGCTTTATTTCCACTAAACTTCTCAAGACTCTGTAGCTTTATTTCCACTAAACTTCTCAAGACTCTGTAGCTTTATTTCCACTAAACTTTTCAAGACTCTGTAGCTTTATTTCCACTAAACTTCTCAAGTCTCGGTAGCTTTATTTCCACTAAACTTCTCAAGTCTCGGTAGCTTTATTTCCACTAAACTTTTCAAGACTCTGTAGCTTTATTTCCACTAAATTTCTCAAGACTCTGTAGCTTTATTTCCACTAAACGTTTCAAGACTCTGTAGCTTTATTTCCACTAAATTTCTCAAGACTCTGTAGCTTTATTTCCACATTGAACTGAGTGAGCCAAAGCTTGAAGTGTTTTAATCTGTCTCAGACAATGACATAATCTAACATTATATCATCTGTTGACATCCAGAAGGAGCAGGGGTGTGGAAGTTCCCAAATTTTTCACTTGCCCATGGGCAAGTTGGACTGAAAAATCCGCTTGCCCGGAAACTAAATCTTCTTGCCCAGGAAAACCCAAAAAAGCAACAAAATTTCAGTTTCATTCAACTAAGTTTATCATGTCAAGGTTTAGAGAACTAGATTTAATTCAATGGTTGTTAATTAAATCATTTTTGGTCAGTAATTTAGGGATTCATCTTTGTTAAGGTAAGATAGGGCACTTAATATTATTTTTCTCGTTATAATTTTGCACTTGCCCAAGGGCAAGCTGGATGGAAAAATCTACTTGCCCGCAGACAAAAAGTTGGACATAGGAATTCCACACCCCTGAGGAGCCTTCAACCATCTACGGTCAATATAATCAAGACAATAAACAGTATACCTGTCTACTTAATGGAATTACATGTAGTTAAATAATTCACTTAATTAATATTGGTCACATTTGCAATAATACAAATAAATTAATAAATGGTTTGAAAATCCCTAACTGCTGATTGGATGAAAAACTAAAATTTGAAAACCTTGCTGTTGATTGGATGGCTAGAATTTGAAAAATCTCTGGCAGCTGATTGAATGAAAAACGAAAATTTATAATCTCAGGCAGTTGATTGGACGAAATTTTTTTTTTTAAATTTCGGTTGAAATCTCTGACAGCTCACAGATTGGACGAAAAACTAAAATTTGAAAATCTCTGGCTGCTGATTGGATGAAAAGGTAAAATTTGAAAAGAGACTGCATGAACAAACAATTAGGGTTGACAATAAATTCTTTAGTAGCTAGCTGCATGAGACACAAACTTAACATTTTGTTAACATGTCATAAAGTATACGTACATCGTACATCAATTGCTAAAACAATTTGTATATTGAACGAAGGATGTACAAAATGTGCCTTTGTGGACTTTTTATTTGGTCTACTTTCTATGTATGTACTTTTTTTCCGGAAGTAATTAATTTGCTTCAGGGGAACATGTTTTTGTTTCTCATCATTTTGCGAATTATTTAAGATCTTGAAAAGATCTATATAAATAGGTTTCGGCAAAATAAAGCTTTATTGAGAATAGTAACTAGAAGTACATCTCGCTACATACACACTATAGATCTGTCAATTATTAACATGTTTAAGTTACAAGATGGATATGAAAATATCATAAAGCTAGATTTTTTATCCTACGGCGGTACAAAATTTCACTGTAATAAACGAATTAAAGAAAAACAGAGTGGGGTTTAATACCCTCAAGCAGTATAAAATATCAGTCTAATAAGTGAATTAAACAAAAAAAATCTTTTTTTTTGTCCTGGGGCAGTATAAAATTTCACTGTTATAAAAGAAAGAAACAGAACTTTAATGACATTGTATTGATTGGGAGAGGGATGTCATGTTGTATGTGGTTCCGTGCTAATATCTTGTTAGATCACATGACTTGTAGAAGTCGGAACGGATATGTCAACTGGTGGGGTAATAAATGTCATGGTAACCTTATTGTAGGGTGATTAATGTTCGCCTGACAGCTGATGCTGAGAAATTGGAAACCAGATTTTGTTCTCTATTCTGTGAAATTTGAGGACAATCGCTACATATTTAACGCTGTAGTTTACCGGTAGTTAACATTCAGGCGTCTTTTTTTTTAACGTTAATTTTTAAATCAATGTTAATTCAATATAAAGACAAAATTTGTAAAGCTGATCGACCAAATTGGATTGGACTACTGGATGCTATAAATTTGACCAATGGCACATTTAGATTGTATCAAATTGTCCATTGGCTACACTGGATTCTTTAAAATTGACCAATGACCAAATTTACCAGTGATAAGAATGTATTCTTAAAAATATCAAATGGATTCCATGAGATTGACCAATGGCAATGAATACTGGATTATAAAAAATGACCAATAGCAAATGGAATCCATAAAATTGACCAATGGCAATTGAAAGTTGAGAAAATATAAAAAATGTACAAATAGTTGGTTTATCACATCTCAGGCCTGGCTTAATTGTGTTAAACCCCTACATCTTGTAAATATGCATGTGCATATTTACATTATTTAGATGTTTTATTGCCAAAATAATATATCATATGATATATCGAATATCGATCATTTTGTATCAATACAAATATCGTATCGATCATTCTAACTGATACACAGCCCTAGTGACTACTAGTATATAATAATTGCTATAATTTACTCCACAAGGTATAATCACTACATGTATAAATTATTAGGCGATACTACATACAGCTGTCTGTACGACTGTATACAACAATAGCTAATATTATGCGTCACATGACACAAACCCTGCCAGCGATAATTTCTAGGTAAACAAATTTCTAGGCAAGCAAATGCTTTACGAGGCTCAATTTTGTGAAGTAGCGTGTGAATAATTAATCAGCATATATATACTTAGGCTTTGTTGAAACGTTGTTGTTTTATGGTCTAAAGTTCCTCTGGGTGTACTCATATTGAGTTCATAAATATAACTAGATATATATTGATTGGTTTGTACGAATATGAATTATTTTCCCCACCAATGCCACACAGTAGATTTAGTGCAAGAAATATTAATTTTGGAGACAATTTCTTAAGATATTGACAAGTTTCTAAGAAGAACTGGGCAGCCTGACATGTACAGACTTGTGCCTTGAAAACATAATAAAGAAAATAAGAAATATGAATACTTTTCCCCGCCATTTCAACACATAGTATATTGACCACAAGAAATACTAATTTTGGTGACAATTTATTCAGTTAATGACAACTTCTGGACACAGTCAGAAATTTCAAAGAACTGGGCCACCTGGCATGCACAGACAACTTACAGAACACACAGTTACATATTCTAAATCTTTAATCATTTAATGCCCAAGAAATATTAATTTTGGTGTCAATTATTAAGTTATGACAACTCCCAGACACAAGGTTTGGCAATTTCTCAATCGAAAGGGCCGTCCAACATAAACCACTTAGAGAACTTAATAAAATACTATTATGATTATTTTTCCCCTGTGACCATTGCCACACATCACAAGAAATAAGAATTTTGGTGACAAATTTATTAAGTAAGGACAAATACCCAACACTAGGCAATTTCAAAGAGCTGGGCAGCTACCCACAGCCCACTTGAAATACTTATATGCATACCACACCATTGCCACACAGATACACATTTGTTTCTAGAGCACCAGAAAATATTTTGGAGACAGTTTAATTATTAGGTTACAACAACTTTCTAACACAGCGCTTGGCAACTTCGCATTGAAGGGCCTCCCGACACAGACCTCTAAGAAATCGAATAATAGAATCGAATAAAATACTTTAAATAAGGAAAATTCGACCATATATCAGTCTATACAGCTAGCATAGGTTTGAATTGATCAAATCTGATTCTTAGCTGTATTTGTATGTTTCACTGGTATACTGGGTTCCCATTATGATCTTGTCGGATGACATAATACAGCGAGTTTGCCTTCTATTCAAAAGAGCAATCATGTTTTATCTGGAAAATTGATGCAAACATACTGAATAATACTGTACAAGGTGCCTTGGAGAGTTTTCAATCCTGATTCTATCATGGAGAAATATTTCATGAGGGGTTTAGAATGATTGAATGCTTGTCTTTATGGATGGGAATTTTCAGTATAATTAGATTTTTGTTGTTGATTTTGGTGTATGGGTTTGACTGGAAGATTTATGTTTGGAATGATGTATGGTATAGGTTTGTAAATCATATATATGCTAGGTAGAACATAAAGCCTATATGCTTTAATATTGACTGTGTTGTGACGGGGTATGCGGCTTAGGCTTTTAGTACAGGGCATTTACAGTCCATGACAGATGTTTCCTCTAAACTCAAAAGGTCCCTGATTGAGTACAATTCCTCATGATGGAACACCTTGTCCTGTAACTTTGACTATATTCACATTTGTACTTCTTTGACCAACTGTCCCCTTGTCCTCCTACATTCCTTTGTCTATATTTGGCATTTGACTATGTTCTTTTGGCCTTCTTTGCCATGTTCCTTAATGTCTTCCAAGTTTGCCATTTAGCTATGTTCCTTTGTCATTTGGATGTGTTTCTAATTGTCCATCTGTTTCATTTGGTTTTGTTCCTGTATCATTTGTTGACCTTTGATTATGTTCCTTTGTCATTCCTTAACATGTGACAGTGTTGCTTAAAATGTCCTTTATTTAACTTTGGTTACGTTCCTTTGTCCTTCATTATTATTTGACTATACTACTTTGTCATTGTTTGGCATTTCACTATGTTCCTTTGTCCTTCTTTGCCATTTGGCTATAATATTTGTTCCCTTGTCCTTCTCTGACCTTTCGCTATGTTCCTTTGTCCTTCTTTGCCATTTGACTGTGCTCCTTTGTGACCTTCTTTGAAGTTTGGCTAATAATTGTTCCCTTGTCCTTCTTTGACCTTTCGCTATGTTCCTTTGTCCTTCCTGGACCTATGTCTGTGCTCCTTTGTGACATTCTTTGCCATTTGGCTATGTTTCTTTGGCATTTGAATATGTTCCTTTGTCCTTCTTTGACCTTTGACTGTGCTCCTTTGTTCTTCTTTGCCATTTGGCTATGTTCCTTTGTCATTCTTTGACATTTTGGTATGGTCCTTTGTTCTTAAGTAGTCTTTGGCTATGTTCCTTTGCCCTTCTTTGGCATTTGACCATGTTTCTTTGTCCTTATTTGGCTATGTTCCATTGTTATTCTTTGGAATAAATACATGTTTCTTGTGAAAAAATGCTGACTAAAATTCTGGTGGAGACAAATCATTGAGTAAAGACAGTATGTGAGCTTAATGTGTAGAAAACACGTGTAACATGTCCCAAGTGCCCGTGATTAAACCAATATTCATGCACCAAATACCAATTGTAAATCTCTTAGTTCTTGGTTTTTTGTCCTTGAATGGAAATCAACTTCCATTAATTGAAGCATCAGAATGTATTGAGTGAATTAAAACATTTTACAAAATAAAAGCCACTCCTATGACTGCATTATTTCTGTAGTTTTTTTGGCATAACTAACCTAAAAACTCTTATAAGATCAATGAAATTGTCTGAACAGAAGTCATTTAGAGAGCAAAAAGACAATAGTTTGTCTTGTTTTTCAATCTTTCTTTCATTATCAGATGGGAGTTTGGGAAGCAAGTCCATTAAATGCTATCTTTTCATATAACAGCTTGGTCTTGTAATGACTGCTAGAGATATTGGCCAATACTCGAGGGTATAGTATCTGGATTGTAAAATGCTCTACCATACCAGTTTCTCATTTCCTAGTATATTTTGTATCTGGCGAAGGTGTTGGTTTTGTTTTAACAAAGTAAGTATGTAATATGTATTGGCGAAGCATAAAAACACGAGGCTAGTCTGTGTAATTACTCTGTTGATAGTAAGTGGCTTCTGTTGAATGCTGGTTTCTGTTGAATGCTGGTTTCTGTTGAATGCTAGTTTCTGTTGAATGCTGGTTTCTGTTGAATGCTGGTTTCTGTTGAATGCTGGTTTCTGTTGAATGCTGGTTTCTGTTGAAAGCTGCATCCCATGTCCGATTTGTATAATATCTTTTTGGCTAGTTCATTTTGGTTGGCAACATTTTGTACCATATGCAATGACTGAACAATTTGGTTTAATACTAAGTAACTTGCAAGTCTTCTTATGCCCCGCATCTACAGAGTGGCATATCGTGATTGTCCTATTCGTCCATTGTGATAATTTTCCACTAACAATTTTGTCCATGCTATTTCTCAGTAAGTAACCATTGATATTTTCCTGATGTCGAAGCTGTTACAATTTTGTCCGTGCTATTTCTCAGTATAGTTACCATGGTGTTTTCCTGACTTAGAAGCTGTTAGATTGTTGGGAGGAAGGAGACGTTTTATGATGATGTTTTGATGTTTCTAGTTGATGTATGTTATATGGCTTACACTTGTTGCCTACTTGTCTGATCCACGCCTTCATTTATTGCCACTAACATAATGGAACACTCTTGTAGCCTTATGAAGAATATGCTCATAAACTTTGGCTTAAACATTATGGTGATGGTTTTTGATTGCTGAAACAGATTTTCGACTGCTTGGACTTGAGCGGATCATTTACCTATTTAGTTGGGCATTGTGCCTTGTTGTTTTATGTTTGTTTCGTGTTCAGCTGGTTCAGTTGGGCATTGTGCCTTGTATGTTTTTATGTTTTCTGTGCTCAGCTGGTTAAGTTGAGTGCTGCCTTCCCTGTCTGACTTAATATTATCTTTTTGAAGGTATATGTTTGAGTAGAATGTGATTGAGCTTTGCTCCTTGAAGTACAGTGTAGCAATAACACATGGCTTTTGGCTACAGTTCCAAGTAGAAATTTGTAAACATTGGAACACAAAAATAGCCATAAGTATTTTATTTCTTCATCGATTTCTATGAAATATATGCCACGCTAAGGGGGACATTATTTGCTTTCCATGAAATATAAGATCTTTTTCAGCAGCTTTACCGATTTTCCCATTACCCTGTGAAACCTACACGTTCCATGGTTTCACAGAGTAATGGACAAAACGGCACAGTCGCTGAAAAAGATGTTACATTTCAAGGATAGCAAATAATTATCCCCTTAGCGTGGCGTATATTTCAAAGAAATCGACAAAGAAATAAAATAGTTATGGATATTTTATTTTCCAATGTTTACAAATTTCCTCTTGTAACTGTAGCCAAAAGTCATGTGGTATTGCTACACTGAAGTACAGACACCATTGATTACACTGTTCAGCCAATTCTTTGGATTAGAATTAGAAGGTCTTAAGTACAAAATCAACATTTTGAGAAAACAAGAAACAATGACTGAAAACTACTCTTTACTTTTGGAAAAACAAGCTTTTTCAATAGTTTGGTCAACATGACCTTTTCCGATTTTCATGAAAATAGGCTCATAAGAAGCGCCTTGGGTGCAGATTTAAAATATGCATGATTCTTATAAGGTTGTGAGTAGTACCTACGATTTTCTAATTCTAATTAAGCCAGGCAATTATTGGTGGTGCTCAGGGGACTGATTGCTGCTAACTTTGTGGCAGTATGGTGTTTATATGATGCAACCTGTAACTTACTCAGGGTTTCTACAATTTTGGAATAATCCTGAAATCCAGAATTGCTGCAATAGAAAGAATGCTTCATATGGAAGGTTACTGATTATCCAAGACTGCAGGTCAGCTTGCCAAGGAGTCAGGTTAAAGTGACGGGGTGAAGTAAATGTATCTATGTGATTTGAATATTTTCTTAGAGATTTCTAGCAAAAAAAATTAAAAAGATATTTCTGTGCAAAATGTTATAGCTTATCTGAGCAGATGGGCGTATATGATTGAGAGAAACTAATGGAATGGCAAAGTGGTACCATATAGTGTTACACCGTCTACGCCTCCAAATGTGTAAAACATCATGTTTTCTGATCAATAGAAGTCCTGAAAGGGTGAATAGATGAATACCATTAACATACATGGTATAAGCTGAAGGATGATAAAATACTGGTCAAGTTTGATTTTGCTTACAATCTGTCAATGTTTGTAGGACTAAGTCTGGTTTCCAATCAATAACTCTTGAAGAGCTGATAGTGAAGGCATTTGGTTGATGTCCAATATGCACTTTTAGTATGAAATTGCAGTGGTTATTGCTCCGTCTCAAATTGCTCCCTTAAAGCATGTGGACAGATTGTTGTGATAGATACCATCAGGAATGAGGTGTCCAGAGTAATTTATATAGATTGTACAATTTCACAATTGACTTAAAATAAATAAGTATAAAACAAGAAATATATTTAAATAGATAAATGACCAGATTTCGTAATTAACAGAAATACAAGTCAATTTACATTTGAATTAATGCGCAACCTTTTGTGCTTAGTAGAGTTTATTGTGAGCAATTATGTTCATAGGCATTTCATTGGTCAATTAAGTACATCGTCAAGATCAAAATTAATCACCTACACAAAAAATAAAATGAAAAATACATAAAATAATATTTGTTCCTGTAATATAAGCATCGTATAGTGCGTCCAGGATAATGTGATAATAGGTCTGGTCAACTGTTGCAAAATTGGTTTAATAAAGTACTATAGATCTAGTTTACAGATAAGGTCAGTATTTTACTCAAAAGATCACTGATAAATAGTGCGCATCTGTGTGGAATGTACCAAATTTTCCCGCCTTTCTCTTTATCCTGGGCGCATTATTATTGAACTATGCTTGGTGACATTTTATCGTTTTATATACACTAGCTCCTATGAAACATCAGGTCTTGAATTTTGTTGAGTTGTTGTATTGGCATATTTGTATTTCTACCATTGATTTTATAATGATATACACAAAGATCAGACATCTGCTAGGTATGATTTCAAAACATTGATATATACTGTCAGACATTGTCAAATTATTTTTCTGTGGATGTTGATGATAGTTTGCATGTAAGAAGATAAACTTAGACTGGTTTGCCAGTCAACAAATTATCTATACATCATTCTGTAGACTGGTTAGTGCCAAGCAAATGTTACAAAAACATCATTTTCTAGACTGGTTCCAATGTTATAAGATCGTTATCAGCTGATAGGAATCAAAAACTTGGTACACAGTCTGCTCCCTAAGACTGGTTTGCCAAGGAAATGATACAAAAACCATAATTTCTGTAGACTGGTTCCAATAAGATCTTGATCAGCTGATAGGAATCAAAAACTTGGTACACAGTCTGCTCCCTAAAACTGGTTTGCTGAGGAAATGATACAAAAACATCATTTTCTAGACTGGTAAATATTATAAGATCTTTATCAGCTGATAGGAATCAAAAACTTGGTACACAGTCTGCTCCCTAAGACTGGTTTGCCGAGAAATGATACAAAAAAACATTTCTGTAGACTGGTTCCAATAAGATCTTGATCAGCTGATAGGAATCAAAAACTTGGTACACAGTCTGCTCCCTAAGACTGGTTTGCCGAGGAAATGATACAAAAACCATAATTTCTGTAGACTGGTTCCAATGAGATCTTGATCAGCTGATAGGAATCTAAAACTTGGTACACAGTCCTTGGAAAGTCCAAATTTAAGCTGTCAAAAGTCGAATAAGTTCTGCTTATAACTTGATATTTTTCTATAATTTCAGGAGCATACATTGGTTGGCTGTCCTAATGATGTGACTAAAGCAGACATACAATTAAGTGGACTTGGCATACAACCGGAACATTGTGTTGTGGACATTGAGGAGAATGAAGTCTTTATATCACCAGTTGATGGAGCAAGGTACACTGTTAAATGTATAGACTTCCCTCGAAATCGGCCAGTGATTTCTTTGTGCTTGTTTGGGAAAGGGTCTGGGTCCGTTCAGATTGGGAATTTTCGTGTCGTGACAACTTGAAATTGGGAATTTTCATGAAGCAGAAAGGCAAAATAAAACAGAAAAAGAGATTACATATGACTGTTAACTGGTATCTGTAAACTTTTATGCTTGACCTCTTGTCAAAAATGTTCATATTAACTGTGTCATTTTATGTCAGATTTTGAAAAAAAATATTTAAAATGTTCATTGCGAATTTCTCCCTTCAAATTGGGAAAATTATAGCCTCTTTCAAATTTGGAAGGTACTGTTTACCAGTAGCAAACAAAGAAGGAAAAAAATCACTGTCGGCGGTCATTGTCCTAAAATCTAGTGAGGAAAAAAACTGAATGATCATGCACTAATTAATATTACTTTCTTAGTTGCATGCAAACAAGAAGAGCTGTATAGGTGACCTTCAAATTGACCTAGTGACCTACTTTCTTATTTTTGAAGCTACTGGCTTCAAATTTGGACATAATGCATACTTTAACGTAGGGAAATGAACTTAGGCCTTGTGAGCTACTGCCCTTTTTTGGACCCTATGCATAGTTTCATGTATCAAAATCAACTTTGACCTTCAAATTGAGCTAGTGACCTACTTTCACATCAACCTGTACAGCTTTGAAGAAAGTCAGTCAGTCAGTCCGTCCGTCAAAAATTCTGGATCCTGACATAACTCAAACAGTTTTCAAGCTAGGTTTATGAAACTTGGTATGTGGATAGGGGGCAATAAGGGGATAATGCATGTCCAAATATATTTTGATTCCGATGGCAACAGAAACATTGAAAATGGCTTAAAATCGGCAGGGGACTTCTGTATTGCTTGCAATTCTTAATGACTTGTTTATTATAACATGGTTGAATGAACGTTTGTATGTATGACTTTTTTATTGTATGTGTGTATACATATTTTCAGGACTTGTGTGAATGGATCGGTAATCCATCAGAGAACCAAGATTAAACATGGTGACAGAATTCTGTGGGGAAATAATCATTTCTTCCGTGTGAATACACCAATAACAAACAGTAAGTACATCTTGCTATACCTTGCATGCTTAAAGGGGAATGCCCTGAAGCTGAAGTGTCTCGAATAGCAATCAAATTTGTATCATTTTAATACCTAAGTCAAATAATGAAAACCCTGTAAAAAAAGTTACGAAAAATCCCGCTAGTTTTTAAATAAAATACTGTTCAAGAATAACTAAATTTTATTGTCGTCAATAAAAGCCTTTTATTCAAATTGATATACAAAATATTGAAGCGCGCGTTAAAGAGTAAATTTTTAAGTCAAATTTTTCTTTGACTTTTCGGTAATAGTTGGTTTTACAAGTGATCAAGGCAATTTTGTTGTATGCAAACCAAGACACTCCAGTTTCTGGGCATGCCCCTTTAAACCATTCTGCCATAAAGCAGGAGTCCTACAATTCCGGAATAATCTGGAAATCCGGATTTGCTGCACTAGAAAGAATGAGCTATTTGTGTAGAATGTAGAAATAATTTGATATAAAAAATCAAATACTAGACAAATTAATGATCATTTGGAATTGCATAAGGTGAAATTTAAAAAGTAAAACAATGTTTAAACTCAGTTTTGGTGTAGGGGTGCGTGATTATGGCACCTGGAATAGGCTTGAAACTCATTTTCAGGATTGGGAATTTGCCTCAGTAGGAGTATTGCATGAAATGCAACTTCCTGGGTTTGTAAATCAGTAAATTACAAAATGTATGTAGAACAACAGACCATAAATTCGTACTTGGAACTTGGATTAGAGACCGTGGTCGAGTTTTAAGGTGGTATGACCGCCTATCTACCAATCAAATTTTAGCTTGATCCTCCTTAAATGATGAAATCAACGAATATTGAAACCCTTAAAAAATAATTATTTGACAGTATTAGCATATACATGGGTTATCGAAGATCATTATCCCCTGACCCCTTCTTTTGATAGGGACCTAAAATATTTCCTGTCTTAAACATATAACAGCGCCTTGCAAGTTGGATTCAAGGCTTTAAGTAATGATCTGAGATTTCAAGATTTCCTTCTAGTAAATGTCGAAAACATGAGAAAAATGTCTCAAATTCACAGTGGCCTGAAGCTGAGTGTTCTACCCCAGGGTACTATTTAATCAAAGCACTTACGGACATTGTAAACAGGCCTCAATAAATCCACTCGTCCGCTCATCCTACACAATATCTTCATTCTTTATTAATATAGCAGGACAAGTAAGATTTTGGGGTTTTCTTCTTTGTCTATATTGCAGGACGAGTGCTTTTAAAAATATTTGTTGAGGCCTGGTAAACTTAAGTACAAGTTTAAATTCTTTGTTAATCTTTAAGACTATCACATAGGGGACAAGTATGTTTTGTAGGGATTCCTTGGCTGAATAGTAATTAATATTGACCAACCCTTCACCAACATTTGTAGTTGTAAAAGAGCCATAAAGCATGTACATTTCAAGGTAGGTTTAAAATTTCTGTAAGTGCTTTGATAAAACAGTACCGAGGTGTCAGAAGTATCTTTTTTCACTCGAATAACTTCAAACGCTACACATGGTCCTGCATGTATATGTCATGTGACACATCATTACAAAAACAGGAGAGGTTAAAATGCAGACAATATATTATTCATCAGCTTATGTGCTGTTTTCAGCTGACTCTGCTACTTTTTCTAACAATGTAGAATATTTATATATTGGTTGTATTTAGTTCTCCTAGGTCATATAATAAGGTACATTGTAAGCTTTTGGGATCATTGACTTGTGTCTTTTGTCTGCCAACAAAATCCTTAGCACGACAACTGCTCCGTAGCACGACAACTGCTCCTAAAACCAATGTCTGCTCCTGAACCAACACAATATCTGCTCCTAAAATTGATGGCTGCTCCTTAAGCTGACTCAGATGTTTCTTCTAAAATTTATGTATGCTCCTTAACCAACATGATAATTATCTGCTCTTAAAATTGATGTCTGTTCCTTACTGACGTAAAATCTGTTCCTAAAACCTTTTGATAGAATTTGATCAAATTTTGGAAGATCGGTACCTGAGGTCATCGTAAATTGGTTGAAATCAATTGTGTTTCGACCATATGGTTTTTCCATGACTACACATGGTAATCCTAATAGCAGTGATTAAAGTAGCTAAGTGTGACATTATCGCTGTGCGGAGTTTGATCTAAAAACATTAATGGGTAGGCCTGGAGTTTTGATATTTCCATAGAACATCACGGCTGCTGGACAATATGGTTTCCATTCAATAATTCAAGAACACTTTGCCCTAGGATCTTCAAACTTTACATGGAGGTTGGTCATCAACAGTAGATGACCTTTATTGATTTTGACTGTGACCTTTACTATTTCTGACTATTTGGAGGCCATGGGGGCTTACGTGTTTTCCAAACATCTCTTGTTTATTGTTGGTTAATTCAAGTTTAACGCCCTTTCTCAACAATTTTCAGTCATACAGGGTGTCCAAAAAGAAAGTATACAGTTTCAGTGTCTATTTATCGAATCTCTACAATCTGCTATAGCGATGAAAATTCAACATTTATAGTCAAAAGATGTAATTATTTCTTTGACCAATTTTAAGATTATAACCCGGAATTTTTTTAGAAAAATGTCAATTTTCTAAAATTACCTAATTTTGTCTGTGACCTCATTTTGTAGTAATTAACAATGTTTTCGATGCATGTCCCCTTCTGACATTCCCCTTCTAGCACTTGTTCTTTGAAACTATCAATTACATTTGCACATGTGTCTTATTTGATCTTCTAACCTTCTCTTTTGATGTTCCTCAGCAGCATAGATGTGTCCGTTGGCTTTAGATTGTACACTTAAGCGATTCAGATAGCACAATAAAACAGAGATACAAATTCAAGAGATGAAATAGGTGAAAAATTTTCAATGCAACTTTTTCCTACCTTTCGGGTACCTTTCTAAACCTAAATGACAGGGATGGTGTGTGGGGTAACTAACAATATTTTATTTTAGGCCTATTATGATTAATTATTGTCCCTTGGCCATTATTATTATATCCTTGAAATAATAGATTATCATGCCGGCAATGTTGATTGATCAACCATGATCAGATTCCAATATTTCTATATTTGTTTTGTAATAATGCAAGTAACTGAAGAATCCTGTATTAAGGTATAGTGCAAACAAATTAAACTGGTCCGCAAACCTTTTATTAGCATAATTAATTGTTGAATTCATTTCGGCCTTTGTTTTTACTAGCCGATAGGGTTGGAGGGGGGGGTACACGTTTGTAAGAGGGTCACAGCACTGTAAACATTAATCTAAATCATCATTTAAGCACAACTTTCTCATGGAAATTGGTATATTCCTGGCAAGAAGCTTATATGATAGGCTATACAAGGATATGCTGTTTAAGCTTTCTATCACAATAACACTAGAATCATCTCCTCAGTTTCATTGCTGGTTCCCCCAGTGTCAGGATATTTATAATTGCTGGTTCCCCCAGTGTCAGGATATTTTGTCATTGCTGGTTCCCCCAGTGTCAGGATCTTTATAATTGCTGGTTCCCCCTGTGTCAGGATATTTATAATTTCTGGTTCCCCCAGTGTCAGGATATTTATAATTGCTGGTTCCCCCTGTGTCAGGATATTTTGTCATTGCTGGTTCCCCCAGTGTCAGGATCTTTATAATTGCCGGTTCCCCCTGTGTCAGGATATTTATAATTGCTGGTTCCCCCAGTGTCAGGATATTTATAATTGCTGGTTCCCCCAGTGTCAGGATATTTATAATTGCTGGTTCCACCAGTGTCAGGATATTTATAATTGCTGGTTCCCCTAGTGTCAGAATATTTATAATTGCTGGTTCCACCAGTGTAAGGATATTTATAATTGCTGGTTCCCTCAGTGTCAGGATATCTATCATTGCTGGTTCCCCCAGTGTAAGGATATCAATCATTGATGGTTCCCCCAGTGTCAGGATATTTATAATTGCTGGTTCCCCCAGTGTCAGGATATTTATAATTGCTGGTTCCCCAGTGTCAGGATATTTATAATTGCTGGTTCCCCCAGTGTCAGGATCTTTATAATTGCTGGTTCCCCCAGTGTCAGGATATTTATAATTGCTGGTTCCCCCAGTGTCAGGATATTTATCATTGCTGGTTCCCCCAATATCAGGATATTTATCATTGCTGGTTCCCTCAGTTTCGGGATATCTATCATTGCTGGTTCCCCTCAGTGTCAGGATATATATCATTGCTGGTTCCCCCTGTGTCAGAATATCTATCATTACGATATCAAGAGACTTGCTCTAGGTCATAATGACAATTGTTGCCCTTTTCCGTGATTAGATAATGCAAAACGTTTGACATCTGATAGTGGCTATGGGGAATGATTTTCGTCTGAAATATTCAAATGTTTCCTGGTATTAAATCTCTGCATTGTGTCATTAAATGTCTTTAAGCGACTTCGCTCTAATTTTGAATTCAAGTCATGCTCTGGATCTTTGCGGCATTCAAACATTTTTTTGTGAGGTGTGAGGCTGTGAGCAGTGTCGGCGTTGGTTTGGTTAAGGAGATCAATTGGTTATCCGGCCAATCTATTGATGTATTTTCTCGAATTTCTTCTAAGAAATAATCCAGGGAAGATGTATGGTATGGGATTGTAGTCTGACATTACATGTCCAGTTTTCAGCCTCAAGTGATATGAATGGAAAGCTAGCTGTGTTTTCTAGTCGTCTTGGGATTTATCGCATTTTCATGGAAATATTTATTTCTGGATAATAAATTATGATCAGGAATTATTCAACAATCGTTATGTGAGAGATGTAGTAATTTTTGCACAGTATGGTGTAGTATTGTGTTAACACAGTATGGTGTAGGCTTTGACGGATTGCATGGCTTAGGGTACAGTATGATGTAGGTTTTGACTGAATGCAAGGCTTATGATACAGTATGGTGTAGGCTTTGATTGATCACATGGTTTATTGCTCAGTATGGTGTAGGTTTTGACTGATTGCCTGGCTTGTGGTACAGTGTGGTGTATGTTTTGACTGATTGCAAGGATTATGAAACAGTATGGTTTAGAGTTTGATTGATTGTAAGGCTTATGATACAGTATGGTGTTGATTGATTGTAAGGCTTATGATACAGTATGGTGTAGGTTTTGATTAATTACAAGGTTTGATGGTACAGTATGGCATAGGTTTTATTGGATTGTTCAAAATGGTACAAGAATACTGCCCTGGCTTGATGCTCAGCATAATTATGAGGATCACACCCCAGGTAACTGCTAGTTGGCCCGATGTCAGGGTTACAATCATCGTCTAGGTATAGTCCAGTTAGGATAAAAATCCAGTGACGCAGCGGTCGAGTCCACTATACTGGTGTAAAACCAATTATAAAGGCTTATACTGTACAAACAACTATAATTTCAATGCTAAACTAACATACTAAACTTCGCTCTTCCTGTTAAGGCAATTGTTGTGATTTTTTGCGTACACATAAACTGCAACGTCACTGTCACAATATCCTAACTGGACTATATGACTAAAATACTGTTTACTAGTCAGGGACATTAAACAATATTTAAAATGAATTGCAATGTATGTAAATAAATAAATCTAAAACGTGGTTGCTAAGATACATGTAGATAGATTGAATATAACGACAACACAATATAGTATGTTGCTCATAAACAGACAGAATACAACAGAATATAGATATCCATCAACTCATATAGATTCATCTTGCTTTCCTGTTTTAAGAATGTTTGAGAATTTTTGTCATTTAATACGAGTAATGGGTCTAGCTGCATTTTCTAAGCGAAATTCTGGACCAGATTTAGTCATGATCTTTAAAAACAGATTGCCACTAGTGTTCAGAATCTATTCACTATAAAAGAATTTATTTTCGCTGGTATAACATTTCACAGATTTTGGTAAAATAGTAATAATGTGGTTTCTTAAATTTGTGGATTTAAAATATTGAAAGAAAAATCTCTTATTACTGTACCAGATTTTTAGGTAATTTATTCAAGGGGATTAAATTTTGAGATTCATATCATCCAGGAAATTAATGGAAATTAATTCACCATGAATATTCATAATTATGCCCCCATTTTTTATGAGGGTATATTGCTTTGCACATGTCTGTCAGTCTGTCTGTTTGTCTGTCTGTCGGTAGACCAAATGGTTTCCGTTCAATTACTCAAGAACGCTTTGCCCTAGGATTTTCAAACTTAACATGGAGGTTGGTCATCCCTATTGATTTTGAGGTCAGTAGGTCAAAGGTCAAGGTCACAGTGACCTTGACTATTTCTGACTATTCATATGGTTTCCGTTCAATAACTCATGAAAGTTTTGTCCTTGTTTCTTCAAACTTTACATGGAAGCTGTTCATCAACAGTAGATGACACCTATTGATTTTAAGGGTCAGTAGGTCAAAGCTCAAGGTCACTGTGTCCTTTACCATTACTGACTATTGGGGGCATACATGCTTTACAAACATCTCTTGTTTTACAGTAAATGTTAGAATGGTGTGTTTTATAGAGATGCTGGTTCCCAAATGAGCAATTTGAGATAAACAGAAGCAATTAATAATCATGGTATGATGTTATCAAGAGTTATAGTACTTTGATTTAATTGTTGAATACACTAGGGAAGTACATCATACCGTTGAATAGATGGTATCAATCAAGGATATAACAGTGGGATATAGATCTCACCCTCTGCTGATTGTGCTTTAGGTGCCATAAGTGGTCACACATAATTTGATCAGTTCAGCATCTGATAATCTGGGCGAGTTAAGTTAGTTGGACTTCTGATCATGGTAAATTCGGTTAGTTATATAATTTCAGTTAATTGTACTTTTGGTCATGAAATCATGATGAATTCAGTTAGTTGTGCTTCTAATCTTGGTGAATTAATTAGGTTTGTTGTATTTCTGGTCATGGTGAATTCAGTTAGTTGTATTTCTGATATTGGTGAATTCAGTTAGTTGTTTCTGGTCTTGGTGAATTCAGTTAGTTGTTTTTCTGATCATGGTGAATTCAGTTAGTTGTGTTTCTGGTCTTGGTGAATTCAGTTAGTTGTGTTTCTGATCATGGTGAATTCAGTTAGTTGTGTTTCTGATCATGGTGAATTCAGTTAGTTGTTTTTCTGATCATGGTGAATTCAGTTAGTTGTTTTTCTGATCATGGTGCATTCAGTTAGTTGTGTTTCTGGTCATGGTGAATTCAGTTAGTTGTGTTTCTGGTCTTGGTGAATTCAGTTAGTTGTGTTTCTGGTCTTGGTGAATTCAGTTAGTTCTATTGCTGATCATTGTGAATTCAGTTAGTTGCACTTCTTGCCACATTCAGCATTCTTCACATACTGATATAGACTTTTTTTGGAATATGGATGGTGTGTTCTATGCTGACTCTTGAGTATGTGGCTGGTTGGTGCTGCCATTTCTGTGTAGCTTTGGATTGTCTGTGCACTTCAGTATTTTAATAATAGTTCTTAGAATCAGTGATGGTTTAACCCTTTAAACAGTTGTTGATATATATGAAAGACTATTTTGAAAGATTGTCAAGTTATCAATATACGTGGACAATAAATTACTTGAAACTTAAACTTGAGACTGTAGCCCAGTAATTAGGATACAACTACATCAGTGACAGGGGTGCAATGTTACAATAGTGACACATAACACTCACCAACATGATAGACTCATTACAGCTGTGACATGCTATAGGTTTCATGTTGGTCATTTGAGCCAAGATTTACAGTTTCACATTACAATCTGATACCGGGAGAGGTTTGTGGTTACATTGGACAGGTAGCAGTGGACAATATTAGACTGGTGAGGAAATGAATCATACACTGATTGTCAACAATCCCTTATATGGTTATAAAATAGACTTGCCTCTTATCTCTGTTTTTAGTTTGCGATTCACTGAGACAGTCAGAGGACTGCATATAGTACTGTACTGTTGCATCAGTTTTTCATCTGCCAAATCGGCTAATATCTGACTTTGACTTGAGAGAGCCTCTTATCTCAAAAATAATTTGATTTGTGTTGTAATATTCTGGAGTCTGTCTTGTTTAATTTTATTTATTTGTAAATATAAACAATTCTAACATAGCACGTGAGATTTGTGTTTGTTGAGCTTACCATTTTTATGCCTGTATCGATAGATCGGGAGGCATATAGTGATTCACCTGTCCGTCCGTCCGTCCGTCCGTCCGTCCTGGTTAACCCAAATTGACCGTTTCTTCTAGCATCTTTATGGCTTGCTACAAAGCTTCCAAACTTGCATGGATGTTGTATATGAACACTCTCCACACACCTGTATCACCTGACCCCATTTTGACCTTCACCTTGACCTAATTTTGGACTTATTTATGGACAAGGCTTCCACAGGGGGCATAAGCGTTTATTGAACGCAGTCTTGTTTATTGCCGCGATAACACATAGCTGATTGATGACGTCACATTTGACGTCATATACTACGACAAATGACATAATGTTGATGGTAACGTTCCTAGGAAAGAAAGTAGTGTGACGTCAACCTGTGGTGTTGTGCTACAAATGGCAGAGCATTGGCGATGTTAGAATCGAATGATAAATAGGAAGCTGTGCTTTGTTGTGTTATAAAATATAGGCACTCTTTTGAATGCGTACATTAAATCACTCGTGCTACTCACTCTTGATTTAATTACTACGCATACAAACACGTCCTATATTTAATACGCAACAAAGCACAGCTACGTATTCATTATTTCTTAATACAGTCAAACAAGTCTTTAGAGACCATCCATGAAAATAGCCAAAAAGGTCTTTGTAATGTTGAAAGGTGGTCTAATGTTGTAAGGTGGTCTCTCTTAACAGGTTAATTAAATATTACAAAAATAGTTTTGACGGGAGATTGGGCTTTAATACAAGTTATGTATAATGAAGGTATATTTATGCAGGTTTATGAATTTGTGAGGCGCTTGATTTGCGAATAATAGCAAAAATAAAAACATCAAGAACAATACCCAACCTGATGTATGCCGATTGAACGTGTAGACATTCTGACTGATCAAATTGTTTTTCAATTTCGATTGCCATCAAAAAGTGAAGAATTATTCAAATCGTGTTATATTCCACTAAAATTTAGAGAGTCCAGACCATTTTATGGTTATTTTATGCACAAGCCCATTACTTAGATGCCAAAGTCATCTATATTGATAATTTAAAACCATCAAAATGGCCGTGTTTACTACACTTTTATGTGCAGTATTATAATTATGTCCAGGGATGTAACCAGATCCTGCAGTATGACCTTTAATATGCATTAATATATCATAAGGTTCCTTCAATATAAACGAAATAAATATCGCCAAACACAGAATAAATTTAGGTATATTTTACTAAAGATGTTTTGCCCTCCTGGCTTTATCAGGGATTTTCAATGTTTCTTTCATAGAAGTTATTTGTCAATTTCCGCAAACAACTCTTGGATTGTATAGGTCCTTTGGATTCATCTTTGTAGTATATAAAAATGGACAATGAAATTTTTATACAGCATAGAAGAATCTGTATGCGGGCCGGCACTTATACTGTGCCCACCAAAAATAAGTATACAGTAAATAATTGTTGCAAAATTAAACTTTGTTAAATTATTCAATATCTGTTTATCAGACGGTTACAATTATACTAGTTTCTGAAACTACAGTTACTAAATGAGTCAAAATAGAGATAGAAATAAACATGAAGATGTTCGGAACTAAAATAACCATGTGATCAAAAGGGTTGAATTTTCCATCTTTTTGTGACAAAGTTACCATTCAAGAGGGACAAAGAAACTTTAGATTTTGCGCCTAGAGTACCAATTAATGTATGACCTTTCTATTTATTCAACAAAAATATTCTTTTTCTTCAACTATTTTGTTGCTTTACTGTTCTACAAATAGTATTATTATAGGCAAGTAAGTGGGCAAATAACATCTGTATACTTATTTTTGGTGGGCACTGTATATTCATAGAACAGTTAAAAAATGTTTGAATTTTTTTATCTGAAGACATTCAAAGGACCTTTTTGTGCATATCTTAATGAAACCGCAGTCCGGTTCTTTGATGTGTATTAACCCTTTAATCTATAGACAGGTCAATTCAAGCTTTTTTCACATGTTCATCACCAATGATGTTCCAATAATGATTTATAAAGGGAGACAATCCAATTATGGAAATGGAATTAACAAGACACACTGTCAAGGGAGATCATTCTTGATAATTGGTCCAAAAAGCTGCATTTGGGTTGTTATAATGATCTTTCTGCATAATCTCTATGGAGTATTGAGTTTAAAATCTGAGAAATACTTTGTACAACATTGAGTAAGTTCTAGTTATTTTGATGGTATGCAGTAACAGAGCATATAAACCAAATCACTGTATGAGTTATTGGGAGACTATACAATTCAACTTGTATGACTTATTGCCAGCAAAGGCACCTGTAACTTCTGATCACTGTATGACTTATTGGGAGACTATACAATTCAACATGCTTGACTTATTGCGTTATAATAACCGGATTGTGAGTTAAATACATTATGATCTCAAAACAAGTGACTTAAAAAATGTAGCTAGTCTATATTATTACCCCCTACTAGATTCATCCACCAATGTCTTTGTGTGGTCATATATTAATTGTGACATTGTCTCATTATTGGTGATTTTATTTCAATAGTGGATTTTAATGAATTAATGTGTTAGTTGTTTATTATACATGAAATATTATAGAATTGATTTATATTCATATTTAGTGGTCAGATAACTCTCGATACAGACAATGTTATATCTATGATTTGGAGTACTTATTGTTTCGCTGGACTTTGTGCAACATATTTGTATGAACTAAGGACGTCATGAAAGTATTCTTAGTTAACTGGAATTATATTGGGGATTTAAACTTGAATAAGGTATGACTAGTTTACATTAATACAATCTACCTCCGTAGCCTAGTGCATGGTAGAGTGCCCGCTTCGAGTGCGGAAGGTCTCGGGTTCGATCCAATGTTGCGACATACTGTTACCAAAGTCGTTAAAAATGGAACTGGTATGTCTCCCCTTTGATTGATGCGCAGCTTAGTTATTTCCTGGTCAGGCGCGTAGCTACCTGTACGCAGAATACGCAGCTGCTTACACATGCTTCTCAAAAAGTGAAAAATTAAATGATTGAAAAATGAAATAAAAACTGATGCCTAAGCCCTAAGGGGGATAATCCTTTAGTATTTTCAGCATTTCTTAGAAACCCTTTTAAAAAGCTCTATACACAAAACAACCTGGTTTTATCAGTAAAAATAATGTTCAGGATGATGCAAAAAACACCCCAGAATGCACCAGAGACGTTCTAGCGAACAAAATGTTTCAGGGGGAGCATGCCCCTAGACCCCCGAGCCTTCTTGCGTACACATTCAAATACCTCTTGCTACGCCCCTGCAGGTAACTTATGGTTTATCCAATGTCGGGATTATAATGTGACTGAGTAGTAGAAATTTCTATATGACTGATATTAACTGTTGTTACCCAAATGGGACATAAAGCAAGAAAAAGGTAAAGGCCTGTTTATTAAAGTGTCACCCCTATTGAAAGGGCCAGCCAACTTGACTTATGTCAGACACGTCTCTTTTGTGCACCCAGTACCTCCGGAATCCCTGCTCATATTGACGGGCACCTGGCAGAGATGGGCTTGTGGCAACTAGGTGGCGGCTCACCAACCATAAGCATAAATATTTAAAATAAAAAAATAAACATTCTACTTGCTGTACAATGCATATGCAGACTATCAAATATATAATATTAAGTCAGACAGGGAAGGCAGCACTCAACCAACCAAGCACAGAAAACATCAAAAACATACGAGGCACATCATGTCCATCGACAGATTTTCTTTAAATCTGCAGTTAGTTCTACTCATTGGATTATAATGTGCCATTTAAATCAAGTAAAGGGCTTTTTTAAAAGTTTGTATGATAGCAAAGGGCCAAATTTGAACAAAGGGCCATGTCCCTCTATTTTATTGCTGAAATAGCATCTTGGGGCCTCAGGGGGGGACTATGTAGTTCATAAAATCTGGCCCTTCATACAATTGTCCATTATTGTCCATACCATGGGGTATGGACCCTCAATGGGCCGACCTAGTTGCTGAGAAGGGAGTACGGGGCCATCTTTGCCCCCCTAACTTAGACAAAAGGTCCCCTAAGTTGGAAAATAGCGGTCCGTATGGCTCATGCCCCTTTACTCGATTTAGGTTCTCCATCCGGAGTACTAAGTCTCGTGATTACTCCGGTACAGTAGGCACAGAATATTGTAAGTCACATAAACCATGCTCATGCATATTAATTGCACATTATAAGTGAGTTGTTGCTACGTGTGTGTTATGCTTAACTTAGATACATTGCCTTTATAATTGCTAGTCTGTCAAGGCTCAATTAGTACACTCTCAATAATTGCATGACATTTACCAGTTGTCAATCAATTACCTTTAAAACAGTAACAATTATAAGCACAATGTGGTCTGTTAATTGCTTGTTAATTAGTAAAGTGCTATGGAGCACTATGGTTACCTCCCTTTCAATTAAGATAGTGCAGTTGCATGGATTACCTCCCATTGAGTGCAGTTGCATGGATTACCTCCCATGGAGTGCAGTTGCATGGATTACCTCCCATTGAGTGCAGTTGCATGGATTACCTCCCATGGAAAGCTTTGTTAGGTCAATTGTCTTATTGTCAGATAAATTTATTTGACAACCTTTTTTTTAAACAACAAACAGTCACTGATCAGGCTTGTCTGCTCTGGTCTGGTTTTCACAAAGTATCTTAAGGGAAAACTTAGAATTTTCTTAAAATCTTAAAACTTCCTTAAGTGTATTATCTAAACTGGAAAATCAAGATTATCAATTTTTTTCATAGTTCACAAGCATTATGTAAAGAGCTACAATAATTACAAAGAAAAAATGGGTCATTCATTGTTTCTTGAGAAATACTTGCAGTTCAATTTGTTAACTTATAAGTCAAAATATTTTAGTTTTTCCTTAAGATGCTTTGTGAATATCTGCTCTGGAGTAATGTCTGTCCCCATGGACGGTCAGCCATTTTCTGTCCTTGTATTCACATATTGGGCATTGTTAAACTTCTTCACAATGATTTGTCATTCATTTTCACTTGTACGTCCCTTTTCACGAGACATATAACCTCAAGTCACGGAATCATATCCATTCATTATCTTTTTTACTTACCATGAAATATGACTTTGTTCCATGTCAGGAATGAGATTTTGCCATGAATATATTATACGTTCACTTTCTAACATTCCCTGGAAGTCAGAGAGCCATGTCATTGGCCATTATCTGGCTGTGGGGGAAATGAATGACTACCCACTTACATTGTATGACTGTCTCAAACAAAGAAACTTGCATGTCAAAAATCTTCCATTACTTTGGTAAATTGGTTCACAATAGGGTCAGTCAATCCAAGGATAAATGCAAAATATAGGATTCTTATAAATGTATCATATGTATCTTAAATCAAGATTGTTCAATTATGGTCCTAAATTGCATTTAAACTATGCTGTAGCTCCATCCATTAATTTGACACCTGGTATAACTTGAATGTTCCGACCACCCATTAATCTAAGGCTCCGCCCATTAATTTGACACCTGGTATAACTTGAATGTTCCGACCACCCATTAATCTAAGGCTCCGCCCATTAATTTGACACCTGGTATAACTTGAATGTTCCGACCACCCATTAATCTAAGGCTCCGCCCATTAATTTGACACCTGGTATAAATTGAATGTTCCGACCACCCATTAATCTAAGGCTCCGCCCATTAATTTGACACCTGGTATAACTTAAATGTTCCGACCACCCATTAATCTAAGGCTCCGCCCATTAACTTGACACCTGGTATAACTTTAATGCTCAATCCAATGATTTGACACCCGGTGAGTCTGTTATAACTATAATTGTCCACCCATTAATCTAAGGCTCCACTTATTAATCTAAGGCTCCAGCCATTAATCTAAGGCTCCACCCATTAATTTGACACATTCGGTATAACTCTAATGGCAGTTACTTTACTAGATAATACGAAAGTGTACTTATAATACATGCTAATTAACTCTGTCCCATATATCGATGTTAACATGCAAACTCTTCATGGTCTTGTAGTCATTTGCATGGAAACTAGAGTTCATGTACATTTACATGCAAACCATAGCAATGAACATTTTACATAATGAGATGCTTTGATCTGTCGTTGGGAAACTTTAAATTGCCTGGAAACTCATAACATACACTGCCCACCAAAAATAAGTATACAGATGTTATTTGCCCACTTACTTGCCTGTAATGATACTATTTGCAGAACAGTAAAGCAACAATATATTTGAAGAAACTGAATATTTTTGTTTATTAAATGGAAAGGCCATACATTAATTCGTACCCTAGGTTCAAAATCTAAAGTTTTTTTGTACCTCTTGAATGGTAACTTTGTCACAAAAAGATGGAAAATTCAGCCTTTTTGATCACAATGGTTATTTTAGTTCCGAAAATCTTCATTTTTATTTTCTATCTCTATTTTGACTCATTTAGTAACTGTAGTTTCAAAAACTAGTATACTTATGACCGTCTGATAATCAAATATTGAATAATTTAACCAAGTTTAATTTTGCAACAATTATTTACTGTATACTTATTTTTGGTGGGCACTGTACTGTTCATTGTCCATATTGCTTGCCAGTGAACTTTAGCATTATTTAATCTTGCAGCTATGTAAATAAATATGGATCTATTGTTTCAATAATGCCCGATTGATTTTGAAAATCTAAAATGTGTAAATATTGGCCATCCAGGAGGCTATTCGATATATAGGAGTACAGGTTATTATTTGCTTATAAAGTACTCCTCCGCAGCTCATATTTTGTTGTGTGCTGAAAACTGAGGAATTAAGTGAACTTCAAGTTTTGAAATGCAGGATGATTCAGTGTTTGGTATGAACTATTTTGTCCAAAATGAAACATTTGGAATTTAAGGAGGATTAATTACCTGCATATATAGCTGATTATGTGGTGACCTGGCTTATACACAAAAATATCAATTTGCCGGTCAATTTTGTTGGTATATGATGTGCAGGTAGGGTTTCCCTGGCTCTTTTGGGAAAAGGTCACTCCGTCATGAATTTAGAAATGGGTTTGACAGGTGTAAGAAAACCTCTAATGTGTCAATTTTAATTGCAATGCCTGAGTGGGTGGATCTAATGTGAAGTTTTTTAGGCCTAATTATAACATGAATTATCACCCTTGATAAAATATCTCCATAATTCAGTTTCTGTATTTGGATTATCTCCCTCTATACTCATATATAGTCATTTAATGATTAGGATTTAGAGATATGGGTGTGATTTGAAGTATAGGTATGGAGTAATGGATGAATGTCACTTAATGTCATTGTGGTTAAACTCCCCGTTTTGGGCAGATCATACCCTTTATGAAAATTTGACAATATTGACGATTTTCCTCCACAAGTTGATCATCTAGGTTTCTTGTGGAAGGGCAAGTTAGAACTGGTTAGGATACAGTTCAGGAAAACTGATGGTTAGGTGAATCTGCTGCCATATATAAATTATGTTACATATGACATATATGTTGAGTATCATTGATAAACTCAAATAAACAAACATACACACAATTAAAGCAGTTAAGAGTGAATTATCAACCAAATATAAACATGCAAATTGTATAATTTATAATTATGGAATATTAATGTTTGCAATTGTTGTTTCCAGGTCCATCAACAAACAATCCAGAAGATGCTGACCAAACCATTGACTATAACTTTGCCCAACAAGAGCTTATGATGAAAGAATTCAGTAATGATCCTATATCTGAAGCTATCTGTGCTGTAGAAAAACAATACGAAGAGGACAAACAAGGTGAGCACAAGTTTGGTCCTCCTTGGGGGCCATTTTAGTATTCCCCTTGTTAATTAAGTGTCTGCTAATGGCTATTCTAAATCCCCCTGTACAGTTCCTGCTGGTAGCTGTTTTAAACCCCCTAGTGAACGTTTTACCAGAACAGAACAGAACAGTTCTGTTCTGAACGTTTTACCAATAGCTGTTAGAAATGCGCCTGAAAGTGTCTGCTACTAGTTGATCCAAAAGCCCCCGAGGAATGTCTTGCCTATAACTGGTCCATACACACCTTCAGAAGGCCGGGTCAGCTAACAAATTAATTTGTGATATGTTTGCAATTAGCTGTTCCAAATACCCTCTTCTGAAAGTGTCTGCCAATAGCAGTTCTAAATGTTCCTTCTAAAGTTTCTGCCAATATATTGCCGTTCCACGTTCCCCTTCAAAAAGCTGTTTTAAATTCCCCTTCTTATGTGTCAACGAACAGCTGTTCCAAACCCCCCCTTGTAAAGTGTCTGCAATAGCTGTCCCGAAGTCCCCTCGAGAAATGTCTGCCAATAGCTGTGCAAACAGCCCTTCCAAATACTCCTTCAGAAGGGTTTTCAAACAGCCCTTCAAAATACTCCTGAGAAGGGTCTGCAAATACCCCTTCCAAATACTCCTTCAGAAGGGTCTGCCAATAGCCATTGCAAATACTCATTCAGAAGGGTCTGCAAATACCCCTTCCAAATACTCCTTCAGAAGGGTTTGCAAATACCCGTTCCAAATACTCATTCAGAAGGGTCTGCTTATAGTTGTTGCAAATACTTATTCAGAAGGGTCTGCCAGTAGCTGTTTCAAACCCCTTTCTAAAAGTGTCTGCCAACAGTTTTTCCAAATCCATATCTGATATTCCTTACAATTTTAACAACTGTGTTTTTGTAACATTTATTGGAAGGTTTTGACAGGTTAGCTATCATAAGTTTTTGAGTTGTGACGAATTTGTCCTTCCTCTAATACAGGGGTGTCAATTTTCCTGATTTATCCGGAATTTCAGATTTATCCATCCTGAAAGTGCTATGATTACTGACCAAAATGAAAGTTATTTGAGAAAATATCTCAAGAAATGGCAAATTTAGGGTAAATTTACTCTGCTTTAAAGGGTTTTCTTTACTACAAACTGTGTTAATTAATTATTGAAACACTGTCATTGAAGGCCTCTTCTTTGGCAAAATTTGTTTGCCGCATAAGATTTTCCTGATTTTTAATTTGGCCCTGTAGACACTCCTGCTAATAGCAGAACGTTGCATTGATACTAGGCAATTTGATACCCTTGGCTTTGATCAAATATCCCTTACCACATTTGACTACATGATCTGTAGGCTACATGTAAATCTCATTCTTTTCTTTAAAGGGGCATGCCCTGGAACTGAAGTGTCTCTAATAGCAATCAAATTTGTATCATATTAATACCTTAGTCAAATAATGAAAACCCTGTAAAAAAGTTACGAAATATCCTGCTAGTGTTTAAAAACAATTTTTTCAAGAATAACTAAATATCCTTGTCGTCAATAAAAGACTGACAGCCTTTTATTCAAATTGATATACAAAATATCGTAGCGCGCGTTATAGAGTAAATTTTAAAGTCAAATTCTTCTTTGACTTTTCGGTAATAGTTGGTTTTACAAGTGATAAATGCAATTTTGTTGTATGCAAACCATGCTTGCAAGACACTCCAGTTTCTGGGCATGCCCCTCTAAAGCAGCAACATGCATGCTGTTGTATGTTCTTTCCTCAGTGCCACAGTATTATGTACTACTAATGAACTTTAACATCTAAGCTGCAAGATTGTCATACTCCTATCTCTTCCAAATTACTCCCAGTTGACCAATTCCTGAACAAGTTGACCGTTCTTAATAAGTTGACCGTTCTTAAAAAGGTTATTCTCTTTCCCTCCATATCCTGGCTTTTGGTTAAGAACTTTCATTTGGCCAAATACAAAGACAATTGACCATTCTAAACAACGTCATTGTCTGTTCGAATATCCCATATTGGCCAAATTCTAAACAAGTTGACCGCTCTAAATAAGGTCATATTTGTGGTGCTGTTGCCAATAAATACAGGAATAAGAAAGCAAAGAGCTTATTACATTGGTTGTCATATTAGCAATGGATGAACATTGATGTTGTGAGTGGTGTTCATTGATTTTGTGATTGGGTTCTATAATGCTGGTAATCAAGTGTACATGTGTTATTTGTCCAGAATGAGAGCTTGTTAATAAGCTTTGTTTTGTTAAGGAAATTGCTGGAATTGATAACAGCTGAACACGAATGGTTCTTTTGTTAATCTTGTTTTTCCCTGAATTATTGGACACTAGAAACAGTAATAGGCAGTGTAATGATTGGTTAAGTATTGGAGGTCTTGCTTCCAGTAGATGATGACACAAACTTAATAAACACAGCATAGTCATGCAATGTCGTAAATCTTGTGTCGCAAATGGTACTCAATCATACGCCGCAGGTAATTGTATCATTAGTAATAATTTGTTTTTTTACAGAACAGAACATCACTTTATTAGCTCTTGTTGCTACAGCAACACAAGAGAATAAATACAGAAATTGATAGTTTAATATATTTAACAAAAAAATCATTTTGTTTTTATTCTTTTCAATAATACAGTTACCTGTGCTCGGAGCTAGTTGTTTAAAAGTCAGTTATAGTTGCTGTCTACTCATCTGAAGGTCCTAGGTTCAAATTTTGTCTTGGACAAGGTTGAATCTTGAAATTCACAACCCTGAAATGTATAATTTGGGCAGTGTTGCCCTCGTAAGTGAAACTAATAAATGCATAGTGGGTCCATATCTTATATTGACCATAATACATTCAACTACCGTCATGTAAAGTTTCATGCTTTTATCATCAAACCCACAATCCTGCTCAAAATATGCACCAAACTGCCGGACTAATTTACCATGTAAGTCAGCTAGTGTCCTTGGCTTCTAGACTGGTCTGACTATCTAGTCAGTGAATTCAAAATATTTATTTATTTGGTCTTAAGATGCATAATATAACATGGCACATGCATGACCCAGTTAGAACTGAACTAGTAGATTCAGTCAGTTAAGACATTGCATTATAAAACAGTAGCCCTTTATCATTGGTACTTTTTCAGCTGATTCAGTCAGTTGAAGCCTTACCCTATAAAACAGTATTAGCCCTACAGTTGCCCTTGGTAATCAAGTAATCTTATAGGCACGGCATTAATCCTGATACATCGCTTCTCAGTTCCGTCAGAGAATTGCATTGTTTTCATATGGCTCTGAGGGAACTGAAAACGGATGAAATGCTCGGACAGAACTCAGGATACATGACATTTAAGTTCTGTCTGACCATCACATTGGTTTTCAGTTCCGTCAAAGCCATATGAAAACAGTGTAATTCTCTGATGGAACTGATAAGCGGTATACTGGTATTTATACCATGTTAGGTCAGACACCTCATTTTCTGTCTGTCATTTTGAAATCCTGTCAAGTCAGACATAATAAGGCATAGAAACACATTTTTGGAAACTAGAATTTTACAAATGTCACTTATTTGTAATCGGCAGCAATGAATGAATAGAGTGTTTAAGGAGGCAAGTATGTCTGATGGAAATTTAAGGAGGAAGGATCTAACAATATATGCCAAATACGTCTGGTGAAAATAATTGTTTCGTTCCAATGGGACTCTTCGTCTACTGTTCGGCTGTAACAGCAGTTACAAAATCTTTATAATATGTTTGGTTACGCTGAACTCAAGTCTAAATCAAATTATTGCGTAACCAATGGATAAGAAATGGAAGTCCATGCCTAATGTCAATATAATTTAGTGTTGCCAATAAAGCAGTAATGGAACGAGAGTGTACCATTGTATTGTTGTTCATTATCTGTCTCTCTTATTGCTGTTCCACTGATTACCACCATTACTTGAAATAACATCTGTACAACAACACTACATGGACATGCCAGATTGATGTGGTTTGTCAGAATTCTTGCGCTGGAGATTGTTCTTGTTGTTCCAGTTATTGGTGTTATAACCAGCATACATGCCATATCTCCCGGATCGTGCGTGAGTCTACCGCATTTGAGCCTCAACTCACGCACTCCCGCATTTTGATAAAATCTCCCGGATTTGACAAAAATCCGCGAAAGAATCTCAGAATTATTAAAGTTTCACTTTCCTCGTAATTTCCGGTGATAAACTTACAATTAATCAACAAGTCATTACATAACAAACCTTTATAACACCCCAGGAGAGTGGTCACTTCAATAAACAATCGATAATTGTCCCGATAAGAGTATGCTAAGGTGTCATAAACTGATAAACATCTTCCCAAGCAGCCGAAAATATGTTTGTTTACTGGTTAGGTTTAAAGCCCACATATGACCGTACATTACAGAAATAAACTCGTAGCAGTTACTTCCCTTTGCAGTTACAGTATCAAAGGAAAAGGCCTCAAAAAGTTTTAGTGTGTAATTTGGAATTTGCATGATATTCAGTCCACATCAATTTCAGATACATTTTTTAAGCTTTATAAATTAACTGAATTGATTTTATTTCTGTATTATCAATGCATTTTTGAGTTTGAATTAATATGATAGCACCATTTTAAACATATGAGTTCTTTTCTATGTTTTTTTATCAGGTAATCTTCTGCTTGACATGTCTTCTTTTCAGATGTATGATAAATGAACTGGTATAGCATAAATGTAACAATAACTAATACATGTCCAGTCAGCATTTGGTTTGGTTACTTACAAATCTTTTAACTATGAGTCATAAGACTTGAACATACTGGACATTTGTTGTTTGCATCATGAATATCATCCCAAACACTAGATTAAATTACTTCACGAAGCATGTATGCATGCATGGTATTGTCATACAAGTAAAATAAGTGCAAACTGCATATAAACTTCATTAATTTTAGTCGATAGTTCGAGCAAAAAAAATCTCCTGCATTTTATTGAAATCTCCTGCATTTCCATCACCAATCTCCTGCAAATGGTTCAGCAAAGTATGGCATGTATGAACCAGTGCAAGCAATACAGAAGTCCCCTACCGGTTTGAAGCTATTTTCAATGTTTCTGTTGCCATAGCAACCACAATTTCTGGCGGAATCAAAATATTTTTAGACATGCAGAATCCCCTTATTGCCCAATATCCACATACCTGCTTTGAAACTGTTTCAGTCATGTCAGGATCCAGATTTTTTTACGGACGGACAGAGGGCAAACCTAAAGTCCCCTCCTGTCAAAAACCGGTAGGGGACTAATAAAGTGACAGCCACTGTTGTATGTGCTAGAATGGTGATAGAATTATATGCAGCTGACCTAAACCATGGTTGACTATTGGCCTTTTCGATTGGGCTGTTTCGTCCAGCAGGTTATAGTTTGGTTCCCGTCCCCAATATTACAGTAGTAGTATTGTAGGAGTACTGTGAGCTTGGAAACGGGAACCAGACTATAACCACGGGTAACTGTATCATTGATAATGAGTAAAAAAAAAATGTTATCAAATTTATGTTATCTTAGATAAGATACTACAAATCTTATAATTTTTATGCCCCCCTATCGATAGATGGGGAGGCATATAGTGATTCACCTGTCCGTCCGTCCGTCCGTCCTGGTTAACCCAAATTGACCGTTTCTTCTAGCATTAATATGGCTTGCTACAAAGCTTTCATACTTGCATGGATGTTGTGTATGAACACTCTCCACACGCCTGTACCACCTAACCCCATTTTGACCTAATTTTGGACTTAGACTTATTGATGGACAAGGCTTCCACAGGGGGCATAAGCGTTTAGTGAACGCAGTCTTGTTTTTTTTTAGTTTACTCTTTATTAATGATACATTTACCTGTGACTATAACCTGCTCCACTGAAACAGTCCAGTCGAAGAGAGGCCTAATGTCTTAACCTTTTCACTCAAAGGAGAAGCATATTAACGCGCATCTACCATAATTACAGTTCATCAAAAGTTATGCTTTTGACACAACTTCAATATTAAAAATATCAAATAATTGTCCAAAAAAAGCTTCTTACAAATTGCACTTTTGTCATGGTATGGTATAGGTTAAAGAGTATATTCAATTACCAAGAAAGTAATTTTCTCTATTACATTAAATACCCTGAAAACATTGCGTGGTATGTTCCACTTTCCCCTCTGGTCCTACTTCTACTATATTTGTTTACAGAACACACTGTCCTTTTTGCCTTTTATGACTCTAATTATTTACTACTTATTGCCTTTTATGACTCTAATTATTTACTACTTATTACTAGAATGCTCTAGTCTTTCTGTTCTTGTGTTTGGTCTAGGAGAGAAAGTCATTTGCTTTGTGTTCCCTCCTGGGGATTATCTTGGGCCAAGTGTAGATCTGTTTATTAGAAAGTCTCTCTCGATGTTATGAGGATTTGATATTTATCGCTGGCTTAGAATAATAAGACTCATGCATATTTGAAATCTGCATCTCAAGGCGCTTTTTATGAGCCTATTTTCATTAAAATCGGAAGTGGTTATGATGACCAAACTGAAGTTTAAAAAGCTTGTTTTCCATAAGTAAAGACTAGTTTTCGGACGCTTTTTTCTTGTTTTCTCAAAATATTGACCTTCTAATTCTAAGCCAGCGATCTGTCCTTGAAAGGAAATAAAGCAGTAATTTTTGTAAGTAATATAAAGTGGTGCATGGAAAAAGATATACTTACATGATTTTATGATCGAAATAAAACAGACCATGTGGGGTCAATAACCAGGTCATCAGGTCAAATCAAAGAAAACACACATGAACACTCAAGGAGTAACAATTTAAATTTGCTCCAATCTTCTTCAAACTTTGCTAGAATAATAGATATCGTTATAAAATACATCATCTAGTTTGATAGTGAGTCAAGCTACGATACAATCACGTATTTGTATCTGCTTATAGTCGTTATGAAACTTGAGCATCAATGTATGACACTCTAGATGAGCTCAATTAAGGGCCATTAGTATGGCCACCTTGTTTTCAGAAAATCACTTCATTTGATATCAAACAATTAAATGAGTAATACAAATCTTCTGTGAAAAATGTGTTCCAATTTTTTTAAAAACAATTTTATCTCCTGGATTTCTTCACAAAATCAAGCGTGAAAACAATTTTATGTGCATAACTTTTCCATTTTTAAAATCTTTTGTTCTTTAACTATTGAATATTGAATAATAAAGTATGGATACTTTGATCACAACCATGCAATAACTGATATAAAGCAGCATGAGTTGCATCCTTATAAAACAAGAGATGTTTTCTCTTTTGATATTTACTTAGACCTTTTTCACTTTAACCTCTCTATTTGAAGTTCTAAGCAAAGTGGAATTCAGCTTTATCTGATAGAGCTTTAAAGGATCAAGCTCTTCAGTTTTCTAAATGGGGGTTAATTCTTCAAAGATAGAAATGCAATGATTTTGAGCATTGTCTAATGCATATTAATTGATGCCATCTAGCTCAGTTTGGTGAGAGTTTAAAAATAACTTTTGTGTATAATTTCATGGCTACAATATCAGGGCTTTCCTTCTATAGCAGAGAGTCGTTAACAGGCGTCTTCATTGATCAGTGCAATTTACTGAATACAGGAGTTGTCTTTCCTTTGTTTATGTATTGATCAGTGCAATTTACTGAATACAGGAGTTGTCTTTCCTTTGTTTATGTATTGATCAGTGCAATTTATTAAATATAGGAGTTGTCTTCCCTTCATTGAACAGTGCAATTTACTGAACATACTCATAGGAGTTGTCTTTTCTTTGTTGATGCATTGATTGGTGCAATTTACTGAATACAGGAGTTGTCTTTACTTTGTCTATGCATTGATTAGTGCAATTTACTGAATATAGGAGTTATCTTTCCTTTGTTTATGCATTGATCAGTTCAAATTACTGAAGATGAGTTGTCTTTCCTTTGTTGATACATTGATCAATGCAATTTACTGAAAATAGAAAACAATAAACTTATCTTCAAAGTGTAAAAATTTCACAATTTGATTTATATGGATGGAGGTACAAGAATTATCAATTAAACTCTGGTACACTAAAATAGACAAACATAAACACCGCTATCAACATTATCAATATAACAAGATTTATTTGTATTTAGAATCAGATATTTGTCTAGTGAATCAAGTATATCTTTTAGCATACTATTTCATAGTAGGTTTATGAATAAAGTCCATTAAAATTTTCATGTGGATAATAAATGAATGAAATTCAATTTTAATATAAATGTAAAAGCTTTTCCACTTCAGTATATTACAGTTGCTGCTCACTTTTCCATCGTATTAACAGTGATACAAATGATACGATAGATAGAATTTACAGTAAGATTTTGTTGTAAATTCATGCCGTAATAGCTGTACAAATAACTGAACTGCGGCCATGTTCCAGTTGTTAGTGCTCTGGACTTGTAACCGGCAATCAGCGTTTGATTCCCATCCTGGCAGGTCGCTCCCAAGCTTCCATAAAAAATTGATGTTGTTGGCTCCTTTGTTGAAGGGTACATTATTACTTAAGAATTCAGTCCAGGGGTGGTATTCAATATTGATCTTACTTGACTTAAGGATAAGGACAACCAATCAGATCACACCATATCAAACTGTTAATTGTTCAGTTACAGGTGATATGATTGGCTATCTTTATTCTCCAATTAAATTAGATCAATATTGAATACCACCCCAGAAAACTGATTATGTCAATCGGCTGTCATCATATTTAACAGAATATTTGTTAGGAAACTGAATACACAAACATCTATGTAATAGGACTATGGTCTATATATACAGCAGACTTCAGTTCAATAATTAACCAGTACTTATAGCTGAACAATTGACTTGATTCACAGTTGGAAGTGTGATCTGTATATATATATAAGTTCTAAAAGGTGCTAGGATGGGCCTGGACTTTAACTATGTACTCAGTAAATATTCTACAACTCCTAATTACATGTGACAGTAATAGACGGCATTGATCTTGCTGTTAGGGAAATGCCTAATGGAATTCTGATGAAGGTTTTTACTTGTGTATTCTGCCTGAGATTTTCTTGTCATTATGTATAGGTCAGAGTTTGTGAAACAATTTCTTCAAGGATTTTGAGCTATAGGAATGGACTAACTGTGGTTATAAATCCTTGAAGAAAACCATTTCACAAACGATAACCGACTTAGTGTTTGCTCCAACTACAATAGTTAAAACCCCAATAAAGCAAGTGGTTTACCTGCCTCTACATCATATCCTACACATGGACAATTTGTGCGAGAAAAAAAGGTATAATGGCCAAATGGATGATAACATTTTTTAAGGGACATCCTTCAATAAAGTTTGTAGAGTTGTTGGTTTACTGATAATATAATACACCACCTGTTCCTATTCCATGGTCAGAACCACATGCTTTCACTTGCACAGGCTTCACAAAGAGGCACGTTGTATTTGCACATGCACAGTGGCTTCCAATTACTTCTTGGTGAAGACACGTTATTTTGAAAATAGAACGTTCTTCATGGATTAGAGTAAGGAAATGAAGCCCCCAGATTGATCAACAATTTTAGTAGGCTGTCAAAAAGTCAAAAGTGCATGTCCAAACTGTCAAAAAGCTGAAATACATAGTTTCAGCTATAAAAAGCTGAATGACCTAGTTTCAGTTATAAAAATACTGAATGACCTAGTTTGAGTTATAAAAAGCTGAATGACCTAAGTTTCAGCTACAAAAAAGCTGAATAACCTCGTTTCAGCTATATAAAAAGCTGAATTACTCAGTTTCAGCTGTAAAAACAGTGGGAAAGACTTGTAATACCATTTCATATTTATTGTCTGTTATACACACTATAGTCCAATCAGGTTAAAAATCCAGTGACGCAGCTTATAGAGTACTGTACAAACAGCTATGATTTCAATGCTGAACTAACAAACTATAATTCTCTACCTGTTTAGACAATGGTTGTTATCTTTTGTGTACACATAAACTGCAACGTCACTGTCACAATATTCTAACTGGACTATACATATTTATCGTATATTTACAGTGGCACTAGAACAACAAAGACAGATGTATGAACGACAGATGCAACAACTACGATGTCAGTTAATGTCGCCTGGTACCCCGTCTATGACATCATTTCCCCCTGTGATGACTCCTACTGGTACCCAGAGTGGAATTCAGAGAAAATATCAGCAGTGGGCTCAAGAAAGGTAATGTTCCTCTTTAAATTACAAAACAGATCGATTTTAATAGCCTTGTGCGAGAGTGTCCGGTGGGAGTGCAAGAGTGTTTGACCGTTTTGTCCAGCACCCTGAAAAACCTCAATGCTACTGCTAACCAATATCTTTGGTATCCCCACAACACTGTCCAATATCTCTGATGTCCTGACAATGCTGACCAATTTTTCGGATGTCCCGACAAAGGCTGATCAATATCTCCGAAGTCCCGACAGTACTGACCAATATCTCTGGTATCCCGACAATGCTGACCATTATATCCAGTGTCCTGACAATGCTGACCAATGTCTCCCAAGTTCTGACAATGTTGACCAATATCTCCAAAGTGTCCCGACAATACTGACCAATATCTCCGGGGTGTCCAGCAAATGCTGACCAATCTCTATGGTACCTCGACAATGCTGACCAATATCTCCAAAGTGTCCCGACAATACTTACCAATATCTCCGAAGTCCCGACAATGCTGACCAATTTCTCCGAAAACCCGACAATGCTGAGCAATATGTCCGGTATCCTGACAATGCTGACCAATATCTCCAGGGTGTCCAGCAAATGCTGACCAATATCTCCGAAGTGTCCCGACAATACTGACCAATATCTCCAGAGTGTCCTGACATTGCTGACCAATATCTCCCAAGTTCTGACAATATTGACTAATATCTCCAAAGTGTTCCAACAATGCTGACCAATCTCTACGGTATCCCGACAATGCTGACCAATATCTCCGAAATGTCCCGACAATGCTGACCAATATCTCTGAAGTGACCCGACAATACTGACCAATATCTCCAGGGTGTCCAGCAAATGCTGACAAATATCTCCAGGGTGTCCAGCTAATGCTGACCAATATCTCCGAAGTGTCCCGACAATTCTTACCAATTTCACCGAAGTCCCGACAATGCTGAGCAATATGTCCGGTATCCTGACAATGCTGACCAATATCTCCTGCGTCCCAAACATGCTGACCAACATCTCCAGGGTGTCCAGCAAGTGCTGACCTGTATCTCCTGCGTCCCAAACATGCTGACCAATATCTCCAGGGTGTCCAGCAAATGCTGACCTGTATCTCCTGCATCCCAAACATGCTGACCAATATCTCCAGGGTGTCCAGTAAATGCTGACCAATATCTCCAGGGTGTCCAGCAAATGCTGACCAATATCTCCTGCGTCCCAAACATGCTGACCAATATCTCCAGTGTCCAGTCAATGTGACACTAATCTGATAGTGATTTATTTCTCTTCTTGTTTCTTACTCCTGGATTGTTTCCTGGCATTGGTCAGCAAGATTTCATTTGTTCCGGTGTGTTTGTGATTGAATGATTTCCTCCGTTTATGTAATTACTGGAGACATTTGATTGATGTTAGACAAAGTGGGAAAGATTGGCTCTTATATTTTAACTACAAGTAGTCAGACTTGACTGTCTGCTAGTGATTCATCATTACTAAACAAGGATTCAGTTGCTAATAGTACCTGCTACTAGTGATTTATTATTGCTTAATACAAGGATTCAGTATATGCATATTTGGATGCCACGCTCACACGATAAAGCCTTACAGTTGCATGTAAGCCATTAGGTCTTGGCCTTCACATTATTTTAAAGATTGGATGATGGTAACAATGTGACTTTTGAAGTGACCACATATGTTAAAATGCACCAGATGCTATCTGCAGTTTTAAAAAATTGAGGGGGGAAAGCTGCCGGACCCACCTATTTTTGTGTCTACACTAAGCTATGTTTCCAATGGGTGGACAAGTGGTCTATTGGTAAAGGCTACTGACTGCTGATCTTAAGGTTGTGGGTTCGATCCCTACTCCTGCCAGATCACAACAAAAATGCTTTTTAGTGTTTCCCACCTAACATAACTAAAATTATTAACAGTCTTTCCGACAAGACGTTAAGCGCGGTCCCGTGTATGATACTTTACATCGGCATGTAAAAGAACCAGGGATGCTTCTGACACTGGGGCATCTTCTGTATCATGCACTAACCCCTAAAAAACTAAAGTGACTAATCTCTTCTGGGGGCCTCGCCCATATGGATTTCCGGTGGCGAGGATAAATAAAAGCATATGATATAATGTCTCCAAAATTTGCTCTCAATGTTTAAGTTTCAGTAGTTTAAGTTTCTGTCCTCAGAAGACTGTAAAATTTTCAGGTTAAAATCCAGAGGGGTCCACCATTGGTCTATTCTCTCTGGCATTAAATGAAGCTACTAGAGTAAGAAATTAAAATTGTCTATGGTATACATAGCTAAAAATAAAACTTGATATGAATTTAAACTTTGAGAACAAACTTCTTTAACACCCTGTATATCGAATACATTTAGTAGACCTGCAGGAAACTGATGAATGTGAAATATAAATTACATCTTCAGTCAAGGCAGGGTAAGAATAAAGTGATGCAGCGGTCGAGTCCACTATTACGGTGTAAAACCAGTTATAAACGCTTATACAGACATCTATAATTTAAATGCTAAACTAACATACTGTATTCGCTCTACCTGTTCAGACAATGGTTGTAATCTTTTGTGTACACATAAATGGCAATGTCACAATAACTGGACTGTATCTATTTCTGAACCTGAAAGATGATAATCTAGGGATTGTTAATGGATTGTTAATGGATTGTTAATGGATTGTTAATCCCATTTTTATTGTTATTTTGGCATAATTAACATAACCCCAGTGCACAGATTACTCTGCCTATATACAGTGCCTACCAAAAATAAGTTTACAGTAAATAATTGTTGCAAAATTAAATTTGGTTAAATTATTCAATATCTGTTTATCAGACGGTCACAGTTATACTAGTTTCTGAAACTATAGTTACTAAATGAGTCAAAATAAAGATAGAAATAAAGTTGAAGATGTTCGGAACTAAAATAATCACGTAATCAAAAAGTCTGAATTTTCCGTCTTTTTGTGACAAAGTTACCATTCAAGCAGGACAAAGAAACTTTAGATTTTGCACCTAGGGTACCAATTAATGTATGGCCTTTCCATTTAATAATCAAAAACATTCCTTTTCTTCAAATATATTGTTGCTTCACTGTTCTGCAAAGAGTATTATGACAGGCAAGTAAGTGGGAAATTAACATCTGTATACTTATTTTTGGTGGGCAGTGTATTTGTGGAAGGTTAATTGTCCAAGGTTTTCACACGAATTCATTGTATTAATGCTACCATGCGTTATAACTAAATCTCATTTACTAAGAAAAGTGCCTAATCCAATGATTGGTCTACTGGATCCTTTATTGACAACTTGATTGACAACTCGGTTGACAGCTGACATCGTGTTAAGTAAGTTTATTGCTATGGTAACACATATTTGCATATTGTCTGAGATTTGTTCTCCGTAACCATTGGTCAATATCAATGAAACTTCACATGAATACTTGATACCAAGCCTAGTAGGAGAGATGACCGTATTCATATGCAAAATGCCCACTGGCAACTTATTGGATGAATGAACAATAAAAACCTGCCATTCACCAATAGCTAGCTGGTGGTATGAATGCCTTTGTATATACAAACGTGATCTCCTCTTGTGCATATTTTCAAGAATTATTTGGTCGAATTATTTTTGCCAAAGTTATGGTCCTTTGTGGCAGACATTTATTTTGGGTAAAAAACCCTCCTAGTTAGTCCCCTACCGGTTTTTGACCGGAGGGGACTATAGGTTTGCCCTCCGTCCGTCCGTCAGTCCGTCCGTCAAAAAAACTGGATCCTGACATAACTCAAACAGTTTCCAAGCTAGGTTTATGAAACTTGGTATGTGGATAGGGGGCAATAAGGGGATAATGCACGTTCAAAAATATTTAGATTCCGACCAAAATTGTGGTTGCTATGGCAACAGAAACATTGAAAATGGCTTCAAACAGGTAGAGGACTTCTGTATTGCTTGCAATTCTTAATTACTTGTTGCTATGGTAACAAATTCTTATACTGAATCGTTTGTTTCATTGCAGGGATAAGATGTTCAAGCACAGTCTGTCGTTACTGCGAGAAGAAGTAGTTCGAGCCAACGCTCTGGTCCGTGAAGCAAACTTTCTCGCCGAGGAGATGGGCAAACAGACTGAGTTTCACGTCACCTTACAAATACCAGCGTCAAATCTTAGTCCTAACAGACGTGTAAGTTTTATGAAAAATTGATAGTCCTTTACTCCAAATAACCCAACACTACTCTGATAAGAGAGGAGTTCATATTTGTACACATCTCATCGACCCAGGTAATAATTATAAAGACTTTACTTATAGAGGCAACTAAGCTTGAAATGCTCAGTCTTTTTTCTTTGAGCCTCTATAATTTGCAGCATTTTGGGAAAAATATCATTATCAAGAGTGATCTCCCTTGAGATTTGTTGAATATAATTCTTCCATTGAATTGTCTCCCCTCAATACTCATCATGAAAAGTAATTGGTGATTATGGACCTGAGATAGAGGCAAAAATGATGTATCTATGGAGTAAAGTATCAAATTAATTATTTAATAAATTTTGGGTGTATGAATTAAAGGGTTAGATAAAGTATTATTTGGTTATGCTACAATGTTAGCCCTGAGTGATCATGAGGGATTTTAAGAAAATTCTGTAGGACAAACATTGAAAAATCACTTCAAACGTATCTGCTATAAAATTAAAAACTGGCTGAAATTTTATATTTTTACATTCCCTATATTTGCCTACATAACAGCAATATTGTCAAGTACATGGGTTATGAATTACTAGAAAGAAAAAACAAACATTTTATAAGATGCTCAGGCCAAGTACTGACATCGTCAATCATATTTAACAATTAATGTCAACATTATCACCTCTTTTCCAATTATCGGCCAAAAAAAGCAAATGCCATTTTCATGTCAGTTCCCCCATGATTTAAATACTTAATTACACCATTGTTCGTTAAAATTTGAAAAAAATGCACAAGTTTTTAACCTCTGAGATGATTTTACGCCTTAGCATGTTTTTTTTAAAAAAAAACAGATATTGATTTATAAAGGCTTCTCAGTTTATTCAATATTGACACTTGTGAATTCTGAAAGGAGAAAAAAAACACCAAGTGGATCTCTTGAATGGTGCATAGTCACTTGATCATGGTTTTAAAGAGCTAGTTAAGCAGCGAGGATGTCATTTAACCATGTTTATATAGAGATGTCACAAATGCTCTCTGAATCACTGCCATAGTTTTTCCCCCTTTCATCATAAAGAGCAAGACAATTTGTAAAAATAAATCCCTGGTCCCAATGTCTATATAGAGCTAGCCCAAGTGTTTACTGCCATTGTTTATCCCTCTTCCATCATTTAGAGCAAGTCATAATTTTTCAAAGAAATCCTAAGTCCCATTGGGGATTTGAACCTCTCACAAAGTAAGCATCTAAAGAGCTAGGTTAACAATGAAAATGTTGAAAGAGACCTAGTTCATAACAGCACCAACATTCACTGGGCAGGGCTTTATTCCAGCTACTTAGGGAAAAAGAAGGCCCCTGACTGAAATTTAAGAAAGTTAGTTGCTTTAAACCCAAAATGTCAGAAAATATGTCAAAAGCTAAAAATTCCTGCAGGTTGTTTGGCTCTATGTATATACAATCTAATACTGAATGTTTATAAATCCCAATGCACCATATGTCTGTTCCGTCAGAGGGTTTTTCAGTTCCGACAGAGTTTTTCAGTTTCGTCAGTTTTTCAGTTACGTCAGGGAGTTTTTCAGTTCCGTCAGAGGGTTTTTCAGTTCCGTCAGAGGGTTTTTCAGTTCCGTCAAGAGTCAGAGGGTATTTCAGTTCCGTCAGAGTTTTTCATTTCCGTCATAGCAGTATAATAACTGTGCATAATCTCTTGACGGAACTGAGAAGTGTATGGTGTTGTTCTATAATGTCACAGGGGTGTGGAAATTTCCAAATTTTTCACTTTCCCATGGGCAAGTTGGACTGAAAAATCCACTTGCCTGAAAACTAAATCTAAAAAAAAAAGCAACAAAATTTCTGTTTCATTCAATTATTTATCATGTGAAGGGTTTAGAGTTATGTAGATGTAATTTAAAGTTTGTAAAATCATTTAGGTCAGTAATTTAGGGATTAATCATTGTAAAGGTAAAATAGGGCACTTAATATTATTTTTCTCATGAGAATTTTGCACTTGCCCTAGGACAAGCTGTGTGGAAAAATCTACTTGCCCGCAGGCAAAAAAGCCCAAGTCGGGCAAGTCGACATAGGAATTCCACACCCCTGATAATGTTCAAGGTTCAAATGCTGCGTGTATCGGAACATTCGCAGAATATATCCCCCTGGTATCCGATGACAACGATACATTTCCTAAATAATAGAAATATTATGTGGAACATCTCTTATTATGTCATCAAGACCTAATATACACATTAAATTTGGATCGTTTCCAAGACGATCAGAACAATATTAAGCGTTCCCTTGGGAACCGTTCTCCTGTATTCTGTTTAACAGTGGTATATGAAATATTGCTTTCTTAGAATGTATATTCGGTGCATCCCGTTAATTGAGATGAAAGTATCTCGGTGTGTGGGGCTTTATGTATTCTTAATGTAAAAAATATTGAAATCAGATGAGCACTGGTTAGGGGTATTGTATTGAAATAATATCTGGAGTGAGGGCAGGATGTTGTTTTGAACTGTGGTTATGCCCCTATCTTTGATAAGGAATATATAGCTTTGCACTTGTGTGTCTGGCAGAAGATCATATGGTTTCCACCGAATAACTCAGCAAGGCTTGACGCTAGGATCCTCAAATTTTACATGGGTGTTGGTCAGCAACAGAAGATAGACCCTATTGATTTTGAGGTCAGTTGGTCAAGGTCAAGTTTGCCGTGACCTTAAACATGAATGTTTTGACTAAATATCTTCTTATCAATAACTGGAGAACCGTTGGACCTAGAATCTTTAAACCTTATAGGGAAGTTGGTCATCATTTCTAGATGACTCCAATTAATTTTGAGGTCAACGTTGCCATACCCTTAAAAGTGATCATTTGGCAGCCCATGGGGCATATATGTTTACAAATATCTCTTGTTATCTATTAAACTTTTAATATTTTTTCAGAGAGGTGCATTTGTGTGTGAGCCAGCCATACTAGTGCGACGGAAGCAACGCGGAAGTCAAGTATGGTCTATGGAGAAGTTTGAAAACAAGATAATCGACATGCGTGAGATGTATGAGGATCGCAAATCGCAAGGAATACCACTGCGGGTAGATGATTCTGATGAATCTGAGTCGGTTCGTGTTGTCAAGCTTCTGCATGATTATGATTTTATGATTTGTCATTTTTTGTGTCGACCAATGGCCGCTTTATTGACCTGAGTTTTATTGACCTGTCAAAAATTGTATAGGTATGTGAACACGGTAGATAAATGAACTTCAGAAAGTTGAGGATTGCTTATCTATGGTGTGCAGCTACCATGAAATTTTGCTAGTAGATCCTAGGCCACATCATACCATAGCTTCTCTAGCTGCTATCATACCCTCGTTGTGATGGATAACATCAGGAATGAGGTGTTGATATATTGCTAAGATTTCCATAAGTGCTTTGATAAAACAGTGCCCTGTATGTTAATTGTATATTGCATTGTGTCTCTGTGACTTGTTTTATGCCCATATTTGGTGCTTTTATAAAAGTTGTGTAACTTGTTGTTAATTAGCGTTACCCTGCTGTTGTTGTTGTTGTAGTTCAAGGATTTTATCACACATCATTGTGACTTCATGATCATTGTGACTTCATGATCATTGTGACATCATTGTGACTTCATGATCATTGTGAATTCGTGATCAATATGACATCATTGTGACTTTATGATCATTGTGACTTCATGATCATTGTGACATCATTGTGACTTCATGATCATTGTGACATCATTGTGACTTCATGATCATTGTGACTTCATGATCATTGTGACATCATTGTGACTTCATGATCATTGTGACATCATTGTGACTTCATGATCATTGTGACATCATTGTGACTTTATGATCATTGTGATGTCATGAGCATTGTGACTTCATGATCATTGTGACATCATAGTGACATCATGATCATCATGACTTTATCTGCTTGCTTCTCCGTTAGCGAGTGTTTTAAGAGCACTCTCCAAGTGTGACAGCTGAATGATCTTTAATTGACAAATTTCGGTTGCAGATTTATTTTGTGGATTTATAAATTCGCAGTCTAAGGTTCCATTTATCAACACAGATTTATGAATTCACAAGGAACTCAATTGGCGTATTATAGCGAAAATATAAACCTCACAAATGTTATATTAATAAAATGATATATGTGTGTGTGATATTTTCCCCCTGCATGCAATACAGTGATTTATTCCATATTTACTACATAATATGATGTGTGTTGCGGATATACAGTCAAACCTATGTAAAAGACCACCAGTCCTGCGAAAAGACCCCCATTACAAAACATGTGTTTAGAATTTTGTCTCACATAAAATTTTCTGTGATATTTAATATATCAATACCTGGTTCACAAATCAGCCAGATGCCGAACGATTCCCATGTGTCTGATGTGTACCAGACGTCTATACCGTACAGACGCTGGCCAATGAGTAGAGCAATGCATATTTCTAATTGCTCAGGCCCTGATCTCCCGAAACGTCTCAATATGAGCTCAATCTCAACTCAAATTTGATCACCTACTGTTTGAGATAGATTCCATGCGCAATTATACTCTAAATTGGTATAACAAAACAGAAATATTATTCTGAGTTTAATACAGTGAAACTTTTGAGAGCTCAAGCTTCATACTTGTCTCAAATTCAGACTCTGATTTTAGCAATATCTCAATTTGAGTTGAGATTTCTTGAGATGCTTCGGGAGATCAGAGCCTTGCCTCCAGCCCAATTAGATCAATATATGCCGTATGAAATATTTAAGAGCGACCACAAGTCAACAAAGACCACACTTTCTTTGACTATGGGTAGTCTTTACAGACAGATCTGACTGTATTTCCTATTTACCGTATTCTTACCAGTATTGCCACCATCACATTCCCCACAATCATAACCAAAAATTGGTCCAAGTCTCTATGGACAAATCTAAAAACGGCCATATTATTTCATCGTATTTTAACAAGGTTTTGTATCTTACATTTTGCTTTGACTAGCTCTAGCTTCTTCCAATTTTTTCCTGCATCTAGTTTACAGTTGCGTGTAATACTTGGGTGATTATGTTTGTTGTATTGTTAAAGGTGCTGCCTCACAGATTGGGCTAAAAAATTTGTATAATGCGATTTTCCTACCTATTAATACCCTATAGAATTTTGGGTGTAAAAAAGCTAAATTACTACAAAATGTCGATGTTTCCCAAGTTATTTTTGTTGTCAATGTGGTTGTATAATTATGGTATATACAGGCAACTATATCAAAATTACATGAATAGTTGACAATTAATTTTATTTTTGCAATACATCAATATGTGAGGCAGTCCCTTAAATGTCTGTCTGTGCATCAATCTCGGATTGAATATTTTCTGAACAAACAGTCAGTATTGTATACCATAGTACATGCAATTGATAAATAGAATGTTTTACCATGTATTGCCCAGTTCCTACTATAGTCCAGCCGGGGTGAGAATCCTGTGACGCAGCGGACGAGTCCATTATAACGATGTAAAACCAATTATAAAGGCTTATTAACTGTACCCACAACTATAATTTCAATGCTAAACTAACATGCTATATTTGCACTACCTGATTAGACAATGGTTGTAATCTTTTGCGTACACATATACTGCAACGTCACTGTCACAATATCCTAACTGGACTGTAGTAATAATAATTGCATTCAGAGGTCCAAATAACCAAGATTTGCTCCTCGACTGGAAAGAATGAACTTTGATTTCCACCAGAAAGTAAAAGTTAATTGATGAAAAAAATTCAAAGCATTGACTTTGTTATGGTCATCAACTATATTAATTGCACTGTCATTATATGTAGATAACATGAATTTGTATGTTTTGTTGTTGATAATTTGATGTTGTTTATTCACAGGACGATGGGCCGCCTCAAAAAGGAGACCCTTTTTACGAATCCTACGAGAACCATAATCTGATTGGTGTAGCTAACATATTCCTTGATTGTTTGTTTTATGACGTGAAACTTGACTATCAAGTTCCTATCATCAGTCAGCAAGGGGAGGTAAGTCACAACTATTCCTTGACTAGCGGACAAACACTCAGGTGCCAATTTTGTAGTCTTGTGTTCTATCTCTTGTGCTGAAAAAAACATAGACTTGAATAATGATTAACATACTTGTACATGTGCTGGGTGTATCAATAAACTTTTAAACTTGATGTTCTAAAAATAGAATTCTAAAAATAGATTAGAATATTCTAAAAATAGAATGTGCTGAAAAAACATAGACTTGAATAATGATTTTGTGCTGGATTCAGGTGTCTGTCTGGATAGATGGATGGATGTCTCAAACTTTTTCTGTGACTATTGTCTTTAACTATTATTCTAATTTCAATGAAACTTCGCACCATGCCTAGTTGTACATATTGACAGGAATTTTATGTCCGATGAACTTTGCCAGAGTTATGGCTCTTTGTGGAAAACATACGTTTTCATGTAAAAGACCATTCTGGTTCCTCTACCCATTACAGCTTTTTTATTCCGGTTTATAATGTGTTTGGTAAACTTTGCATTTTCTCTCCAAAGATAAAAAATAGTATTAAAATGTCAGTGTAAGGTTTTGTTAATATCCATTGAGGAGAAACGTGAACCCATAAAACACCAACCCCGTCAACTTATCTTGAACTGTGCAAACTAACTTTATTATTGAGGTACCGTATCCTACCAAATATTGCTCGCACTTTTCTCAACCCAAGATTATGACACGACACACAATTGGATGTGTCCTTTACACAGCTTCAGACATTTTCCAAATCTCTGACTGGCAAATGGGGAACGGCCATTATTGTTTCTTTAAATTTTCGCAATTTATTTATCGCATTTTATAGCAATTTATTTATTGCATTTTACCTTTCCTTTGAATCTTCTCCCCTTTATTACCTGCGTCCAATACACAGCCGTGTCCAACAATTGGGTAAATACGGTATTGAAACCAAATTAAATTCAAGACTTATTTGACAAGTTTGGTATTGTGTTCTAAATAATGTGTGTAATTGAAGCATTTTTATCCAGTGACATTCTCAAAGCAAATTAATTACGTTCATCATCTGCGCGTGGTTTAGAAATTGGATGCAGCTTCTTTTAATTACAAGTCTTGATTATGTTCTTAATCCTTTCTGTATTTCGTAAATGACAAAATCTGTTTGTATGAGATATTGACAAAACATAACATTCACTGACACGCAGCCATCTAATTAAAATCATCTCAATAATTGTTCGCACGAGGATCTGACTGTGACCCGTTAAAGGTTGTTTCTTTGCACGAGGCTCTGAAGGTGTGCCTCCGTAGCTCAATAGTTAGCGTGCTTGATGTCCAATCTGGCAATGCGGGTTCAAACTTGGGTGGAGGGCCTGCCATGTTTCAGCAGAAAGCTGACTGGCAAATAAAGGCTATGCTCAGCATTTGATAACAACTATGATTTGACTATGATCCGTTAAAAGTCATCTTCTTGCAAACTTTATGTTTATGCCTTGCCTAATTATGTCTCCTACGTAAAGTCGTTGAAACATATTGTTTTTGTGGATATCCTGATGGTTGTTTGTCTGTCTAAATGGATGGATAGTTGTCATAATTTTTTATGCCCTAGCATCTACGGATGCGAAGGCATATAGTGATTGTTCTGTTAGTTCTTCAAGGATTGACTTAGCTATTTTTTATGGACAAGGCTTCCACCAGGGCATAAGCCTTTATTGAAGGGAGTCCTTGTTTCATATCTTTAAACACTATTATTTTATGTTTCAGGTTGCTGGGAAGTTACATGTTGAGATATCGAAGCTAGGCGGAGGTATCATGGATCGTTATGCTGATATACATTGTGATGATAGTGACTCTGATGAGGAGAATGATGAGGAGGCTGATAGATCATCCGTCGGTGCTCCACTTATCATAAGAGTAAGTATCCATTAAATGCCTATGCGGACCAAAATCATTTACACTCAAGTAGTCCTGTAAAAAACTTCAATTTGGCTGGAAAATTGGTGGTATTTTCGGTTAAATCGGTTAAACATCTAGTGGTAGAGAATCCCCCTCTAGTTATACGAAGTTTGTGGGTATGTAGGAGTGCCCTTGTCTGTTGGTCTGTCGATCAGTGCATGTTTGGTTTTCAGATGATAACTTCAGTTAGGAATGAGATAATGTGATGAAATTTGCTGTATAGGTAGCTTATGTGAATACGACGTTGAATTTTAAAAGTGCGACCCGTGGGGTTATGGTCCCTGTTACTGAATATAGAAATTTAGTTTCAAGATAATAAATAACTTAAGGTAGGAATGAGATAATGTGATGAAATTTGCTGTATAGGTAGCTTATGTGAATATCACGTTCAATTTCAAAAGTGGGGCCCCTGGGGTTATGGTCACTGTTACTTAATATAGAAATTTAGTTTCAAGATAATAAATAACTTAAGGTAGGAATCAGATTTTGTGATGAAACTTGCTGTATATGTAGCTTATGCGAATATGTCACTCAATTTCGAAAGTAGGACCGTTTTTCATAAAAATGTGCTTTCTGTGACAAGGTGGTGCTGTAGGTGTGTTATTCATCACCGTGTGGCAATTCTAGTATTTATAGGAGGTCTTTGGTTTGATCCCAGGTTGCCACATACCAGAGTCGTTCAAAATGGCTCTGGTGTTTCGTAACATTGCTTGAAACTTAGCATAGTTAGTTCCAGGTAACTGCTGATACACCCAATGTCAGGATAATGGGACTGGGTAGCCTCCTTATGACTGAAATACTTTCAATCAGTGGGACGTATTTTCATACAATATTTAAAAAATACATTTTCACAGGTATTGAGCGTAGAGTTTATAAATGCGTAATTACATTGGTTTGTTAACTTGTCAATTATTTTGTGTTTCAGATAAAAATTTGTGAAGCTAAAGGGCTGCCAAAGGATCTGTCTAATTTTGTGTTTTGTCAATACTCTTTTTGGGGTAATGATGACCCCATATCTGTCCCACCAGAGATCAACCCAGACGCCTGTCATAGTGAGAGAAAACATACCAAATGTATTAAATTTGGACATGAGCGTGTAAGTATTAGCGATGAATGGTTTTCACTTAGGAAGAGTTCAATAGTCTCTATATTGAAGAGTTCAATAGTTTTCACATTAAAGAGTTCAATAGTTTTCACATTGAGGAGTTCAAATAGTTTCAATATTGAAGAGCTAAATAGTTTCCACATTGAAGAGTTTCAATAGTTTCTATATTGAAGAGCTAAATAGTTTCCACATTGAAGAGTTTCAATAGTTTCTATATTGAAGAGCTTAATAGTTTTCACATTGAAGAGTTCAAATAGTTTCCACATTGAAGAGTTTCAATAGTTTCCACTTTGGAAGGATTCAATAGTTTCCATATTGAAGCATTAATTATTTTCTAAAATGGGACTCTTCAGTTTTGAAAAAAAAGGATAATTTGTATTGTTTTGACATTGAGTCATGACTTAACTATTTTTTTGTAGGACTTCAAAGTGTACATGTCAGAAGAGTTTATAGAACATGCACAAGAAGGGGCTCTGTCTATAGAAGTTTGGGGCCATAAAGTAGTTGGATTTGGACAACAGAACTCTCAAGTTGACAGTATAGCTAGATCTAACTCATTGGTTGACAGGTTAGTTGTTTATAGCTCTTATAATGTCAATACATTTTCTGTTGGTAGGAGGTATTACCTTAAGTCTCAAAACTAGCTTTATGGTGACAACCAAATCTGGCCTGATGAGCAAAGTGGTATGGCATCTGCTTTGAAAGCTAGAGTTCTGGGTTGGTAAAATTGAATGCAACAAAATGCTATATACTAGGCAGTAAGGAAGCAACAACCTACAAAGCAAAGTTTATTTATGCACATTCATGAATTCACAACATTGTCATTCAAGTACTTTCTTGAGTCTGGCATTGAAATTTTGGAAAAAGCTTCAATTTACAAGATTATCCCTTTATAATAGATTGTGAAAATTATCCTGGCCAATTCAATGACAGTATTGAACTTACCTGGTGTCTGCAAGTATTTCCTGCTATATCTGACCGTGTGGTCTGTGTAAGGTGCCAAGAACCTGCGTATCGGTGCTTTACCAGGCTGTCTATTCGAAATGAGAGCTAGGCTCACTTCTGCAGCGCCGGACATGCCTGTATCTAATGTCTCTCCCTCCTTTCAATGGCTTTTTCTCTGTTTGTCTCTCTGGTCAGATCAGGCTGTATCTGCACTGGTAAAGGATGCATCCGCCCCCTTGTGGCTGCAACACTATATGTAAAGCGCCTTAGAACGAGTGTGTTGCATGAAAAGGGCGCTATATAAATCTGGTTATAATTATTTTAAAAAAAATATATAATCCTCTATGTTGTGTTCTATTTATAGATGGCAGGAAGTGACGAGGAAGATAGAATTATGGGTAGAGATACATGAAGTAAATGATCAAGGAGAGTACGCACCGGTTGAGGTAAAACCTCAGTCGGATGTACCTGCTGCTGGCGTCTTCCAACTTAGACAGGTTTGTTACTTACTTCAAATCTCACTAAATTCAAGGTTTTCACTATTAATTCTGATAACGGATTGGTAGAAAAAAAACATTCCGCAGACAAGGTTCCAATAGACGGGTTCCCACGCTCAGGGAATAGTCAAGGAAAAACATAATTTGTTGAAGGTCAGGGAAAAGTCAGGGAATTTGGAATTAATTAGTTCCTTCATGTGTTCCTAGATTCAGGGTTTTCATTATTAATACTGATAATAGATTGGCAGGAAAAAACTCCTACAGTTTTTTGCAGCATTTGCTTCAAACTTTAACAGATGAACAACCTCAACATGTAGATGTGCATGAAGCAAAAAATTAGCTGCAATGATTTTTGCCACGCGGGGGGTATATTAGTCTGCCGAATGGCGACAGTTCTAGTTTTAGAGAGTAGCAAGGGGAGGTAACTCACTAATGTCTCTAATTCCTCATGTATTACAGGGTCATGCTAGACGTATCTTGACAAGAATCAAGTCACAAGCAAACTCTGGAACCCTTCCATTAATCTGTGATAGCATCAGCTCTCTAGCCATTGGTTGTATCTGCTCGCGATCCAAGTTACAGAAAGGCTTGGATAGTTACCAGGAAGAAGATCTGGGTCATCTAAGAGATCGCTGGAACGAGGCGTTGTCAAGGAGACATAAATATCTGGATAATCAAATACAAAGTTTAATTAATAAAACAGGTGAGGTTTTATCAGTTTTACTTAATCTTTGAATTACAATAAAGTTCTGCTAATACGACTGCCAATTACTTTGAAATCATCTGTGGATATTAACAATTGTAAAGGTTTTTAACACATGACTTTCCTTGTATACGGGTTAGTATTTCTACTGTATAAGTGGTTAAAAACAAAGATTATATTAAGTCAGACAGGGAAGGCAGCACTCAACTTAACCAGTCAAGCACAGAAAACATTAAAAACACACACAAAGCTCAATGCAATTTAGCAACTTGGAAATATTTGCAAATTTTTGTAAATTTACAAAATTCTATTACATTTCCAAAAACTTTATGGATGACACAAGGCTTCATCACACTGTTGTTAATAACCAGTGGTTGGATTTCATTGAAACTTCTCATGACCTAATTGCGTTGTATTGTCAGAAATATAGGTTGGATGCTTATAGCTGGAGTTATGGCCCTTTGTGGCAAAAATACGGTTTTGTGTCAAAAACACTTTTAGATTGATGATTAATAAGAGCTTTTGTACTACCCCCAACTTTGTGTCGCCGACTCGGTATTGGCGTTTAAAGTTTTTTGCTCTGTTCTATTGCTATCACTTACCATGCCAGAAAGTTATGTTGAGAATTTTGACGTGTATTTTGTACTGTTTTACCAGATAAGACTGAAACTGACTGTGATAGAGAACGAGCGTTGATTGACCAGTGGGTATCATTAACGGAGGAACGGAATGCTGTGATGGTCCCAGCAGCTGGTAGCGAGATTCCAGGGGCACCGGCTGATTGGTGAGTTAAAACACTTGCTTCTCGCAGTGGTCCTATATGATATTTAACAATATTTAATCTGACATTTGTGATTTTCTAGAGCTACCATGTAAACATCAAGAAACATCAGAAAATGACATATTAAGAAGGATTATAAAAATCTGTATGAAATGTGTTGTCAGAATATTGTGGTCATCCATAGTTCAAACTTCAAAATATCTTTTATGGAAAACAGAAATTTGTCCAAAATATTTTTTATGAAAAACTGAAAAACTTTTTTTTATGGAAACCTGAAATTTGTCATAAATTTATCATGCAATTTTGCTTGATGACTTTATGAACCCTGTATATACATAGAAATGTACTGATGTTGAATTGATTGTGTTTTCAGGGAAGTCCCATCAGATATGGAACAACATAGACCTGTGTTATTTCTAGATTTAAATTGTAAGTTGGTATTTTAAATCTTGTATTTTATGTTAATTTCATCATCTTAATAAGGGCCATATAGTGAAGCCTCTCTTCTTTAAATAATTTGGATTGTATAGCTTTGTACATATTGTTATGCCATTGGTAGACTAAAAAAGACAATAAAAAATCGGACAGGGAAGGCAGCTCTCTACTTAAACAGCCAAGCACAGTAATACTACATGTTACTATTTATAGTAACATATTTCTATTTATAGTAACATATATTATCTTTCCATTAGCTGATGATCTGACCACACCGTCTGTGTTACCATTAATAGTTAAATGCTACTATTTATAGTAACACATTTCTATTTAAAGTAACATCTGTTATCTTTCCATTAGCTGATGATCTGACCACACCATCTGTGAAAGAAGGAACCCAGGCTGCTGGCATTAACTCCATCTTACCAAAGGAACAATCCAATAATTATGTTGGGTTACCAATACTCCGAGCATATACCGAGAAAGATAACGTAAGTGTAGTATGGAGAATTTGACATGATCCCCAATTTCTATTAGCATAATTTAACAGCTGTTATATTGTCTATATTTATAACCCCAATTGTATGTTTTCATAAGCGGGTAGTATCACGAAGACGCTCGAGGTGTAATACCAACACAAATCTAAAGGACCAATATTGCATGATTTTCTCCCCAGAAATTTATGTACTCAACACAAGAACCTTATAATAGATTCATGCATAAAGGTTAGGATCATGTCAAAATCTCCATACTTTATAGTGTAACGTCTCCATAGCCCTCCCTTGAGCAACGACCTGTCTTAAACAAAATAATTGTTTTGTTCCATAAGTTACCAATTACTATTAATTTTAACTCTCCATAGCAACAACCAAATCTGGTATATGACAATGGTATGTGGCAACCAAGTTTGGTATATGGCAACCAAATTTGGTATATGGCAAATAAATCTGGTATATGGCAACCAAATCTGGTATATCCAAAAAAAGAGTTTCTCTAGAGAGGTTATTCATGTAATGGAAGTATTGTGGACATTTTGCGTGGCATACTTAACTCTGATTGCTATATAAATTCCTATTCTTACCATACGACCCTACACAATTCTGAGCTAGAGTATGAATATGAGGTATCTCGTCCGAGCACTTCGGGACCATTGAATCAAGTCTGGAGTGATCTCCCTTGATTATGTGTTATTTCTGTAATTGGATCGTCTCCTCTACATACATCATGAAAAACTTTGAAAAAAATTGTAATGGAAAAATCATGAACTTTTATTGAATGAAATTATAAACCTCATAGTTACAAATTATGATCTCTATTTTCAGGTATATGGTATTGCATCATGGGATTCTACGATACACGATTCACCGCACCTGAATCGTATAACAGGGGCAGATAATCGTGTCTATCTTATATTGAAAACGGTTTTACGACTAAGTCATCCAGCATACATGGAGGTTGTGTTAAGAAAGCGTATATGTGTGAATGTTAAACAAAGAAATATAAGTTTTACTGATAAACTGAAGAAAAAGATGTGGATAAGTGGGGTAAGTTATAAGAATAATAAAAACAACTTAATTTATTGTAGATGACTTAATTGGTTCTATGCCAATTTCCGATATGGTTGATTGACCAAGTCTTAATAAATCAGTTTAGTGGTAGGGTATGGCTCAAAGTTGATTATAAAAATTAATTTTCAAATAAATTTAATGTTACTCTATATTTAATTCTTATAAATGCTTGTATCTATGTATGCCATGATTGTGTCTCTGTAAAATATTGTCAATACAATTGAATTGTTTTGAATGCATTTTTGAGTTGTCTTCTTTAATGGCTATTATTGTTATACATATCAATTAAAATAAATATTGTTTAAACTAATGGTTATTAACGAACAGTTTTCCATCATGAAAACTTCTGAAATCTTTTTACTTACAAGAATACATATTCTATCTAGTGTATTTGTTATGTACATTTACAGGAGAGCCTACATGCTACTGGTGTTACGTTTGATGTTGTCTCCAATATACCAAAGGTAAATACATGTATAGTTTGTTTGATTTGTTAGCTTGTTGAATGAGTCTAGACACTCAGCAGGCTTTATGTCCCTAATACCCTTATAGCTATGAATAACATCAGAAATGAGGAATCAAGAATTATTAAAATATTGGAAAAACTATCATCCTTAAATATATAATACTGCATAGGCATTCGTTTTTGACCTAATTCAAATTTCTTGAAAATGATGACAAAAACTGATTATAAATAATTCGAAATCTGTGGAAAGGAGCTATGTTTGTTTGTTCTGTATTGAAAGTGTACAGTGTATGTATTGTGAGTGTTGAGTGTTGTTTGTCTCTACAGGCATCAGAAGATCTTGAACATATGGAAAGTCTGGCACAGATGGCAGCTTCAAATAATGAAGTGAGCGCAGCAGATGGAGAAACTTATATCGAAAAATACATTAAAGGTGTGGCCACTGTGGAGAGTATACTCACCTTGGATAGATTAAGACAGGTACGAAAGTTAACACAAGCATAACAGACTGTCAGATGAATAATCTAGTTGGGATGGTATTCAACAGTGACCAAATACACTCTTTTTGTCAAAATTTCACATTTTTGGCAAATTTCACATTTTTGGCAAATTTCACATTTTGTTAAAATTTTGCAGTTTTGCAAACTTTCTGTGGCTCCCCCTTTCTTTATCCCCAAATGCTTATTTATACCAGTAATATTGTGATACATTGGGCTTTATGTTGCTTTTTTGAGTGCACTAGGATGCTTTTAACTTCATTCTATCCTGTGTGTATTTATGTGAGAATATGTAGAAGAGAGATACCCAAGCTGCGGCTGTGGTCCAGTGGTTAGCAAGCTGTTGTAACCCAGCAATCTGGGTTCAATGCCTCGTTGTGGCAGGTGATACCCTTCCATAAAAATTTGACGGCAATGTAGATTTTCCTCCCTTTATGGAGAAGTTGCTGGTTCCTAAAAAATAGAAAAGTAAGTAAGTACTGGTTAAGATACAGTCCAGGAAAACAGTTTAGGTTAATCGGCTACCATATATATTTGAAAATTGTTGAGAAGCAGCTTTAAACATTAGTTAAAAACAAAAAAAAGAATATAAAAACTACCTTATACATGTGCATTATAGGAAGTAGCTGTTAAAGAATTGTTGGCAAAGAAAGGGCAATCTCTTCTGAAAACAACCAGTGTTCCAAATATACATCAGGTAAGATAATGCTCCATGTTGTATGATTTATAATAACAACCAAATTAACTGGTTGCGTCATTATGTCTTCATCATGTGATATCCAATTTATTGGAATAAATGAAAACCACAATATTGAACAGTCATCAAATGTCAACCATGGCCTCAGTTGACCAATAATATATTCTTTATAAGTTGGCAAATTATATTTAGCACATGGTGTCATAATTCAATTAATTCCTTTGAATACCCTTTGACAGTCAAACCCTGACAAATAATTAGGTAGAACAATGTCTAACACCTGTGGCTGGTCAATTAATTTCCAACATTTTGATTTGATTTTTATCTAGATATTACTTTGCCTTCCCTTGATTAAGGAACATTTGTTGCCATATTAA